>LPNX010133328.1:138299-382284 GCA_001517045.1 Pseudotsuga menziesii
GAAAGAATTTTCACAGAGGCACATGAAAAGTTCGTCGAATCAGTGCCCCAAATCTTGAAGCAAATTCTGGATGAGAAAGCCGGACGCAACTAAAGAACAACAGTTGCTAGAAAAACTAATCCAAGGAGGCCAAACAAATTTGTCAGAGTGTTTTGAGAAAATCACCGATGAATTCTATGAGGAACAAGCAGTCGAAGACAGAAATTCAGTGGAAACTGTCAAAGAGAAATTTTACATAGATTTCACCGAACAGTTTTTGTGTTCCCTACCGACCTTGCTGTTCAAATTATTGATCGAGAAGGGAGCATGACACATTGTCAAACCTCATCCACCACTGTGCGAACAATTTTCAAACACTAATTGGGCGGATAAGCAGAGGAAGTGGGAGAAATTAATTTCAGAAAGGGAGTGGGAATACTTCCTAAGCAAATAGATAGAACTATCCAGGATTTCTAAAAGCGTCGGGTAGGCTATGGGGGGGTAGCTGGTCATGTGTCGGAGATAGAGTATAGTGGATCCTAGTCGACCTAAATCAGATAGCAGTCACCAGTAATGAGAAGTTGGGTGGAGAGGACCTCAAGAGAATAAGTATTGTACGAAATCATGTCAGACATCCAGAAGATAGAAAGGGATGAAAGATACCAGAGAAGGGAAGCAAGATGTGAAAGAGCCTTAGAGTTGCATAGAGGACAAAACCCTAGGGAGAACGACAAGGAAGAGAATCCGCCAGAGTCGGGTCATGACCGACATGAAGAAGGTGTGGAGCAAGAAGCATCCTCTACGGAAGAAGAAGTGTGGATAGAGCATCCAGAAGCTCTCCAACTAAGAGCTCCCAATGAAGGAACAACCCTTTCCCCATTGAATCCACATACTAGAATATAGACTATTGTCAAAGACGACCTCTGACTACGAGTTGGTGACTTCAGTATATGGAGCTGACTAGGTGATGAAACGTACACTGGTCGACACCTTATTATACGTCAACCACTGGAAGGAAACTGGGTGACGTTTCAAGTGGCACCCTCTCTCCGCAGTATCCACTTGCTCTTACCGACACATGAAGGAGCGCCCCTCCCCCCCCCCGCCAAGTACAGCTTTAGAAGAAACTGAACAATCAGACCTGCGAACACAAAGTTTTAGAAAACCATCGACAGCAGAAGTCGACATCAACCGAATGCAAGTCGACGAAGACTCGACGACCGATGGGAGCACAAGTTCCATTGACCAGAATTCAGCAGGAACGACTACATCAATAACCCCACCACTTTCACCACCACCCCCACCTCCACCGCTGCCAACTTCTGAGAGCAGTGAAAGTGATTTAGACATGGGTCACGGATCAGCTCACATTCCTCTTTATGAGGGAGAAAAAGACCCTAAATGGCATTGGTTCGTCTGTGAGTCAACCTGGGAAGCCAACCAGGTTACAGATGAAGACCGAAAAATGGCACAGTTTGCAGGAGCCTTAAGGAAAAGGGCCTTGACATGGTACATGACCTTTTCAGAAAGGAAACCCAGAGAAATGAAAGCTAAGATTAAGGCGCAATTCTTGTCATTTTTCAAAACCCCAGACGCTAAGCACCTGGCCGCGAAGAAGCTCAAAACTACTTCACAAAATCCAGGGGAGACAGTCTGTGACTACAATAAACGTTGGAAGGACCTACTAAGCCAGCTAGATTATGTTATTGATGAACAATTACTAATTCAATGGTTCCTTCTAGGATTATTGCAGAAAGTACGCCGACACATTAGTCTGGAGACGTTCAAAACATATGAATATGCGCTCACAAAAGCTCTTCTGGTGGAGATGGACGAAGACATACCTTCTTACCCCATAGACCACAGATTAGAGGAACAGCTCGAGAACGTGCAAAAGTCTTTGAAGGAACTAACCCTCAAGAATCAGGAGATTTGGTGTACCAAATGCTCAATGGCTGGTCACTCGAAAGATAACTGTCGATAAGAACATAGCTGACAAGATGTCCGCTTTGTACAAACTAAATCATTTTGTGACATTTTCCAAGAACACGAAAATCACTCTACCAAATATTGTCCGTTTAACATGAATAATGACCAATCTTCCTGGTGCTCCATCTGTGAGACAAAAAGTCATAACACTGCTGACTGTCAGTTAAACCTGAAGAACTGACAAAACTATCGGGTGGTCTACCAAATGAATGCAGTAGTGCAAAACAATGAGCAAATCAATCCAGCAAACAATCAGAACGGACAAAGATACGATGGCCAACGATATGAGCGTCGGTACGAAAATCGACGCCAAGGTTACGTAGGAAGAGGTAGATTCCCTGGGAATCGCGACATACGATCGCGTTAACCCACCCAGTGATTCACATGCTACAAAGAAGGCCACTGGAACACATACTTTCCATACGAGGACATAATTGATCTTAAATTCTGTACACACTGTGGAGTAGGAGATCACTCGTTGGAGGATTGTCCTACTATGTTAGAGAAAATATATACGAAGAAAAATGTTAATGTCTTTTCTTGTGTACAAAAGCATGATGTAATAACTACTAAAAATTTACATATTATCACTCGACAAGGCACAAAAATAGGGCCTGATAACCCTCAAATCAGTAATGTAACACCCCGTTTTGACATTTCTACCTGAACTACTATTATATGATGTATTTGTTTGATTGTGAGACCTCGTCAGTTTGAAGAAACTGTGGACATATGGTTCTATTATATATATGTGTGTGTGTGATGATAGTATTATGGTCAGTAGTCATGTTTAGATATGTATCATGTGTTAATTATGTCAAATATATGGAAATTACTGAATGATGGGTACGAGGATACCGTTACAGATATATGTTGAAATAATGAATGTTATGCTAGGTGCATGGCGAATGAATGAGTTTATTGTTTTCATGTTATGATGAGATATATGTGTACATATCGAGGATTATGCACGATATCCTATATTGTATGTCGAGGACTAACTTACAGGTTGAAACGGCTAAGTGATAGCTGGATCCTACGAGGTGAGAGGACCTCGGGGACATGGACTTCTAATGATTAAATGGTATGCGAATGATGCATTAATTACTTTCGTATGGTTATTATGCTGTTTATTATGATGTATGTTATGACATGGGTGGGGTAGAGTTCCAGGAAACTCAACCGCCCAGATCAGTTATACGATGACAGATCGAGTACAAGTGCAATGCTGTTGTTATGTCGAGTAGACATAGTCCCTTTTTCCATTAGGGGGGTGGAGGATTTACCCACCGTTTATCCCCGAAACCCAGAGTCATGGGACGGCTGTGCTACAACGCGCTCCCCAAGGTGTGTGATGATGACTGGTGGTTGCCTGCTGGGGAAGCTTGGTCGATGTGGTCGACACTTCCACTTACGGGTTCTAGCTGGAACCGGTCATGGCTTGACATTTCAGGGTAGTCCAGCAGAGTATAGGATAGGATGTGGAAGTTAGTAATGATGTAGGTAGATAGATGTAGCGTGAAGTAGGGGTGAAAACAAGATCTAACTGTAGGTGTGTAAAACCCTTGATTAGTATGTGTCGTAAATTAGTGATGTATGAATTGTCATAACATGGATTTCAGTAAGCTAATGGATCATAACTTGTAAACTATGCTAAAACATGTGTCGGTAAATAGTAAAGTTCCTTGATTATGATTGATGTATGAGAATTATTACTTTTAGTGTACTTACGTGAGGAATGTAAGTAGTAGCTACGCTTACATAACTCGCCTACATATTATGAATTGCATGAAATATTGTTGAGTAATAATGTCAATTAGTGTCGCTAAATATTAGTTACTGTCATTAGTAATTAACTATTGTTGATCAATGTAAATGATGTCGATTAAAGTTAATAATGATGATTAGGGTTAATTAGTGTTGATAAGACTGCTACTAATTTGATTGTAAGTTTTAAATAAATGTTCATAATGATTAAGGTCTCTTAATAATATTATTATTAAAATAAATGTCAATTGAGTGTGAATGTCGATTAGTTAGTCCTACTAAGGCTAATATTAACTTGTTTATAAATGTTAAATAATTATGAATTATGTTAATTAAGTTTAACTATAATTAAGGTTTGACTAGTGAAGGTGGTAAATATTTCCATTAATGATCATTAAGATTAATTAAAATTAATTTGGATAAGGTAATAAATAAATATTAAATAAAAGGATTAAAGTCAATTGAATTAAAAGTTATGGTTGGGAAGTGACCCAACCAACACCTTGCAATATTAATTTAATATTTAAATTTGTCCAAGTCAACTTAAATTATTTCAAATTAATCCAAGTCCAAGTTGAGGGCTCAAGGACTTAAATGGTAGATGGAAGGGGGTTGGATAAATTTATGATGAAGATAGGGGTAGTAATGGGGGAGGTTGGCAAACATGGGGATAAAAGGGAGAAAGGAGGGAGGAGAAGGGCATCATTCTTACCTTAGTTTTTGGAGAAGTTTTGGGAGAAGGGGGCTGCAAGGAAGGGATTTTTGTTGGAGATTGTTATTTTGAAGGGATACAACAGCTTGGGGCTTGTACTCGGTTTGGGCTCATGGGTCCAAAGGGGTACCTTTGGAGCTGGGTGGTCGGCGAGACCTCGCCAGTTGGCAGGGTGGCAAGACTATTTTGGGCTGGTTGAGTTTCAGAACTTGGGAAAGACTTTTGGCTGCAGGGAAAAGCAAGGAGAAACGACAAGCAAGGACAGCAACAAAGGTGGATCTACTAGCTACCTACAGGTATTTTCCAGCAGTTTATATGGCAATTCTGTTTATTAAATTTTAAAATTTTATATGGCAAATTCTGTTTATTAAATATTAAAGGATTATATGTTGTGATCATCCTTGCTACCTGCACCATTAAACAGTAAATTGTTAGAATAGATAAAAAATCATTTTATATTTTCAAACTATATATATATAGTGAATTTTCTGACTATAAATAAAAACTAAAGGAGACCCAGTAGGGGGCTCTACACATGGTATCAGAACCATGGTTCCAAATCTGGAACCAGAGGGCTCGCAATTGACATTACATATAAGGTTGTTCGAATTATCCTCAATACTGGGGTTTGAATCAAAACTTACCAAATATAGATGTGTTGTAAATAAATATGTTTGATATAATGGATTCTCGATATTTCAATGGTGTCTGGGCATGCTAATCTAGTATGCATTTGTGCATGGTCAAAATAAGACTCTGCTTGGAGAGGAAATTAATTATTAATCAAAGTAGTCTGCATGTTAGTTGGGAAATTATATGCTGACAGTTTGAGATATTGTCGCTAAGGTTGACAATGATGTTCATTCCTTGAATTCTTCAAACATAGTAGCTATATTTGAATGTTGGTTTCCTTACACATATTTCGAATGTGTGAATGCTATAGTTGATTTTATGAGTTTTGAGAGAGATGAAGATTAAGATGTAGACGTTGGAATCCCAAAAATGACGCCGGGAGAATTATGAAATAAAATAGTATGCTAAGGAGCATTGCTCCAACGGGGAACACTTTTCTGGTCTCTATTGTTCGTGCTCATGCTGTGACATGATAATGTGTATTGTAGTTGGATGGTACTTACTGCTATATTTACAGAGCCATGACCTGTAACTGTATATTTGATGTGTACCATAGTGGGACAAAAGTGAATTTTTGTTATCTTGATTATAGATAGAATACAATGAATATTATGGTCATTGGTGTTTCCCCCTTCACATTAACAGGTAGTTAGCTGCCTCTTCCATCTAAATATGCTAACATCATTAATGATCGAACAGGTTACAACTAATACTTTGACAACATGAAACATTGCTTAAAATATAATTCACGTCCAAATGATCTAAACGCAGGGCTTATTAATTATCCTCTTCTATTGGAATGATCACATCTTGATTCAATCGATCTTGCATAGCTGGTCGCCTATAATTCAATCCATCCTGTAGTTTAAGGGTAACTGTTAGTAGAGGTACACGGCCAAGGTATGATATATAATCAGAAGTTATTCAAATGCTTTCAAGTTTCAACAAACCCACAGAGAAAGAAGTTAGAAATGTTATTTCTAGTAGAAAAATCACAAGCCAATAGAAACCCTGGCCGAGTATTAAGCACAACGCTGCTAATTTTATTGTTAGCGTCAGTTACCTTTACAGCAGACAAGAACAAGAAGAACAAGTAGTTTCTGGAGTAACAGGAGCCGTGGATTCACAAGGCCGTCATTCGAGAGTGCCTTCCAGCCTGTTTTCTTCTGCATCATCTCACTCTTAAACTACCTGGTAGGTTAAACACGTTTAACCCACATTAAATTTAACCAAATATGACAAAAAAACACGCAGAATAATATGTTTGGTTCACAGGTTCAGGTCGTGGGTTCAAATCGCTAAGTAGGTATATTATGAAGCCATTCATTCTCTTTTTTTTCAGTGTTTTATGTGGAGACAATGGTAATGAACGCACGTGTTGCCTTTGCTGGAACTCTGCCCATTCTACACCTTGTCTTTTGCTTATTTTTCTGAAATATTTGACTGATTTTTATGGGAATTCTGATTTTATATTCTTTTTCTTTTCAAATTGCAGATGCCATGGTCGCTGACTTCAC
Organism: Pseudotsuga menziesii; assembly: GCA_001517045.1. Taxonomy (NCBI): domain Eukaryota; kingdom Viridiplantae; phylum Streptophyta; class Pinopsida; order Pinales; family Pinaceae; genus Pseudotsuga; species Pseudotsuga menziesii. The sequence goes on from LPNX010133328.1 coordinate 144,897, forward strand.
TTATGGGACTCCTTACCTGATTCTGCCTGTAAAATTTAACATGAAATCATAGAGGACTGAAAAATGAATAAATTTCAGAACCTAAGTAAATGTATAGGCTAAAGGTGGACAAATCACACTGTGCTGAGAAATTAATTTATCTCGGAAATATTTAGCTTTTTCCAACATAAACAATTGAAAACATGTTCTAATCAGAATAAAAGGATTATCTGTAGAAGATGTCTTCCCTGCAGATTATATCCTGTCATACGACAGGATTCTTTATTCTGAAATAACGCTTGGTATATCCTGTAGCATGTCTTCTTTGGCTGCTTGACGCTCCCTTCTTCTGTATAGAGTTTCTTGAAGTGATTGAAAACTTCATCCTTAAATAAATTTGTAATCTTCCAGCCGTCTAAGTCTTTTCTTTCTTTAATCCTGTTTTTGCTTATTCTTTCCTTGGCCTGCTTGTGAAAGTATGAAGAGTTCCTGTCCCCATGCATGAGCCATAAACTTCTGTATTTCATGCACTCCTTCCTCTTCCCTGTGTGCCATTTGGAGAGCCATGTTCAATTCCAACACTTTCTAGCATGGCTTTTGTTACTTCTTGAGTTTCAGTTATCTACTAAATCTGCTCCAATTCCAGTTGTATCTCTGATTTTCCTATCGGGTGAACAATAGGACTTTACCCATCCCTTAAAAGATAAGGGCCATTATAACCATTCACAACTTGGATTCCCAATCAAGAGAAGGGGAACCACTCACAAGGGTCAACCAATTTTCTTGAATAATCTCCATAGATCCATCTTCCTGCAACCAAAGAGTGTTAAAAATTAAAATCACTGGCAATAGGCCCTTGATCTTTGGGAAACTCCAAAGAGGGAGCAATAGGATTGTTTTTAGAGGTGGTCATAGGAATTATCGTAGACTGAATAGCATGCCCCTTCAATAAAAAGGAAATATGAATCAAGATTCTATCTAACCTTGCTGGAATGTGCCCAGGTCCTAATCGCCTATTTTTTTCCAAAGTGAACAAATTTTTCTTACGGGGAAAATCCACTCTCTCCCAATCTGATATAAGATCCTGTAACCGTTCTCCAAATGGATCTCTAACCAAGATTCTACCCCTTATCTCTTTATGAGAGATTGTTGTATTAAAATCTTTGGCTACAATGACATTCTGGCCTATACCCGAGTCTAATAAATTTGCCAGTGAATTCCAAAATTTTAGGGGCGCACCCCACAGGGGCGTGGCCCGCAAGGAGCTGGGCGCAACCCGGCCAGCATGGCCATGGGCCTGCAGCCTGGGCGTAGCCCGGCCTAGTGGCCTACGGCCAGGGAAAGCACACACAAAAAAACAAAAAAAAAAACAAAAACAGCTACAGAGTTAAAAAAATAAAAAAAATAAAAAATAATTTTTTTACATTGAGTTCGTGTCTACTTCTAAATTCATTGACCTAGTTGCTTTTGATATGAATTCACAACCCTTTCAAAAGAAAGCTTTAATCACAGGAAACTTTTAATAGAAGCATCTTACCAGATCTTTCCAAAACGCAAAATTTCTTCCTATGAATATAATATTAATTTCTAGAGGGTCCTACCGACCCGAATTGCAAGGGATCTTTTACCTCATGACTCTATGATGACCAAATACAATAATAACATCTCGACGGAGGAATAAAACATCTCCAAATAAATTACAATAATAAAATACAATAGAATATTCTTCGAAGTTACAATATTTCCACACTTTGCCTTAACGAGAAGGGTATCCTACTAAAAACAACAACATCAACTGTAGTATCAAGGAGAGAGAGCATCATCAACAACATCAAGTTGATACATCTATAAATAATTGGAATTTTTCTTCAACAACATCAACAACTAAAATAGTTACTAGACCATCTTCAATATCTTCTGTACTGGAGCATAATCTTCTACAGCACCGAGTCTTCATCTTTGATATTCATATTCTGTAGCACTCGATCACTCTATCATCTACAAAAACACTTGATATTTCAATAAACAACAACATAACCTGCAATGCACATGATCCAATTATGGGATGCTTGATCCATTTCACTTTAGGACATAAGTCCAAGGATGATGAAATCCTAACCACATAACTGATACAAAAGTCTGAGGATCACTTTAGGACTAATTTCTAGGGATGATACAATCCCAAACACATCACAAAGAAAAATTTTGCAGATCACTTTAGGTCTAATGTCCAAGGATGATACAATCCCAACCATATCACTGAGATAAATGTATGTGGATCACTTTAGGAATAATGCTCGGGGATGACACAATCCTAACCACATCATAGGGAAAAAAGTCTGCGGATCACTTTAGGATTAATTTCCAAGGATCATACAATACCAACAACATCATAGAGACAAAAGTTTGTGGAACACTTTAGGACTAATGTCCAGGGATGATACAATCCCATTACAATGTCATAATCACTGCTCCCCCTTTTAAGGAAGGTCCTTTTGAAACATGTACCAAGCTTGTCACGGAAGTACTAAAAATTCAATCGAGATAGAGTCTTATTCAACACATAATCAAATTTCTCATTAGTTCTCACATACTGGAGCTTTATACCTCCCTTATGTACGATATCTTGTATGTAAAAATATTGAATTTCTATGAGCTTTGACTTGTCATGGAACAACAGGTTCTTCGTCATCTTTATACAACTCTGGTTGTCACAAAGAATCACCGTGGTATGCAACACTAGTTCAAATAGACCTGACATCAATTTTTGAATCCATATAGATTCACAACTACCAGAACATGTTGTTATATACTCTGGTTCAGTTGTGCTAAGAGAAATACTAGATTACTTCCTTCTAAACCATAAGATCATTATGGATCCCAAACAATAAAATCTAGTTGAGGTTCTCTTCCTATCTGAGACACTTCCAACCCAATCTACATCTATATAACCATACAATCTGTAGTCAAGATATCCAACATAGTATAGACCAAATTTTATCATACCTTTCAGGTATAGAATTACATGCTTTACAACTACCAGGTGAACACGTCTAGGATCAAATAGATACTAACTGAGGGTGTTCACAACAAAGCATATATCTGGCCTGGTATTATTCAGATAAATCAATGACCCAATAATCTTTTTGTATTGAGTCACATCCATTAACTCTAATGATTCATCAGCTAACAACTTCATGTTGGTATCCATGGGTGTGGTCACGAATTTACCTTCCAACATATCAAATATTGTTAGGATTTCCACAACATACTTTCCCCGGTTGATAAATATTCCTTCTGGATTATTCCATTATTCTAGACCTAGAAAATAGTACGTGAATCCAAGGTCTTTCATATCAAATTCTTCAACGATCTTCTTCTTGCACTCTACAATTTGTTTCTCATTTCCTATCAGAAATAAATCATCCACATACAACAATAATATGATATCTTCATCAACCATAACCTTAAAGTAAAGTATTGGGTCAACTTTACTTTTGTTAAATCCCAAGCTCATCAAAAAGATATCGATCCTTCCATACCAAGCTCTAGGAGCTTGCTCCAATCCATATAGACCCTTCTTCAACTTGCATATGTGAGTCCATTTTTCTTCAACTTCAAATCCCTGTGGATGTTCTATGTACACTTCTTCGTTAATAACACCATTTACGAAAGTTGTCTTCACATCCATCTGGTGTAAACTCCACTTCATCATGGATGTAAGTGACATGATGGTTCTAATGGAAGTGTACCTTTCTACTGGTGCAAATGTATCTTCATAATCAATTCCCTCTTTTTGAGAGAATCATCTAGATACAAACCTTGCCTTGTATTTCTCAATACTTCCATCAGTTGCATGCTTTATCTTGTATATCCACTAGGAATTACCACACTTTTTCCTTTTGGTTTGGGAACTATATCTCAAACATCATTATTCATTATTGATTGTTATTCTTCAATAATTGATTCTACACATTCTCATTCGTTCTTGTGTATAGCTTCTTCATAATTGGTAGGTTCTTGATCTACAAGATCACACATCAAAGCCACATAACTAGAAAATGGCTTTCGCTTCTTGCTTACTCTTGCGGATCCTTCTAGAGCTCTATACTTCTCTGCTTCTTGTATAATTTCTCTTTCCAAAACATAATTCTCTTCGTGACATATTCATAGTGGTAAGCTCTTGAGGTTCTAGCATATCATGGTCTTCTGGTGTTTCATCTTTGGGGGAGGGTGAAACTTCTACATTTCTAGGAGGTACATCTTCTTTATATACTTCTTCATGCTAGCAATTTCTGGATCTCTTGAGGGTTTCTTCTTCATCAAATGTTACATCTCTACTAATGTCCATGTGATGGAATCTTGGAATGTATATTTTGAAGGCTTTGGAGAGTTCACGGTATCCAACAAATATTCCCTTCTTTTCGGAATGGTCCAACTTGGTTCTCTTTCCTTTTGGTATGTGAACATATACTGGAAAACCAAATATCTTGAGGTGTCTCACTTCATGCTTCTTTCCTATGAAAATTTATTCGAAAGTCTTGAATCCAAGGGAACTATGGGATAATATATTATGTACATAAACTTTCATCCTTGCTGCTTCAATCCATATATACATTGGAATATATTAATAATGTATCATTGTCTTCACTTCTTCCACAATGGTCCAATTCTTTCTTTCCACAACAACATTCTTTTTATTATTGTATGGAGTAGTTTGTTCCCTCTTGATTCCAACTTCTTTACAAAGGATTAAAATTATTTTTAAGTATATTCTCCACCATTGTCTATTCTGAGTGTCTTGATTCTTCTTTCTAAATGATTCTTTATCAAGGATTTGAATTCCTTGAATTTTCCAAATACTTCATCCTTTGATTTCAAGAAATATATCCATCTCTTTCTTGAATAGTCATCAATAAATGTAACATAATATTCATAACCACTTAAATATATGGAGGGATTTGGACCAAATACATCTAAATGGATTAGTCCAACATACCTTTAGTCTTTTTTTCACTTTTCAAAAATGGATTCCTGATATTCTTTCCTTTTGCATATCCTTTGCAAATGTCTTCATGACTTATCTTCAAATATGGTAAAACCATCACTACATTTCTCACATGTGATAGTGCTTTGTAGTTGATGTGAGAAATCCTCCTATGCCACAATTCACTTGGTCTAGTGGTCTCATGAATGACGGTTGTTTCTGAATGTCCCTTGATTTTATATAATCCTTCTTCTTCTTCACCAATGATAACTGCATCCTCAATTGATTTTCTTTTGGGACACACAAGTATTTATCCATCTATGAATGAAACCCTATATCATTTCTTATCTAATGCTGAGATAGAAAGTAATCTATTCTTCAAACCTGGTACATATAAGACTTCTGTCATCTTCATGGGGGTTCCAAAATCAAGCTTGTAGCTAGCTTCACCAATTCCTATGATACCTATCAAAGAGGGTTATTCTCTTCAAGTTTTGACATATTTTTCTTTTGTCCCATCATCTTGTTTGAAGAACCACTATCAATAATCCATGTATCTTCTCAAGGTGTCACAAACGCAGAGAGTGTAGAGAATAATACATACTCTTCTTCATATTCTTATTTTTCTTGTTTTCTTCGAGGTCCTTCTTCCTCTTCTTCTTAATCTTCATCTTCAACTAGGTGTGAATGACGTCTTTTGTTGTTGTTACTATTATTGCATTCTTCTTTCTTCAATGGACTATTTTCTGGCAATGTGTCCTAGCTTGTCATGATTGAAACATTGAAAGTTGGAGATGTTTATTATTGGATTGTTTCCTCTTGTCCTTTGGAAATTCTTCGGAGGTTGAGACTCCTTGTGTATTTCCTTCTTGAATTTATATTTACTTCTTCCTCTCTTGGTATGGGTGTCTAGGACTTGATCATATTCTTTAAGTAGAGCTTCTCTATTAGATAATCTAGCCTTGTCTTGGATGTAATCTTCCCATACAATGTCAAATTTCATGCTTTCCTTTTTGGCACACATAGTCTGGATGAATGAATCCCAAGGAATAGTGATACCTTTGAGAGAAGTCATAGCTAGATCATGTTCATCAAGGGAGTCTCCAATGGATTCTAATCGATCCTTCAAACTGGGAGACCCTTGTGAAGTAGTCTTGGATCGATTCTCCTTGGCACATCTTGGTACTCTTCAATTGATTTGTTAAATTCATCTTTCTATTGATGTTCCTTCCTTCATACAGTCTAGATAGGGAATCATACATCTCATTTGGGGTCTTATTGGATGACACTAGAGGAATCAAGTGGTCTTTGATAGAATTAGAAATGATTATGTTGGGTGTTATATCATCTAGATTAATTCACCTAATATTTAATTATCGACTGAGGTTGGTAGGCTTAGATTTGACACAAAATATATGCTAAGGTAGAGGGATTCCTATAGCGTCGTGGAAATATTTTAACAAACAAAATATTGAAAGATATTTCAAAATGAAAAACTGAGTCAAACTCCTAAGAATTCAACTATTAAGGTAATTGAACCGAAATAGAATACTAAACCAAATGATTGATAATTTATTTTATAAGCAAATAACTTTAGACTGAAAAGGATACTATCAACAACTAACTTTTGAAGAGAAAGAATAGGATGCAAGGAAGGCCTAATTTATAAGTAAGTAGAAAACTTAATAAAGAAACTTAATAAAAGAAACAAGTAGAAAACTGTTGGCCGAAAATACTAACCTAAGTCCAACAACGAAAAGACATCCCACCACTCGACTTACTGCAATCTTGTATATGTTTGGAGTGACTATCTCTCATAGGATCAAGGCCCTGCTACCTATATAGTGTGCTCTCAAAATAGAGAGTCTCTCTAGGTATATGTGGCAAGATTTACTTAGCCAAATATTCTAACAAATTAGAGAGATTCAACCTAGTGACTAACTAATGCTGAATACTATCTTAAACTAGTACAGAAAATAGTAGCTCCTAATTCTATCCTATAATGACCTAAATGCAAGCTAACTATCTCAGCTGAGAGCATGAATTGTTTATTTGACAACAGGTCTCAATGTATAGGGTGATCTATAATTTTGAACTGTTAGAAAAGTCTACAATTAACAGAACTAAATCTAAATTAACTCACAATAAGATGATATCTCATTACAAGATAATTTGAACAGAAGATAAAACCTATCATCAAATAAATCTAACATAGTCTTGAAACATAACAGATACAATCATATACTAACATGAAGACAGAACAAGGTCAGCTTACACAGTTAATAATTCATGTAACATAGTTTCATAATCAATTGAAAATGTGAAGAAGCTCACTCACTTTCAACATAATAACAAATCATTCATATTTCAAGACAATTTAATCATTCGAGATCCTATGAAAGAATATTTCACATATAATATGATGATATATATATATGAAAGTAAAATTTAACAAAGGAGAACCATTATTAGCACAGTATAAAGCAACTTAAAGACTTGGATAAGGTCTTCACTATTCTGTAGCATCAAGTAATCTTCAGAAAAAGTTTAGAAAACACTAGCACAACAAAATGTAATATAAAACTGTAGAAATATTAGTTCTCCATAAATCTTAGGAATCGAACCCTTTACTCCTGTTTGAAACTTGTTTATAAAGGGAACTAAAAACAACAACTAATGAAATAATTCTCCTATTTCTATGGCAGTACATGGATTTTACCCGAATATACGTCAAAGAAAAGACCAGGATCCTAGGCCTGTCATTGTGTAACCGTAAGGAGGGAATAATGCACCAGAAACAGTCAACTTACTAGATAAATCCAGTGTCATATTCCCCAAAACGTGTCAACACTATATTCGATAATCCATACTGGTGATGCTTAGAAATAGAAGTGTAGAAACAATAGAATAGCAATCAATTGCATTTTCGAAGCAGCCTCCAATGAGTAACTCCATGTAGTCAAAACCACAAATACAGAATGGCATATAGATTCATCTCATTGACTCATTAATACCTATAAATTTTAAACAGAATCTGTTAGCAAAGTGCAACTGACAATCATATAGAAATGAATAGGATGTCTGCAAAATTTTAATTCTACAGATATCCTCATTAAATAATCAAACTTTGCATCAAGGACAAAAACTAACAAAATCAATATATTACTAACCTGTGGAGGCTAATTCAAAATCATCTACATGCATAATCAAAGATTTAAAACATAAGACAAAAATTGGAATTCATTGCAGAAAACAAAATGTCATATTTTTAGAGTTGGTTCGACAGACAGTTGAATTGGCACACTTCTCCTCACCTCATATAGCTTGGCTTTGAATCTAATAGCCCTGATCTTGGAAATCTTATTATGTTTCTTCAACCTTCAATTTCTTAACAGAAGCCTTTTAACTTGATCTTTATATTTCATCTTCTTCTCCCTCAACAAATTCCACTTCTCAATCCAAGAGATTAAATTAGTTTTCAGACCTATGATTTCATCCATAGAAAATGTCTTGATAACTTGAGCCTCCTTTAAGTCAGTTTCTAGAGATGAGATGACTTGAGTGTAAGGGTTTTGATTGATTTGTTCCTTCTATCCTCCATTTAACCCGCCTCTGTCTTCTTCAACAATGTAGGGATTCTGATCAATTTCTTGATCACATTCATGTTTTACTTGTTGAATATCAGGAACATTATCACCAGAGACAGACACATATTTTAGATCCAGGAAAGCTGGACCAGTGGGAACTAGATTGGGACAAGGTTCTGAGGAGTCACTTAATTCAATAAAAGGGGTATCCCCAATGCTTAGGTCTCTTCTGGCAAACAAGGCAGCTGTCATACTATGAGTAGTCCTAGGAATAGCCCGATTACTCAACACTTGGCTAATTTGGTTTTTAGCCGGTTTCTGACTAATGTTATCCTATGAATGAGGAAGCTCCTTACTTTGACAAGGTATTGTGATTGTCATTTTCCTTAATCGAGGATGAGAATTACAAGTAAGAACTTCAGGGTTTGTTTCAGACTTGACTTTAACATCACTGATACTTAGGGTTTGGCTAGGTTCAGATACTTCATCGTCCATATTACCTTGAGAACCAGACTCTTCTAACTCAGGCTCATTTTCTTCAGTTTTGATACACCTACATATAGTTCTGGGCCTTCATCTAGGCCATTCTTCATTCTCACCAAACCCATTATGTAGGAGGAAATATTCCCAAGTTTCCCCTAATTCTCCTAGCTGGTATGACATGAGTATTTTAATCAATCCGTGATGAAACAAAATCCTCTCCTTATCCCCTACGTTAATTTGATAGGTGCAGGCCATCTTGTGTAGACTGTTCAAGAAATAGTATGGCATATTCATAGGACGTCCCTTAAAAATCATTAACATTCGGAGGTGGTAGAACTGGTTTTGAGAAAGCCTACCCTGATAGGTGATGTACCTAATGATTAGCTCGAGCAGAGAACACCATTTATTCATGAGCAGTCGAGAAGGGAAACTAGATTTATACTTCATTTACTGGTGAGCTGGAGTGAGAAACTCCTTCTAGTCGTCATTTTTTACATGTTTACCCTTATACCAACGTTCACCTATCTGTGGTAAACCAAGGGCCTAAGAAACAAACTCTTCTATCAGCCTCAATTCAGTATTCCCAACCCGGGATTTAATCCCATCAAATGATGCTGCAAATGCCCTGGAAGTTGCCAAGTTGAACCTAGAGAACTTCTGTAAAAACCCTAGCCATCCAACCCTAAGTATTACCTCACGACATTCTGGGGCAGCGTCCAAATACTCATAGCCTATGAGTTCAAATCTCGACACAGGAGGCATGCTAGCGATTACATAAACTTTGAGGGTTTTCAAAAAATAGACTGAAACACATAGTCGATTTATCTAGAGTCCACACATTTTAATTAACACTCCAAGCTACCCTATTTTACCAAAGCACTGTAAATTTCCCTGTAAAGTCATCATACCTGGGAGTTGACAAGTTAATGGGACTTGGAAAACACTTACCTCACCATAATGATCCGCAGGAAAATCGAGTGAGCGACGGCTTAAGTGTGATATTTGCATGATGGTAAAACGACAGATGGAAACCCTTTAGGTTACGTGGATATCAAAACCCTGATCTCAATCATAGCATCAACATTGATTGACATTCTTCATAAGGTTGTGATAGCCTAGAAAACTCATCGTTTCAAAACATAGTTGAATGGTTACAATGTCCTAATCCTTCATCATCGAATATCACAATAATAAGGTTATTAAATAAAAATGTAATTGATGTTATTAGGATCAGGGTCGATATTATAATGACAAGGAAAAAATTGATAATGTAACCAAACCCATATCAAAACTCTGAAAATCATCTTAGGCCCTTATGATAGACTTTAATACTATCTCACTTCAAAAATACAAAATTTGTAATAAGGATAAGTGTATAATAATATGAAACTTACGAAAATTATATTAAATACACTTTTATCCCTATGATTAACATGATGAAATAAATATTTTAGAAGTGAAAATGCTCGTTAGATCTCCTTAATGAACTGAACATAAAAAATTATCATACCATGTAACAACTTGCTTAGATTAATAGTAAAAAAAATCATTGATATAATAAATTCAATTGACCTCAAATATGCATGAGTGATAAATGGTGTGAAATTAGGAGCTACTAAATTTCAGGATTATAATTTTCCAGATGATCAAAATAAATGAGAGAGTAAGTGTTAGAATAATCAACCCATAGTTAGCTACCTTAGACATTAATTAATCCATTTTTGTCTTATTTGCCTAGTTTCCATATTCCACCTTATGCAAGTTGTCATATACACATCCATAGTGGTCAAAATTTCTAATTTTGAGTCATGGAGTGCTTGGGAAACCTCATGGAATCAAATCTACTTTATTCCTGGCCTTCCTAGTGCATGTCTGCTTTTTCTGCTTTATTGCCTGCTTTTTCAGTGTTTTAAGGCAATTGGGAAAGTTTGACTAGGTGAAGTTAACTTGTTTTTTGTCCTCCACATCCTCCACTCTTTTATCCTATCAAAAGCATGTATGATTTTTCCTTCCATCCACTATTAGTTTGGCTAATTTATTTTTCCAATTCGTGAGCTCCTAGACAGTTTTGGAAACTGCTTTATGCACCTATGGGGGTTTTACTTAGATTTAGTAAGCCTGCTTTTGACTAGATTCGAATGGAATCTTCATGCATTCAAATCCCTCATGTAATTATTTATTGTGGCATCCTATGACTTCACAGGGTTGGATATTGTACACTTATTCAATACAGATTAGTGTTCTGCTCCATTATTCAGTCTCCTTTGTGAGTAATTTGCATGTGTAATTGGCAATTATTGTGAGTGTAATTGTTCTAACACACGGGTTCAATTTCCACATGGTATCAGAGCCTTTTTAGATCGATTTCTCTCCTTCCAATTTGTTTTGCAGGTTCAACATCATTGACTGGGAGCATTCTGCTGGCTGACGGGACAAATTTTGAGCTATGGATCAATCTCAGAAGATCATCTTGACTCCATTTAATTTCTTTGAATGGAAAGTAGATATGGAGATATTGTTGAGAGTGAAATGCCTCTACAGAGTGACTATGGCAATAGAAGCAGATCCCAATGCAGCTGCAGAGGAAATAAAATGGCATAAAAGGAGGGATGAGGCCTATGGTCTCTTGTGTCTGAGTATATCCAGAGACCACCTTTTCCATCTTGATGGATTGACATCACCGAATGAAGTATGGGAGAAGCTTGTTGATATTTTTGGAAAGACAGATGAGATGAGGGGACATCAAATTGAAAATTAACTGATCTCCCTAAGTCCCAATAGCTTTGAATCCCTGCAACTCTATTTTTCCAAGTTCAAAGCACTTGTTTTGTAGCTAAAACAATGTGGGATCGAAAAGAAGGATGATCAGCTGGTCTTGGCCATACTCTCGAAACTTGGCCCTAACTATTCAGTGTTTATTTCGACCTTCTATGCCACAAAGTTTATAGCTCGAGCCTGAAAGATGCCTAGCTTTGCAGATTTCATGGAATCTCTCACACAAGAACAAGATAAATTGGTGATGATAGGCACCATCAAACCATCCAAAGACCAAGCTCTGGTTGTTGGAGATTCGAGGGTGGATCCAAAAAGAAAGAATAAATCTAAAAATCCACCTGAGCAAAAGAGAGACAAGAACAAGTCTCCGGAGGAGCCTCAAGGTTCCAAGAAGAACTACCAGAAGAAGAAAAACAAAGGATAAATGAGGAAGTGCGCATAATACAGTAAGGGAAATCATTCTAAGAGATCCTACATGAAGAAGCAAATAGACATGCTGACCCAAATCCTAGAGAATAATGGCATCTCCCTTCTAGACAGCTCAAAGAAGAGGGAAGGAGGATCAAGTTCAGAAGACAGAGAGAGAGTTCATGCATTGGTTGCAGGAACATCAAGCTTACCTAGTTTCATCATTGATTTTGGAGCTTCAAGACATATGGTTTCAACCAAGGAGGCATTCACCTCAATTGACATGTCGAAAGGTCCACCAATAGTACTGGGAGATGACTCTCTCACTGAAATTTTGGGCAAAGGGAGGATTGATCTTGATCATGGTAAGTTCAACAATGTGTTGTATGTTCTAGGTCTTCCCTCTAACCTCTTATCAGTGTATCAAATGACCCACACAGGGTCTCCAAAGAAGGTCATATTCTCCCCTGATGAAGTTGAGATCACAGAGATCTCAAGTGGTAAAGTCATTGCAAAAGGAGTTGCAAATCATACTTCGAAGGTATACATGTTCTCACACTTCCTACCCTACTCAAACCCCTCTACTCTTCTAATTCATGCTAATGAGGAAAGAAATATTTGGCATGAAATATTTGGCCACCTAAATTACAAGTATCTTTCTGATCTTAGTGAAAAAGAAATGGTCATAGGGTTACCAAAGATTAAATTTTTCAAAGGAGTCTGTCAAGGTTGCATCCTAGGAAAACACCCAAAGCATAAATTTGAGAGAGCTAGTCATGAGAGAACCTATGCACCTCTTGCACAGTGATGTTGCTGGCCCATTCCCTCATATTTCAATGAGTAAGGCCAAATATTCATTGACTTTCATAGATGAATTTTCCAGGTATTTCTGGTTTTACTTCCTAAAACACAAGTCTGAAGTTTTCGGCCTCTTCAAAGTCTTTAAGGCTTTGTTTGAAAACCAGTCTCGGAGGAAACTCAAGGTACTCAGATATGAAAATGGTGGTGAGTATGTCAAGTCTAAGTTTATTCATTATTGTGTAGATGCAGGTATTCAGATGCAACATTCTATCCCTTACACACCACAGCAGAATGGTGTTGCTGAGAGGAAGAACAGATCACTGAAAGAGATGGCAACCTGCATGATGGAGGCTAAGAATTTGCCACCAAAGTACTGGGTCGAAGCTGTAAACTATGCAGCCTATATCCAGAATAGGGTGCCTCATAAACAACTTGATATTATGACTCCTTTCGAAGCATGGAGTATGCACAAGCCAGGTGTGACCCATTTCAGGATTTTTGGCTCAAGGGTTTGGGCTAGAATTCCAATAGAAAAGAGAAAGGCTTTGTATCCCCAAAGCCAAGAGTGTCTATTTGTTGGGTAATATAAATATTCAAAAAGGTACAATCTGATCAATTTTAGCACAAACAAAGCCTTCATTGAAAGGTGTGTTCAGTTTCAAGAAGAACCCCTAGCAGCAGTGGAAGTTGGAGAATCCTCTTCACCACCAGAACCTATGAATGTAAGTGAAGAGATAGTTGAACATGCTGATTCTGATATGTCTGATAGTGATGATTTTATTGTATATCCTAACATCCCTACAAGGCCAAAATGGGCATCCAAGACCATTCATGCAGCTGGAGAACTAGCTAGAAATCCTAATGACCCTAGGAGGACTAGATCTCAATTTGAGAGTGCTCTATGCATGAAAGATCCCATGTTTGCTGAGAAACGATATCTGATGGTTGAATCAGATCCTTAGACATATGAATATGCAGCAGAATATCCAATATGGCAAGCAGCCATGAAGGAATATTTCAGCTCACTCTAGAAGAGAAACACTTGGGAGCTGGTTGATCTTCCCCCATGGAGGAAGCTAGTTCAGTGTAAGTGGGTGTACAAGACCAAATTTTCTGCTGATGGTTCACCTCTGAAGTACAAGGCCATATTGGTAGCCAAGGTCTACTCACAGGTTCATGGCATAGACTACAATGAGACCTTTGCACCAGTGGAAAAAATGGACTCCATCAGGCTAGCCTTAGCCATTGCAGCTTCAAAGCAATGGGAAGTACATCACATGGATGTGAAGTGTGATTTCCTAAATGGAGATATCACTGAAGAGATATACATTCAGAAGCTTCAAGTATTTTCTACTAACCCATCTCTTATGTGCAGGCTAAAGAAGTCATTGCATGGGCTTAAGCAAGCCCCTAGGGCTTGGTATGCCAAGATTGATAGCTTTCTGCTATCACTGAATTTTTTTCGATGCAAATCAGATCCAAATGTCTATTTGAAGCTGATTAATGGTTCATTAATGATAATTTTTTTATATTTTTATTACCTTCTCATTACAGGAAGCTCAAAGGATGAAATTGCTTCCTCAAACGATGCAATGAACCATGCCTTCTCCATGACAGATTTGGGGCTATTGAGCCAATTCTTGGGGCTTGATATTGCTCAAACCAAATCTAGAATCAAGGTGCACAAGTCCAAGTATGCCTTGGATTTTTTGAACAAATTCAAAATGAAGGATTGCAAGCCAAGCAAGACTCCTTTCCTTTCAGGAGTGAAGCTTGAAGAAGCTGATTCTTCACCTATGGTAAATGATACAATGTATAGGCAATTGATTGGATGTTTGTTGTATCTTACACATACTAGACCTGATATTTATTATGTATTAAGTGTGGCTTCTAGATACATGGATCAACCTCATGAGATCCATTGGAAAGCAGCCAAAAGGATCCTTAACTTTGTTCAGAGAACAAGGACACATGGAATCTTCTATAAAGCTAAATCTGATCTTGATTTGATTGGGTTTACTGACAGTGATTGGGCAGGTGACAACACAAATCAAAATTCAACATCAAGATATGTGTTCATGCTTGTAGAAGGGCCAATCAGCTGGTTAAGCAAGAAACAGAGTGCCATTGCACTCTCATCTACAGAAGCAGACTACAGAGGAGTTGTAAATGCAACAACTCAATTTTTATGGTTGCAGGGGTTACTTGGAGAGTGTGGTTTTGAATCAGAATAATCAACTACTATCTACTGTGATAATCAGAGTACCATTCAAATCTGCAATGATCCAGTTCAGATCCAGAGAACCAAACACATTGAGATCCATATGCACTACATCAGACAGCTTGTGCATGATGGCGCCATTCACCTACTCTTTTGTTCATCTTCAGAACAAGTAGCTGATATCTTCACCAAAGTTTTTTGTGAGAAGAAATTCAGCAATCTCAAATCACTGCTAGGGATTTCTGATCATGTTGTGAAGCATGAGTGATGACAAGATTTCCAATTTTTTTTTTATAGTCCATGTTTAAGGGAGGATTTTCCCACTAGGTTTTTTCCTCTTTCCTTAGTTAACAATATGTAAAGGGTGACTAAGCCTTGTTGCTAGGACATATAATTTTCTGATATATTACTCATAATTCAGGCTTAAGGGGGGGTGTTAGAATAATCAACCCATAGTTAGCTACCTTAGAAATTAATTAATCCATTTTTGTCTTATTTGCCTAGTTTCCATATTCCACCTTATGCAAGTTGTCATCTACACATCCATAGTGGTCAAACTTGATAATTTTGAGTCATGGAGCACTTGGGAAACCTCCTGGAATCAAATCTACTTTATTCCTGGCCTCCCTAGCGCATGTCTGCTTTTTCTGCTTTATTTCTTGCTTTTTCAGTGTTTTAAGGCAATTGGGAAAGTTTGACTAGGTGAAGTTAACTTGTTTTTTGTCCTCCACATCCTCCACTCTTTTCTCCTACAAAAAGCAGGTATGATTTGTCCTCCCATCCACTATTAGGTTGGCTAATTGATTTTTCCAATTCGTGAGCTCCTAAACAGTTTTGGAAACTGCTTTATGCACCTATGGGGGATTTGCTTAGATTTAGTAAGCCTGCTTTTGACTAGATTCGAATGGAATCTTCATGCATTCGAATCCCTCATGTAATTATTTATTGTGGCATCCTATGACTTCACAGGGTTGGATATTGTACACTAATTCAATACAGATTAGTGTCCTGCTCCATTATTCAGTCTCCTTTGTGAGTAATTTGCATGTGTAATTGGCAATTGTTGTGAGTGTAATTGTTCTAACACCTGGTTTCAATTTCCATAGACCAAGAGATTCAAATTCAACATAAATTAATGTTAATCCCTATAAATCAATCAATCAATTAAGCTTCTATTGGGAGTACCTTCAGAATCAAAGATTCTAAGGGCACTCCTAGAATATCTATAGATGAGTGTTGATCCAGGTGGTAATATTGAATGTTGATCAAAATATTACTTTAAATGACATATTTGAAATCATTTATATTCAAAAATGCTTCGGAGGGTGTTGGTTTCCAACAAAAACTTAATAGGAATGGATTTGAATTCTATCCTACAACTCTCTTCCGGTAATCACACAATGAAAAAGGAACATCCTACAAAGTACTAATATATTTTCCTAAGAATAGCACATCTAATACTAAGTTTTACATGTAAATGGATAAATCAATCCAAAGGCATGAGCACAAAACAATACAACAGTAAAATGAATTAGAAATAAACTTAAGAAACAAAACATAACATAGCTAAAAATATGTTCAAGGTGAAAAGAGGTAGGGATAAGGATAAAAATTTAATAAATAACCTAAAAAAATCTAATTTTAACTTTAATGTTAAATAGAACTATCATCTAACTATTACAATTGAAGCATACTTAAAATACTAAAGAAACAGAACTTAAAACGGGTTCAAAACACATTAAAAACACTAAAAACGAAATGACCGACTGGATGACAGACTGAACTGCAGGTCTGAAAGGGGTGTCTGAATAACCATTTAAACAAGCTATCTGAATGACAGTCTGCACAATTAAAATTATAGAAAATATCCTAAATGATCTAATCTTCAGTTGAATTTGTGCACATGTAAATACAATGCAGAGAAACAGTAAATAAACCTACTTATTAATCAAATTTGATAGTGAAATAATCTTAAACTAATTCATAAACATAAAGAAATCATTAAGAAGCAAACTGAAATTTAAATAAATTTATAATGGAAATGGAAATTAATAGAATTGAATCTACTTTAACTTGATAAAAAGAAATCTATTCTATATACTTGCAAATACAAAATTGAACAATAAAACTGGAAATGAAATGACTAAAAGTAAATTGAAAGAAAAATATGTGCTCAACTATTTAACTTTGGAAATAGCATGCATTGTAGGAAGCAAATGAAATAAATGTTTATAGTAATTTAATAACTGAAACAAACTAGAAATTTAAACTAACTACAAAAGAAAAGGTAACAAAAATACACAAGAAAGGAAACATCTGGTTGATGAGTGGCCCTCTCAGCAATCAAGGGTGATGCCTAGATAAAGCTTACTCGAATGCAATCATAAACAACAAAACATACAACTTCTATTAAAAATATGGAACATAATTATAGCGTGCTTAAGAACGAAGAATCACATGCATAAACTAGTTAAACTTCTAGCTAACTGAACTCTCATGTAGAAGCTGATATATATATTATTTATAGAGATAAGTAAGTCGACCCTTTAGTGGTTGAATGATCTCTAAATTCAGACAACCATTATGACCATTTAATTGATCAAACACCAGCACCCATCGTTCTCCCTCTCGTTCACGTGTTGGCTCTCTTCATCGCGTGATGTGGCATATAGGATCCTTCTTTAATATGGTTGGTGGAGTGGTATCATGCAAAGGAAAGCATGCTGGCAAGTCTTCTAGAATGAGAATCGTTCTATCATCCAAACGCGTGGATTGGTGGTGTGGTGTTGATCAAAGGCAGTGTGATGGCGATTCTTCTAAAATGAGAGCTTCTTCATCACCTAGACACATGGACAACAAGTAGTTTGCAGACTGTTCCAACATTTTAATGTATATAATCTGTTATCGACAACGCGCAGTCTGGTTAGCGATCTGGACGGTAAGCTGGAAAATGAGCTCGATATGTTCTACGCATATCTAGCTAAACAAGTGTCTGTATGTTAACTTGTCCAAAAGACTATATAACATGAAAACAAATATACATATAAATTAATATGTCAAATGTGCTTCAAACAATGTCAATTTTAATCAATAAAATCGTAAAATGATAACAATAAATAGATTTTACATAAACCTTAAATTCATTCATACTTGGGGCTGAATGGTGAGCTGTATGACAAAAAATATGCAAAAATATGACAAAACATATGTTCAAATGAGTAATTTAACTGCCGAAAATGATAACAAATATGGGATCAACATTCCCCCAAACCGAAGAAATGCCAGATCCCACTGAGAAAAAAGAAAGATAACTTAGGAAGAAGGCAGATGAAGGAGCTGATTTAAACTTTAGTCTTCTTTCCTATGCTTTCAAAATAGCATATCTTTCATGTCAATTGTTGTATGAATATTAAATGAATTTTTTGAGTTCCTCAACATTCTTGATTTGATAGCTCTCATGTTCGAAACAATTCACCATTGTTCAATAGTTATGATACAGGATATTTTTGTAGAGGGTGTAAGAAGAAAATGGCTAAACCATCTCTATAGAAATAATGAAAATGATAAAATAACAAGAGGTTTGGCATATTTAAGAGATCACACTATCATAGCGAACATTGAGACGTGTTCCATTAACGAGCATATGCATTAATGAGTGAATTCATAAGGTTTGTAATCAGTTCAACTATGTCCAAAGTAAAACTTTGGACAGGTTGAACGTATGACACGAAGGCATAAATCACATTTTCAATAACCTTGATTAACAAGAAGATCGATCATTTGATAGTTTACATGCATGATTGGGTAAAAGAATAGGGTTTGCAGTAGTGAAATGGTGACTAAAATATTTTAAGGTCAAAGCATCCACATGGAGGTAAAAACTATTTGCCAAAAAAACAAAATTTGGTTAGAAAATTTTAATCATAAGTGCTGTAATATCACAATGTTTTATTCAGGTCGTCATTTGGTATTTCATTTGGACCTTCATTTGGACCTTCATATAGTCCTCCATATTGATTTTTCTTGTGAAAATATGCTTCATGCTATAAACAAGTTCCACTGGTTACATTATCCTGAAAACACTTATCATTTGTCAAAGATAAATAGATCTGTCATAAATAATGAGAATAAAAATAGTCTAATTTTTCCTAATCCTCCCCCCAAACAAAATATATGGCATGTTCTCAAGCCATACAAGAGAGAAGAATTGATTGTTCTAGATAACGAAATAAATATTTCTATCATGCTGTTATTATTTTGTAAGAAAAAGAAAAAGTAACTAGTAAATGGAAATGGTTCAGATATGTATATTCATGAAAAATATAGTAGTGCCTAGAAAGACCACTTGAATGATCATAATATAACCAAAAGAATGCCATGGGAAAATCTAGTCATCCATGCCTCATTTTAAATATATCTTGTCATCACAAAATATTTTGAGTGTACCCTAGAGTGTGTGAGATTTACAACTATGGGTCCCATTTCTAGGAGAATGACATCCAAGGTATTTGTTGAATTAGATGGTCAGGCCCAATCCCAACTTATAGCCATTCTCAAATTCCATTATAAACAATTGGTCGTGACATGTTTATTCATAAATTCTAAAAAAAATTCTTTATATTATCATTTTTTTATGAACTATGTGCATAGTGGTGCATTAACCAGTTCTCTTTTACCTGGTATTTCCCCACTGCTAGCAGGCTTGTTCAATACCCCGGTGGGTTTACCTTGGTACCATAAAATAATAGTCCCACTTCCAGTGAGCCTGTTCAGTACCCCGACGAGTTTACTTGCATTTATCGATCATGTTTCAAGTTATTACTTAGCATTGACCCACTATCAGCAGGCCTGTTCAGTACCCTGACGGGTTTTTCTTGGATAATGATATTAAATATATGGAATCTGATTGGTACTAGAGCATGTTAAGCCTTGATAAACACATAATTCAATTTTGTAAAATAAACTCATAAGTAACTTTCATAATGGCCTTAAACACAAATCATGTCAAAAGAGAATAACTTAAAGTTGTTCTTTGTCCTTATAGTCCTTCTTATTCATAAGAGATAAGTAATGTTCCCCACAGAAAAAAATTACACTTACTTTCGAGTTATCACAAAAATAATTGAGAGACAAGTGTTGATACAAGTATAGGATGAACTAGTCATCCATAGGTGTAATATAAGATTGTGAAAAAAAATATAATAATGAAAGTAGGTCTGTCAAACAACTATTCAAAAGAGAAAATTAGAAATATACATGTCTAAATCAAAATACCAAAAACCATATGAATCATAGCATAGCTAGTTAATAATGATATACAAAGGATTGTTTTTTGTATTGTCACTATAAGCTTCAAATCTCAAAAGTACCCCAAGAATGGTTAAGATACCTGATGAGTGTTTTAGCATACTTCCCTTTTCCAAATAATACTCCATGAGTTGCTTATAGAGATAAAGTACTTGTAATGAAACTGAAAAATAACTTGTTAGATGATTCAATTTATTCATGAAAACATATATAACATTATAAAAAGAAAAAGAGTCCCTTGGAAGCAATTTCTAAGAAATGACTCTTATTTATTCAAAGAAACAAACACATATTTACATATATACAAGTGACGATAACCCAAAATAATTTTTTAAGGGTTAGGAGGATTAGGAATAACTTCCCCTTCAACCAATTCCATTTCCCTTTGCTGCAAAACATTATGTCTGAAATCATGTTTAGATGTTGGTTGGTAGTAAAGTCTACATCTTTGTCCATTTACTACAAAGGAAACTTGTGAACCATCAATTGTCTTAATTTCTACTGGCCCATTATCAAAAGTTGTAACTACTTCATATGGGCCCATCCAACGGGTAGTTAATTTTCCTTTAATATTTTTAAACCATGAGTCAAATAGTAGTGCCCAATCTCCAATATTAAATTGCTTTTGCTTAATAAATTTATCATGCCATGTCTTTTGTTGATTCTATATTAACATGGTTCTTAGGAGTGCATCTTGTCTAATCTCATCTAACTCATTAATTTGTAACACTTGTTGTTTCTGTGCTTCATCCAAATCCATTCCTAAATGTGCTTCCATACGAAAGGTTTTCACTTGAAATTCGATAGGTAAAAGGACTTGTTTTCCATACACTAACTCATAGGGGGTATGTCTGGTAGTGTTTCTCCATGTTATCCTATATGCCCATAAAGCCTCCGGGATTCTATCTTCCTAATCCTTATGATGTAAGTGAATGGTTTTGGTTAAAATGGCTTCTAATACTTTATTGGTTGATTCTACCTAAACATTAGCTTGAGGGTGATAAGGTGAAGATTTGCAATGTCGGATGCCATATTTCGTAGTGAGTTCTTTCATTAATTTGGAAGTGAATTGAGTACCTTGGTCTATGAAAATTTCTCTAGTTACACGAAACCGGGTGAATATTTTTTCATATATAAATTCTACCATTGATTTCTCGGTAGCCCTAAATAAAGCTTTAGCTTCTACCCATTTGGTGACATAGTCCATGCAAACTAGGATATATTTATTTTTACGAGACATGGGAGAAATTGGTACTACAAAATCAAGAGCCCATAGGCTCAATAATGACCCGAGGTTGTAAGGGCATCTAATCATATGGCATAGGTCTACCCACTCTTTGGAAACTATCACATCCTTTAACATACTTGGAATCATCCTTGAAAATGCTTTGCCAATAATAACCAAAATGCAGCACTTTGTATGTTGTCTTCCTATCAAAAAAATGTCCTCCACATGGTCCATCATGGCATGCATGGAGGATGTCTATCATTTCATCCTCCCACACACATTGTCGAATAATAAGATCTGGACCAGTGCAGAAGAGGTCATTATCAACCCAAGAATAATTAGAACTTTGTACTATAATATGACGCTTCTCATGTGGGGACAAATGGTTCGGTAATTTCCCAGTTGCTAAATAATTGGCAATATCTGCAAACCAAGGGGTTTGAATAGACACATCAAACAAATGTTCATCAGGAAAAGTCTCATCAATGGGTTTAGCACCATCATCATGTTGAATGAGAGAGAGGAAATATACTACTTGATTTTCTTTACCAGGTCGGTCAATGAATCTGATGTTAAACTCTTGCAATAGAAGAAGCCACCGAGTCACTCTACCATTGGTAATTATTTTATTCATTAAAAATATAATGGCAGAGTGATCGGTATGCACAAAAATGTTTTAACTTGTAATGTAATGGCCAAATTTATTAATAGAATAAACTACTGCGAAAAATTATTTTTTCAGTAATAGTGTAATTTAGTTCAGCAGGAGTCAAATTCTTGCTAATAAAATAAATGGCATAAGGTGTGTGTCCCTCTTTTTGGCCCGAGACTCCTCCTATGGCCATATCATAGGCATCAGTGGATATATGAAAAGGAAGGGACCAATCGGTACCTCTGAGTATTGATGCCACCGATAGTTTAGCTTTTAGAATTTCGAAAGCACTTTGACAAGATTCTGTCCACTGGAATTATACATCCTTTGTAAGCAATTTAAACATTGATTCATCTATTTTAGTAAAATTTTCAATAAATCGACGGTAATAACCTAGATGACCAAGAAATATTCTTCCCTCCTTTTGAGTTTTTGGAGAGGAAATGCCAACAATTACTTGAATCTTAGCAGGATCTACCTTAATTCCTTGGGAGGAAACATGGTGTCCTAAAACTATACCTTCTGTCAGTAACATTTTACAGTTTTCATGAATAAGGGATAAATTCGTTTCTTGGCATCGGATCAGGACCTTTTCAAGGTTGTCAAGAGCTTCTTGAAAGGTATTACCATAGGATGTAAAATCATCCATGTATACCTCTACACAGTCATGTATAAGATCAGAAAAAATTGCTAAGACTGCTCGCTGAAAGTCGCAGGTGCATTACATAATCCAAATGGGAAAAAAAATATAAGCATATGTTCCCCAAGGGCATGTAAAAGTGGTCTTGTCTTGATCTTTAGGTGCTATTAAAATTTGGTTGTAACCATTTTATCCGTCAAGAAAGGAAAAATATTGTTTACATGACAGGGTATCTAACACTTGATCAATAAAAGGTAAAGGAAAGTAGTCTTTGAGTGTAGCTTTGTTTATCTCTCTAAAATCAACACAAATGGGCCATTTGCACGTGAATTTATTTGGGAATACCACTAGAGGAGACACCCATTTACTATTGGAGATAGGATAGATGAAACCAACATTGAGGAGTTTTTGTAATTTTTATTTCACTATTTGCTTTAGAGAAGGATTCATCCTCCTCTGAGGATGCCTTATAGGTGAAATGTTGGGTTCCATATAAATATGGTGAATACAAGTGTCAGGGTGTATACCCTTCATATTAGTGTATTACCATGCAAATTTTCCAGCTTGTTTTTTAAGAATCTCAAGTAGTTGTGCTTGTTGGTTTTCACTTAATCCTGCGTTTATACGTAGAAACGTTTTAGGGCCAAATTCACAAGGTATGGTATAGGGTATTGTATTCTCTTCAATTTTGAAGAAACAAGGTGTCTCCCTAAACGTTGAGAGAGTCATATTCTCTTGGAAATCATCTCCAAAAATCTTATCGAATTGAGCAAAAGACTGAGGAAAATATATACAAGTTGTTGAAGAAACAAACTGGTTTAATACATTCTCAGTAGTCTTCTCCTGAAGTTCCCAAGAGAAATAAATAGGAATGGAGAGGTCATAAAATTCCTCGTACTTGAAAGAACAATTTAACCACCATGAATTTTTAGTTATCCATTGTTCTTGGGGGTATAAAATAAGTCTATGTGTAGACAATCCATTGGAAATAGTCATCTCTCCATCCCTACATCCTATAAAATCATTTGTAGTAGCTAACCATGGTATTCCCAAGATAATAGGATGCCCTTTAGAAGGATCCTTTTATTCTACGACCATAAATTTGACAGGGTATTCCCATGAGGACACTGATACAATAATGTCATCCAGGACTCTAGCAGGTTTTACCATAGTACAGTCTGCTAGTTCTAGGATGGAAGGGGTAGGTCGAATAAATTGTCCTAATTGTAAAACTTCTAAGATTGCGGTGGTCATTATGTTGATAGATGATCCTATATCAATTAATGTATTTTCTATGGCGGTATTTTTTACAATTACAGTCACTACTTGGGCCCCTGGATTTGTATATTTTGCAATCTGGGATTGATCTGTCATACATTCAGACATCTCTCCTATAACATGAATTATGAGAGGGTCCTTTTTCTTTTTCCCTGGGAATTTAATGCATAGTTCCTTTATTACCTTGCTATAGATTGGTATGTCCTTGATATATTGTAATAAAGGAATTTTGACACAGATATTTTTTAATTAATTCAAAATGGCATACTCGGGATGAACTACAGGTTTTTCTATTACTAGTATTTCCGGAAATGGAAGAACCCTTTTCTCCTGATTGGTTTCTTGCGGAGGATGGGTGTGTACTGGAATATTCATAATGTTTACATCCTCTAAAATGACATCATTCACAGGTTCATTTGAATCCTCTTCTTCTTCATTTTCCTCATGAATGATGACTGATGACTTGGGTTTGTCATTCACAACTCTTCCAAATTGTAATTGAATTTCATGTAGAAGTACAGTCGAAATAAGGTATGATGGAAGATTTTGCAACTCAATGTTGTTAAGAGCTTGAGTTATTTTATTATGTGGGTTAGGTATCTATTTTTCATTTAATAATGTCGGTCGCGGAGGATTTTATTCTGAAAGTGATGAGGTTGTTGTGCAATGAGAGGAACTGGAGGCACAAATCCAGGAGAAATATGCTGGAAATTTGTTTGGTGCTAAGGATAAGGATGATTAGGTGCAAATATAGGTTGTGACTAAGGGTATGTTTTTCCTCTCCATCCTTGTGACCAATATTGCTTCTGTAGAAATTGAGGAGGAGGGTACTGAGGTGGAAAATTCTGCCAACCTGAATTGTTCCATTGTTGAGGTGGTTGATATGAAGGATAATAGAGTTGAGGTTGTGGTGGAAAATTTTGATATGTTGTTTGGTCTCTAAGTTAAAAAGGAGACCTCCTAGTTGTTTCACCTACATCCCCACTCTTATATATGGCTTGAAACCCAGGCAAGGATGGGTAGTTATCTGTTGGATTCTCTTATGTACAGATGTGACATACAGAGATGTTGTTTAATGGGCATTCCCTTTGGGGATGTTTTGTCCTACATCTTGGACAAAAAATGCTCATTGCTTCTTGTTCTTCATCCTGCCTTTAATTGGCTTGTAAAGTATCTAGTTGAGAACCCATGACTCCTAAGATATCAGTTTTAAAATTCTCCAATAGGTTTCCTAACTCTATCCTTGTAACTCCACCTGAACTGGGAATGTTTCCTCTTACATTTCTACTATAAGGTTCATGAAATTTTTTCCAAACTTTACCCCTACTTCTAGAATACTTTTTACACATATCACTGATTTGTGCAAAGGTTTTATGAGAAATATTGTCATATGCCATGAGATTAAGAGTTTATATCAAGTCCTTGAAGATCCCTTTAGGAAAAGTGTATGTACTGCATCTTCTTGGAGGTCACTATATTTTGATTTATGTAATGTATAAACAAACCTTTCATGATAATCCTCTAGGATTTCATCTTCAATTTGTTGTATCTTGAATATATCATGTTGAGAATCCTTAGGTTTAAAATTGTCTTCATATTTTCGCAAAAATGAGGCTTTCATATCATCCCAAGTCCTGATAGTGGATTTGCCTAATCCCATGAACCATCTCAAGGAGGAATCTTTTAGTGTAGAAGGAAAGAGTTTTAGTTTGTGAGAATCTTGTAGATAATTATAGATCCTACAAAGGATATCGAACTCGAACAGAAATGTGTCTGGGTCCTCATTACTTTTTCCATAGAAAGAGAGTAAGGAGGAATGTTTTTCATAGTTACATCCTGTATAGTGTCTAAAATAGGAAACCCGAAGGTAGCCTTAGCTCAATTTTCCCCTTCTCCTTCATCATTTATAACTTCATCATGATCTTTGTTTTCTCCCCGTCTCTCCATATAGGTTGGGTTTTTAACTTAAATATTCCTACGAGGCTCCTTTCGAGGTGATAATGGGGTGTCCCAACATTATTTTTAAGGAGAGATCTTCCACTGATCAACCATGTTTTTATTGAATCCTAGAGCGATAGTAGGTTCTACTTTGGATGTTTCAATTTGTGAGATAACGGGATCTATCGAATTTCCAAAGAGAGATTTTACTTGGGCAGGATCAACAAAGTCAACGAAATTTAGATCTCCTACTAGTGAAAATGTTTTATTATTTGGATTCAAGACTAGCGGAGAGTTAGAGGTTCCTAGTGGCTGATCCTGTTGAACTTCGTCAGGAATGAGTTCCTTAGGAATTCCTTCCAAGGTTCCTTCTCCTTATATTACTTCCTCGGTAAGATCTCCTGAGAGAGTCTCCTTAGGTTTCAGGTTAAAACTACTTCCTCTAGGTGTCTTTCGATACCTTTCTATTGAGTTAGTGGTTTGGGTATTATGTCTCCTATAAAATTTAGTAGGAATTTCAATAAGTTTTCCCGTCTTAAAAATTATACCCTGAGGATCTCTAAGTATTCTCATGAAAAAAATTAAATTAAAAAAAACCTATGCTACTACTATTGTTAGATTTTGGGGTGCCTGTTATAACAGATGCACAGGTTCCCTGTTATAATAGATGCGCAGGTTCTTACCTCTCATCTTACCACTCCCCCACCACTAGCCTATTACTAAAATTCATAAAGAATTATATCTATTCTACCTTACAAAACAACTCCCCAGCAATGGCCAAAATTTTGGGTGTTATATCATCTAGATTAATTCACCTAATATTTAATTATAGACCGGGGTTGGTAGGCTTAGAGTCGACACAAAATATATGCAAAGATAGAGAGATTCCTATGGTGTCATGGAAATATTTTAACAAACAAAAGATCGAAAGATCTTTCAAAATGAAAAACTGAATCAAACTCCTAAGAATTCAACTATTAAGGTAATTGAACCGAAGCAGAATACTAAACCAAATGATTGATCATTTATTTTATAAGCAAATAACTTTAGACTGAAAAATGATACTATCAACAACTAACTTTTGAAGTGAAAGACTAGGATGCAAGGAAGGAATAATTTATAAGTAATTAGAAAACTTAATAAATGAAACATGTATAAAACTTAATAAAAGAAACAAGTAGAAAACTTAATAGGAATGGCTTTGAATAATATCCTACAAGTCACTTATGGTGATCACACAAGAAAAAAGGAAAAGTCTACCGTAGTACTAGTATATTTTCCTAAGGATAACACATCTAATACTAAGTTTTACATTAAAACAGATAAATCAATCCAAAGGCATGAGCACAAAATAGTACAATGGTAAAATGAATCAGAAATAAACTTAAGAAACAAAACGCAACATAGCTCAAAATTTGTTCAAGGTGAAAAGAGGTAGGGATAAGGATAAAAATTTAATAAATAACCTAAAATAATCTAATTTTAAATTTAATGTTAAATATAACTATCATCTAACTATTACAGTCAAAGCATACTTAAAATACTAAAGAAACGGAACTTAAAACAGGTTCAAAACACATTAAAAACACTAAAAATGAAATGACAAACTGGATGACAGATGAAACTGCAGGTTTGAAAGGGGTGTTTGAATAACAATTTAAACAGTATGTTTGAATGACAGTATGCACAATTAAAATCACAAAAAATAACCTAAATGATCTAATATTCAGCTGAATTTGTGCACATGTAATTACAATGCGGAGAGGCCGTAAATAAACCTACTTATTAATCAAATTTTACAGCGAAATAATCTTAAACTAATTCGTAAACATAAAGCAATCATTAAGAAAAAAACTGAAATTTAAATAAACTTATAATGGAAAGGGAAATGAACAGAATTGAATCTACTTTAACTTGATAAAAACACAATCTATTTTATAAACTTGAAAATACAAAACTAAACAGTAAAATTGGAAATGAAATGACTGAAAGTAAATTGAAAGAAAACTATTCATGCAACTATTTAACTTTGGAAATAAAATGCATTATAGGAAGCAAATGAAATAAATGTTTATGGTAATTTAATAACAGAAACAAACTAGAATTTTAAACTAACTACAAAAGAAAAGGTAACAAAACTAAACAAGAAAAGAAACCTCTGGTTGATGAGGGGCTCTCTCAGCAATCAAGGGTGGCTAATGCTTACTTGAATGCAATCATAAACAACAGAACATATAGCTTCTATTAAAAATATGGAATAAAATTACAATGTCCTTAAGAATGACGAATGACATGCATAAAATGGTTAAACTGCTAGCTAATTGAGCTCTCATGTAGAAGCTGATATATATATTGTTTATAGAGATGAGAAAGTTGACTCTTTAGTGATCGAATGCTCTCTAAATTTAGTCAACCATTATGACCATTTAATTGATCAAATGCCAATGCACAACGTTCTCCCTCTCTTTCGTGCATCAACTCTCTTCATTGCGTGAATCCTGTTGGCGAGTCTTCTAGAATGAGAATCGTGCTATCATCCAAACGCGTGGAATAGTGGTGTGGTGTTGAGAAAATGCATTGTGATGGTGAGTCTTCTAAAATGAGAGCTTCTTCATTACCCAGACGCGTGGAAAGCAAGTAGTTTGCAGACCGTTCCAACATTTTAATGCCTGGAATCTTTTATCAACAATGCATAGTCTAGTTAGCGATTTGGATGGTAAGCTGGATATGCTCTACACATATCTAGCTGAATGCATGTCTGTTTGTTAACATGTCCAAAAGACTATATAACCTTCAAACAAATATACACATAAATTAATATATCAAATGCGCTTTAAACAATGTCAATTTTAATCAATAAAATCATAAAATGATAATAATAAACAGATTTTACATCAACCTTAAATTCATTCATACCTGGGGTTGAATGGTGAGTTGTGTGACATAAAATATGCAAAAAGATGACAAAACATATGTTTAAATGAGTAATTTAACTGCCAAAAATGATAACAAATATAGGATCAATAGATCCTCGTTTCCCTAATCAATTCCTTCTTATGCATCTCCTTAGTTTCATCCTCTTCAATTTATGAAACTTCTTCCTTAATGTATTTGGAAATATCATTCTCTTCAGGAATGAGGATAATCCTATATTTCAATACTCGAAAATTCTCTATGCCTTTTAGCTTAGTGCTTAAGGCCATCTTATCTAAGAGATCACCAAAAATTAAAACTTCTCAAAATGTAAAATTGACCTTACTAGGAGATGTGCTTGACTTATGCGAATTGAATGGTACACTTGGATTCTGGAGATTCCAAATTTTCACCTCTCAAAACTGACTTGCGAAAATCTTGATCTGCAGTTTTTGCAGTTTTTTGGTCCAAAGTCAAACCAAGGTTTGACTTTCATGAAGATCTACCCACTCAAAAATTTTGATCTCGATCTCAATAGATGGGCCCTAGGGAGGCACAACTTTCTATGTAATCAGATTTCCAAAAATCCAACTTTGACAGAAATCCTAATTTCTTGTCGGAGGGAGAAGAGAGAGAGTTTCACCTTGTGAAAGGGTTCCTATTCAGGCTATCTCTGATACCATGTTAAGATTCAACATGCTAATATATATAAAATTATTATTCAATTCAATATCACAACAATAACATATACAAGATCGCTAAAAGAAACAAAATCACAAGATAGATACAAATTTATCTTGGGAAACCCTCTAGGGGAAGAAAACCCATCAAAACTTCCTCAATATAGATGATTAAAAGTACAAAGACAAAAACCCAAACAAGTGCTCCTTCTCCTTGCAGATCTCTCTCTCTCTCTCTCTCTCTCTCTCTCTCTCTCTCTCTCTCTCCTATGTGAATTACACAAGTGATTGTGTGTTGAAATGAGGAGCCCATCACTCCTATTTATACTTTATCCTCCACTTTACTTTTTCACTAACTAGTTCAACCCCAACAAACCTAACTGGGATGGCTTACTTATGAAGACTCAAAACAATAAAATATTACTTTCTGGAGGGTTCTATCGACCTAAATTACAAGGGATGTTATGCCTCATGACTCTATGATGACCAAATACAATAATAACATCCCAATGGAGGAATAAAACATCTCCGAATAAATTACAATAGAATATTATTCAAAGTTACAATATTTCAACACGATCATAGTACATAGAAATTCACCACACTCTAGGAATATTCTTGGAAAACAACAATGAATTTTTTCATCACCATGACAAATAGAATCAATATAAGTGTGAGGACCCACCAACACCTTGATCTTAATTTACCTCTCCATTCTATTACAAGGGACCAACGATGCCTCATTTATGCACACACCTTAACAAATTAGAGGGTTAAAAACTCTAAATGTGTATTGTTTATTTCAATGCACTTGGAACTATTATAAAAATGAATTACCTCTCTATATGTAAAGAAATGTTTGTTCCATGTTGGTCAACAAATATTTATTCAATCAGATATTATTTGAAATTAAAAATAAAAACCACTATGCATGATATATTTCCATGAAAAAATAAAAAAATGCAGGTCACAAAGAATGTGGTAATGTCAATAAATTGGTTAAATTATTTAAATCCACAAAAGATAAGCTACAAAACTATGAAAGAGATAGTAGAATAGTTATGGAGTATATTGGACTAAATCTAGGTTACAAATACACTAAATAGAGTAAACAAAGTTCCAGGATTCAAGAAAAGATTGCATTGTTTCCAAGATTTCTACAAACTACTAGAAACATGCAAGTTGAAATCAAGTTTTTATAAACTACTACAAAAAACCATTCATAAAAATTAAATTCAATAAACTAAATAGGCAACATGGAAAAATACCTAACAATTCCCAAAGAAAAATAAGCAACAAATTCAATGGGATTCCAACTCGCTCCACCCATGTCCTGTCACAGAAAGGAAAACACAAACACAAATATAAAGAAAATGGTGGTGGTTATAATAAATGTCATGGCCCCCTCTACACCCGGATAAGTGCCTATGAATGAAGTCTCAGCCCCTAGACATAATTCCCCAAACATGTACAAAAACATTATTTTCACATCGACGATCACATGATTCAATATCCACATTTTTCATGGGGAAAATTTGGATCTGAGGTAATGGGATTCTAGACTCTTGTAGATACAAATGGGTCACTATAATACTACTAGTAAATATTAATTACCTTTCTCATGTGGACATTGAGTAACTTCCAAAATGAGATTGAACCCATAAAATCTATACGAATGTAGCTTCAACTTTGATTTCCATGATCAATAGAGAGAGAAAGAGCCCCTAGGAACTACCATTTCTAGAAATCAGGGATGAATTGGAGATTCCTCACAAATGTTTTGGGAGAACAAAGGTTCAAAATGATTTTTGGAGGGGGGGAATTGTTTGATCTTGTATCCCTTTCTAAATTTCATGGGGAAAATATTCTATTCATTAAAAATAAATAAATAAAATATGGGATAATCATACCTAATGGGTGTTTAATAAAAAACAAGCCATTACAAATTTAAAACCCCTAAATTTAGCTCATGGGATAAGATTATCCCCTAAAAAATTCTATCCTCATAGAAATTGTTTTAAGTCCAAAAACACTTCTTCTCAATGTATCATCTATTTTATTCTCCTTTCCCTTTATGTGTTTAATGTAAAAATTGTATTCATTTCTAAAGGCTAGCCACCGAGCTTTCCTTGTATTTAAATTTTGTTGATCAAATAAACTTTTTTAAAATGATATTATCAGTTTTGAGAAGAAATTTTATCCCTATGAGATAGTGTAACCACATGTTTAAGGTGTGAATAATAACTACTAGTTCTAGGTCATGGGTTGCATAGTTGCAATCATGTTCTTTCAACTTTTGGGACTCATAAGACACCACACAATCATTTTGTGATAATAATCCACCAAACCCCTCTTTGAATGAATTGGTTTAGACTACAAAGTATTCTTATGGATGTGCAATATTTAATATGGGTGTTGTGGTAAGTAACTATAGATTTTGGAAGCTCTCCTCACATTTCTGGTACCATATGAATTTTATTCCCTTTTTCTTCAAGAAGGTGATTGGGTAGGAAATTTTTTAAAAGTCATTAATGAATCCGCGGAAGTACCCTATCATCCCAATAAAATATCTGACATCGATCATGTCTTTCAAAACTATCCATTCCATTATAGATTTCATTTTACACTACAAAAAAAATTGGATTTAGCACTGGACTTAACACCGTATTTTAGTGTAATTTGTTTCCCAATTGTGGTGAACAATATAGAGCTGAACCTGATGATGTTGTACAATTTTGTAAAATGATGTCTATTGCATATTTTTTTCATCATTTTTAACATCCATTTTTGCTTCCATTGTTGTGCCATTTTTTTGCATCTTTTTTTTGCGTCGTTTTTTACATCCTTATTTGTGCCCAATTTTGCATCTTGTATTGAATCTTTTTTCACCCCTTGTTACATCCTTGTTTGCACCCACTTTTGTGCCCATTTTTACATCCAATGTTGCATTTGATTTTTATCCTAATTTGACATCAATTTTGGCACCCAATTTTGCATCAAGTTTTGCATAAAATTATGTGTCCAATTTGCAACTAACATTGCGTCAAGGTTTGCATCCATATTTGGGCCCAATATTGCATCTAGCTTTACATATAGTTTTACGACTATTTTTGCTTCTAATTTTGCATCCCATTTTACATATTTTTTTGCATCCATATTTGTGCCCAAAATAACATCCTATTTCATGTCTTCTTTTGCACCTAGGTTTGCACCTACTATTGCATACTAGTTTGTATTTTTTGGCATCTAGGTTTGCACCCAACGTTGCACCTAATGTTGCACCCGTTTTTCTGTCTAATGTTTCTTCGTTTTCTTCCAATATTGCATCTAATTTTATGTCCAATGTTTCATCTCGTTTTACATCCAATATTGTATCTAATTTTAAGTCTTTCTTCACGCCATGTGTTGCTTATAGTCTTGTGCCTAGTGTTTTTCTTGGTTTTAAATCGAATGATGTGTCTAATTTTATGCCAAATTTAGCATCAAATTTTGCATTCAACTGGGAATCCACGTTTACATCTACTACTACATATAGTTTTGGGCCTAGTATTGAAACTAGTTTTGAGCAATTAATTATGTCTAGTTTTTTCATCCAATTTTGCATCCAATTTTGCATCCAATTTTACGTTTAGTGTGATGTCCATTTTTTTGTCCACATTTTTCTTATGTGTCACCCACTTTTACATCCACTTTTTTGTTTGGTGTGATGTTAACTTTTGTGTCATGTTTTTCATCCAGTTTTGCATTTAGTGTTGTGTCTAATATTGCATCCATTTTGCATTTTGTTTTTCGTCTATTTTTAATTAAGAGTTTTAATTTAAACTATTAATAGTGAAATCTATCAATTTTTATTGCCTTTTAATCCATTTTATTAATTTCAATTAAATATTAAAATATATCAAAATTCTTAAATATCATTAAAAATTCAAATTTATAACATAACATTTCTAAATACATTTACTGAAACTTCTCAGCATCCATCCAAAAGTAGTAATATCATCATATATGCATACTAATTCTTCATCAAAGGAACATTGACAATTTCCAGTATAAATAAAATAACAAGACATCACTAATAATATCATCATCTTCTATAAACAAATCAACTAAAATTCAAATGTTTGATCTACATATCAAAACCTTTCATGGATATCACTAGAATAAAGTAAAAACAAGTCATATATATATGATTAAATATCAATCTAACAACAAAGAAGTTGTATGATCTCCATATATAGATATAAAAGTCAAAATTATAAATTTATCATAGTTATATATCATCAATAATATATGTAAATATAATCCAAAA
This sequence comes from Pseudotsuga menziesii, assembly GCA_001517045.1. NCBI lineage: Eukaryota > Viridiplantae > Streptophyta > Pinopsida > Pinales > Pinaceae > Pseudotsuga > Pseudotsuga menziesii. The sequence continues at coordinate 179,083 of LPNX010133328.1, forward strand.
TGTATCATGTCTCTAATCAAATCAACTAAAATTCAAATGTTAGATCAACATACCAAAACCTTTCATGAATATCATTCTAGTAAAGTAAAAGTAAGTCAAATATATATGTAATTTAAAAACTAATATAACAAAAAAAATTGTATGATATCCATATATAGATATAAAAGTCAAAATTATAAAGGCATCATAGTTATATATAAACAATAATATATGTAAATATAACCCAAAATGTATCACGTTCATTCATAGCATCCGTAGCTAGCTATCTAGCACCGCTAACATCATCATCAAGATCATGTTCATGATCATCAAACTTTCCATATTGATAAAATTGATCCCCATCATCATTGTCATCACCATCATCATCATAACCATCATCATATTCTCCTCCTCCTCCTATATCCAATGCAAGGCCAACATAATTTGGATCATTATCTATAGAGTCCTCAATTGGCATGATCTGAAGAAAAAAATCAATATTAGATGTTAGTATTAATTTCATACCACAATGCATATTTATTTTATATTTTTAATATTACCTCGTACAAAAGTAAAACTAACACTACAACAAATTTGACTTTTAAGGGGGGTTGTCTTCCGTCTTCAAAAGTCACTTTTGGGGGTGGTTTTGGCTTGGATGCAGTCTTTACAAAACCGTCTGTAATAGCACAGATGCTAAAATTTTGGACTTTTAGGGGCATTTTTCAAAGAGATCAAAATACCCCTAAAAGTGACTTTTGAGGGAGGTTCTAACCCCCCTCCCCAAAACAAAGTTTCTTTTAAGGGTGGTTCTAAACCCCCCTCATAGACACCTATGGGGTGGTTCCAAATCCCCCTAAATTCCTTTTTACAAACCTTTGGGGGAAGTTACAAACCCCCCTAGTAGGTACCTATAGGGGAGGCTTCAAGCCCCTCTTGTATGTATGTACAGGGGCAGTTTCAAACCCCTCCATAGGTTCCTAGAAGGGAGGCTCTAAATCCCCCATAAAACTCCATCTTATAAACCTTTGGGGGTGGTCTTAACACCGCCCCCAAATAGCACTGAGGATAAAATTTTGTACTTTTAAGGGAGGTTCTAAAAAGAGATCAAAACATACGCTAAAAGTGACTTTTGGGGGTGGTTAACGCCCCCCCCCCTCCCCCTAAAAGTATTTATTACAAAAATTTGAGGGTGGTTATAAACCCCCCTCATAGGTACCTAAGGAGGTAGTTCACCCCCCCTCTAAAACTCTTTACAAACCTTTGGGGGCGGTTATGAACCCCCCTTATATAAACTTACTTCATGTGTTTTTAACCCCCCTCGTTGTAACTTACAAGGGAAGTTTCGAAAACCCCTCGTAGCAACAATATATAAATACGGTTTGAAACCCCCCTCGTGGCAACATACAAAGGAGATTTGAAACCCCCCCTATAGACATACTAAATTATAATAAAATATAATTTATTTAAAATACCAATATATACTGCAATATCATTAGGGAACAAAGGAATCGAATCACCAACCTCCTTCTTGTAAGGCATGCAGTCTTCCTTTGAGCTAGCACCCTTTAAGAATTGGGGACATATGACAATGATTTCCTATTTCGTGACAAGGGTACATTAATTAATTAATTATACCATATGTATTATGGAAAAAATAAAGAACAAAGAGTAGGTTTATTTCACCATCAAACAAATTTTCAAAATGTCTCATTTAAGCTAAAACACATGCCAACTAATAAAGGCATCCTTCCTATAATTGTTAAGCAGTATTATGCCCAATATGGAGGTCAGATGGAGGGAATATTTTACTTCTCTTAGAAACATAATTACTAGTAGTAATAATATCCCTAACCAATATTTTCATTAATGATATTACATGATACATATTTGTGATAAAAATACATCAATATCAATAAATAACAACAAAGCTGATAATAATTTACAAGCTTACTGAAAACTTAGCACATATGTCTACCTATGCAAATAAAGAACTAATGAAAAAAACGGATTTGTAACTCTTTTCAATGCATCTATTCAATGTAGATTACAAACACTATAGATCAAGTTTCTTTGTTTCAAGGGCCCAAATAAATATCCCAATGTTTCTTGTGAGAATATCAACTTATTTGTATGAGTATCAATGGTAATGTACAACCATAGCGACCAAATAACCCAAAGAAATATTGCAAGTTAGTCCTAAAAAACTTTTATTCCATGTTGTCTCTTCAACATTACACACATATGTAGCCTACAATGTAGGCTAATCCAAAGTCTAGTCACATGGTTAAAGAGAAATCATCTCCCTAGCATTCTTCTAGTCGAACTGAGTTGTGATCCTAGCCTTCTACTATAGAAGAAACTGTCACCTACTGATAACATGTTTTATTTTAGAAGAACAAATTTGGGGGACTACAAATATGTAACTTTCCATCTAATATGGAAAATTCCAATAAGAATTTAGAAAATACATATATTTGCAACTCCTAGACATTTTCAATATATTGCATTTCTCAGTTTATACAAAGAACATTGATGTATATACCACCTACCAGGAAAGTAACTATGTATGTTTGTCAACAAGATAAGTAATATAATTTATTTTCAAATACTAAAGCCACAATAAAAACATAAATATTTTCATCTTCAATTAGTTATCATGGAGGTACATGACACTTTGGATTGCTTGAGAAGAATGATAAAAGCATTTATTAGCTATTAAACTATAAAGATGAAATCATTTAGATACAATAGAAATTATTAAAAAAATCAAAGGGCGTATATCGCTACTTTTTTTGTCACCTAAGGATTTATTGGAATTATGTTGTGTCTTCCATGGTGGACACAAAAGCATGTCGTTCTTAATGCAATGGAAATTAAGGGAGAGTAGATATAATCTAAAAATTATGGTATGTTAGATGATATTTTTAACTATCACACCGAAATCATTTATCCTCTAGAAATGACACATTTGATAAAAGATCCACCAAGGAACCCATTAAAAATAATGATAGATGATTATCCCAATACATGTTATTATGTGTATCACTATATTCTTCAATATCACTTTCTATACAAAACTTATTAAAAGATACCAAATGGATTGTTCCCATCTCTAATCCACAGAAAACAAAAACTATTTATAATTTTCCCAAAGCATTGATGTATTTTATAGTTATAATATATGTATAAAATGTCCTAGTATGTAATGCCCTTTTGTGGAACTCAATTATTTCCAAGTCTCTCTTTATAAATTTTTATTTCAGTTTAAATTGCAATCAGTATCTAGAACTGAAAAATATAGTGTTGTCATGACTGAGCAAAGTCCATGGCAATGGTTATTCAAGATAGATTTAATTTCTTCATCATTGAAAAAAATTATAGCCATACTCTTATTTTTTCAATGGAAGTGTGTTTAAATGTTTCACCTCTCATATTGGAGTATGCAAATGTAACAATTTGCAATGGAAGTGATGCAATACTACATTTCAAAGTGCATAGATTATACAGAAGGGCCACCAGGTCGATTCACCCATGTCTAGGGAATCATCAATATGCATCAATGATGTTATCCTTTACACCCTTCGCTTTTAGAGGTAAATGTGTTGCAATATATGTGTTAGAGGAGCAAGTCGGTAAGCCGAATTGAATGATATCCAACTTAGTCGATAAACCAAATAATGAGAGATTAGGTTGGCTACATAAGGTCATGTCGGTTGACCGAACCGATAGGTAGTTATTTGTAACTATTTGTAATTCATATATATTAGGCTGTTGAGCCAGATGAGAACCTGGTTCAGTTCTCTGTATTGTATGGACCCTTTCATTATAGTATAATCTATTATTTCTCTTAATTGTTCTTGCCTCTTGTATCTGTTATGTATGTCTATTCTTAATATGTATTATTGGTATCCCTATGTGATCTGTGAGTTTGAAACATTGGTTCTGTTGTCAGTAGTACATGTCTGAGATGTATACAAGAAGATGATATCAGAACAAGTGATTAAGGACTGGTGGGAGCGAAAAATAGCAAAGTACTTGCAAAACTATGCATGAAGAAACAGATTAATGACTGCTCAAGCGAAAGAAGGGTTCTTTACCGAGACTCATGAGAAGTTTGTAGGATCGGTACCCCAGCTTCTGAAGAAACTTCTGGATGAAAAATCCAAAAGTGATTAAAGATCAACAACTACTAGAAAAACTTATTCAAGGGGAAAAACAAAATTGTCGGAGTGGTTTGAAAAGATCACCGACGAATTCTACGAGGAACAAGCTGTAGAAGAAAGAACCTCGATGGAAACTATCCAGAAGAAATTCTATACAGACCTCACCAAACAATTCTTGTGTTCCTTACCAACCTTGTTGTTCAAGTTCCTGATAGAGAAAGGAGTGGGTCATATCGTTGAACCTCATCCATTACTACACGAACTACCACAAAATACTAACTGGGAGGAGAAACAAAAGAAGTGGGAGAAATTCATTGCCGAAAGGGAGTGGGAATACTTCCTAAGCAAGTGAACAGAACTATCCAGGCTTTCTAAAGTGCTGGGTAGGAAATGGGGGGGTATCTGATCGTATGTCAGGGTAAAGTGGAGAGGATTCTAGTCGACTAAAGAAATACCATTCACTAGAAATTAAAAGTCGACCTAAAATGGAAATCGAAAGGACAGTGTCACATAAAGGTACGGCGGACTTTCAAAAAATAGAGAGGGGGAATAGGATACAAAGAAGGAAATAAAGAAGAGAAAGAGTTATAGCGCTGCAAAGACGAATGAGTACTAGGGTGACAGAACAAGAGAGAAATCTGCTAGATTTGGGTCATAACTTACATGAAGAAGGCGTGGAAGAAGAAGTGTCCCCTATGGAAGAATATTTGTGGATAGAGCAGCGAGAAACTCTCCAACTAGAAATTCCCCATGAGGTAAGACCTCTATCTATGATGAATCCAAGTACCAGGATACAAACCATTGTCATAGAGGACCTCAGACTAAGAGCTAGTGACTTTGGTATTTGGAGCCGACTAGACGACGAGAGAAATGATGATAATCATCTACTTATCTGTCGACCAGAAGAAGGAAATTGGGTCATGCTTCAAGAGTTACCCTCCATCCAAAGTATCCACTTACTTTACCTGACACACAAAGGAGCACCCCCCCTGCCAAATACATCTTTGGAAGATACAAACAATTTGGAGTTGCAGACAAATAATTGCAGTTGGAGATCGATAGGAGAATTTGAGCGTGACCGACTGCTTGTCGGAGAAGAAATGACAACTAATATGACCAACAAAAATGAGAGTTCTATTGACAATAGTTCTGCATAGAAGAATAAACAAAATACCTCACTATCCCCATCACCACCCCCACCGTTGCCACCTCCTGAAGAAGACAGTGATAGTGACTCCAATATGGGTCATGGATCAGCACACATCCCTCTATATGAGGGTGACAAAGATCCCAGATGACATTGGTTCATCTATGAATCGACATGGGAGGAAAACCAAGTTACATATGAAGATAGACAGATGGCATAGTTCACTAGAGCCTTAAGGAAAAGGGCATTAACATGGTTTATGACTTTTTCTGAAAGAACCCCCGAAGCAACTAAAGAAGAAGTCAAAATGCAATTTTTATCATTTTTTAAAACTCCAGATGCAAAACATCTAGAAGCTAAGAAATTGAATACAACATCACAAAAGTCAGGAGAAACTATTCGTGACTACGATAAACACTAGAAAGACCTTCTCAACCAATTGGATTATGTTATTGATGAGCAACTACTAATCCAGTGGTTTCTTATAGGTCTATCACAAAACATTCGTCGGCACATAAGTCTGGAGACATTCAAAACTTATGAGGATGCGCTTACTAAATCTCTACAAGTAGAAATGGATGAAGATATTATGGCATACCCCACAGATCATAGACTGAAAGAACAGCTCGAGATCATGCAGAAATCTTTAAAAGAGCTAAACCTTAAAAATCAGTACATCTGGTGCATGAAATTCTCATCAACTAGACATTCGAAAGATAACTGTTGACAGGATATTAGTTGAGAGGATGTTTGATTTGTGCAAACAAATTTTTTTTGCGACATCTTCCAGCAGCATGGAGAGCACACTACAAAAGATTTCCCATTCAACATGAAGAACGACAAAGCATCATGGTGTGCAATCTGTGAAACTAAAAATCATAACACCGCTGACTGTCACTTGAATCTAAAGAATCGACAAAATTATCAGGCGGTATATCAGACGAATGCAGTTGCAAAAAATAATGAGCAATGAAGCAATGCACAAACTGACCAAAATAATCAAAGGTACGAAGGTCATTGGTACGAACGCCAGTTTGACAACCGACGTGGAGGCTATGGAAATCAAGGTCAATTCTTTGGGAATTGAGACAACAGACCACATCATCCCATCCAATGTTTCACATGTTACAAGGAAGGATACCGATATACAGACTGTCCATACAAGGATAGGACTGACCTAAAATTCTGTACTAGTTGTGGATTAGGGGATCACTCATTAGAGGATTTCCCTACTATGCTTGAAAAAATAAATGAAAAGAAAATTGTTAATGTCTTTTCGTGTGTGCAATAACATGATATTGTTAATACAAAGAATTTGCATATCGTAATTTCACAAGGGATGAAAATTGGGAATGGTAACCCCCAAATAAGAAAAATAAAAGAAAAGAATGTTTATCCTGACCCAGTTAAAGAAAAGAAAATATATAAGGACGCAACAAATATATTTAAAGAATCTACTTGACAGGAAGAAGAAGATGATAATCGACAAGACACAGTAAAAGAGCTAATACATTTGGTACAAAAAGATAAAACAATATCTCAATTCATCGACTTATTATATAAAATAAAACACGACAAAAACACCAAAATACAAACAAAGAATATATGCAGCTTAAACCAAAAAGATAAAAGTGATGCCGACCCACCTGGAAATTGAAGGATACCATGTCCGACAAGTTGTACTTTATTTTGGATCATAGGTAAATATTATGACTCGAGAGACATGAGAACAGTTAGGTAGACCTCGATTATATGAATTAGGTATATACCTGAAACTAGCCAACTAAGGCCTAATTGAACCTATTGGAGTTTGGAAAAATGTCGACACAATGATAAAAGGAATATCGACCAAAGTCGACTTCAAAATTATTTACTCTGAGGAAGGATCCAGTTCCTTCCCAGCGTTAGTAGGTCGACCTTGGGGGAGAAAAATGAAAGCCTCAATATCCTTGGACAAAGAAAGAATAAAATTAAAGGGGAATGGACAAAGAGTAATAATACCTATCCATCCATCCCAAGGAGAACCTTGGACAAAACCAATTGATGAATAAGTTGAAATCCGACGACTATATCAGATACAGAATAATGAAGACTACACAGAACCTAATATATATGGTGAACTTTACTTAGGTAACCAAGACTCAGTAGGATACAATTCAGATGCATAACTATATGATTGGGAGGTTGAAAACTATGAAACAAAAGCAATAGGATGCTGCACTATTCAAAAAATACAGAGGAAACCAGTCATACAATGCTTTGTGGTATCCATCATCCCAAAAATATTTGAGAAGAAAACTAGGGAATATCCTACCTTGAAACAGACAAATATAAATAATACAAAGATACCAAAATATAAAGAAAGAGAATCACCAGTTATGGATGTAGAGCAAGTATATAGGAACATTGGTGAACATGCCTGACTACAAATCTTAGTAGAAATTTTTATAGGACAAGCTGCTAGATGGTGGGATACCCATCAGTCAAGACTACAGACATGGACAACAACTTTGACTTATTTTGTAGAAATATTTGGAGGAAAGAAGTTAACCAACCAGGCTCAGATACCTATATTTACCTAAGGACGGGATCTAGAAAACCATATAAAGACATGTGAAAAAGAATGGAGAAGACTTGGATATAAAGATGAACATGCATGGCCACACTTATTTCCATCAACACTTGTCGACTTACCAAACAAATGGTACAAGATGGAAGAAGCTCTGGGTGAAACATTCCTATGGCATGAACTCAAAGAGAATTTTATCAAAGACTTCAACTTTGAACCCCAAAATGAGAATTTGGTCGAAAGTGCAAAACGGATCAAAGCATTTGTACAACCGACATAAAACAAAACCCTCAAAGACAATAAACCAACAATAAACTATAACAATATACAAATCGGGACAATTCCATAGTCAACAAGACTACAGATGGAAAATGAAAATTCAGAAGGGAAAATCTTTAGATGGAAATCAAACCATGCCGAAACAATAAAACCAATTTGCACAGTGCTCAAAGTCGAGACAACCGACAAGGAAGACATCGACCAAATGAATGCAGCAAACTTTCCTACTACATTCTCATAGTTTAAATAATGGAGTTGACTAATCAATGATACAAAAGCTCCTAAATGGTTAGACGCTAAAGTGAAAATCCAAGAAGTCGGCATATCAAATGATGATCGACAAAAAATAGCAAAAATTAGAGACTATTGGTCCGAAGCACAAACAACAGAGATAACAAACCTACTGAAAGAATTTCAGGATGTATTTTCTAGAGACTATAAGGATCTCAAAGGTCTAGTACATGAAATAGGAGAAATGAAGATCGACATTAAACCTGATGTTCGACCTGTCAAGAAAAGACCATATAAACTAGCTCATAAATACAAAGAGATAGTCAATAAAGATATTGATATCATGCTTGCAGAAAGAATCATCTACCCTATTGACCAATCAGAATGGGTAATTCCAATGGTGCTTCAACCAAATAAACATGATCCAACCAAGCTAAGGATCTGTGTTGACTTCAGAGAACTCAATAAAGTTACATTAATAGACCCATTTCCAACTCCTTATGCAGATGAACTCTTAAATGTGGTAGTAGGACATGAATGCTATTCATTTATAGATGGATTCTCAGGTTATAATCAAGTACCAATAGCCAAAGAAGATTAGAAAAAGACAACAATTGTATGTGAATTTGGCTCATTTGCTTATAGAGTTATGCCTTTTGGATTTAAAAATGCACCTGCAGTCTTTTCAAGGATTGTGGTTAAAACATTCCAGGAGTATATTTACAAAACAATGGTAGTATATTTTGATGATTGGACAATATACTCTACACTAAAATACCATTGTAAAAATCTAAGGCTTATGCTGGAACGATGCAGACAAATCCAGTTATATTTAAACATCAAGAAGTGCATATTCATTAGAGGAAATTTCAACTCAAAATGGGCCTTTTAACTTTTATTCAAATTCCATGTCTTGTGTTAGCCAATAAAATTTCTTTAAATTTGAAATACCGTATAGGTCTTAAACACTTTTTTAATATAAATTTGGGGATAGGTATCATAAAAAAAACTACTTTTTTTGTTTGTATTTTTGACATATCTCCCTTTGTTTTTACTCAAATTTTGATCGGAAGAGCTCGTTGGATGCAGAATTAAATTCTACATCCAACGAGTACCCACTCGGCATACTTTTGACAGACCTCGCTACCCCAAAAATAAGAAATACATGAAAAAATGGAATGATGACATCATCATTCCATTTTTTCAGGTATTTCTTGTTTTTGGGGTAGCGGGGTCCATTAAAATTATGCCAAGTGGGTACTCGTTGGATGTGGAATTTAATTCCACATCCAACGAGCTCTCCTGATCGAAATTTGAGTAAAAACACAGGGAGATATGTCAAAAATACAAACAAAAAAGTAGTTTTTTTATTTTCTTCCTCCAAAATTAATAAATATTATTTTATTATTTTAACTATTATTTTATTAGTTCATTTTAGGAGGCCCATTTTGAGTTGAAATTTCCTCTAATGTATAACTCCTATAGTAATACTATTAGGGAACATTGTCTGTAAAGAAGGTATTAAAGTCAACTTCACAAAAATAAAAATTATCCTCGACTTAAAACCTCCAATAAATCCAAAACAAGTCAGGGTACTACTTGGTCATACAGGATACTATAGAAAATTCATAAGACATTAGTCAGACATGACCTACCCACTAGAAGAATTGCTAATAGAGTATCAGGATTTTGACTGGACAGAGGAGTGCAACATATCATTTGAAAAACTAAAAAGAAAGCTAGTCGAAGCACCCATCCTAAGGTTTCCAAACTGGTCAATCAAATTCCATGTTCACATTGATGCATCAGGCCTAGCAATAGGAGAAATCCTAACTCATCCAGGAGATGATGGAATGGACTACCCTATAGTCTACAATAGTAGAAAACTAAACAAGGCTGAAAGAAACTATTTGAGAACAGAAAGAGAAGCATTAGGAATGGTCTTTGCACTACAAAAATACTGACACTACCTACTAGCTAATCCATTTATCTTTTACACCGACCACCAAGCACTAAAATACCTTGTAAATAATCCTCTATACCATGGAAGAAATTTCTGATGGCTACTTCTATTCCAAGAATTTGAATTCAAAGTCTTTGTCAGAGCAGGTAAGCTAAATGTCGGTCCCGACCATGTATCCTGAATCGACACAAGGGAGGAACCGACGGGAGTCAAAGAGGGCTTATCAGATGCACATTTATTTCGAATAGAAGCAGTCCCAGTAGAGTTAGATGAAATAGCTCATTTTTTAGAAGATGGACAAGCACCAGAAGGAATGAGTACGAAGAAGAAACAAATCTTAGCCATGAAAGTTGCACCATATAGTCTCATAAATGGATTCCTATATAAAATGGGTTTAGACAACATCCTCAGAAGGTGTGTACTAGAACATGAAAGGGATAATATTATGTATGAAGCAAATTATGGACCTGTGGGAGGACATTTCCAAGTAGATACAACTGTAAAGAAAATCCAACAATCAGGGTTATGGTGGCCGACACTTCACAAAGATTGCAAAAATTTTGTAAGCCAATGTGACAGATGTCAATGGCTAGGTCGACCTATGCCTAGTATAGAAATGCCCCTGATATCAGTAAACCTAAGTTTTACATTTGAAATTTGGGCCATCGACTTAATAGGACCATTTCCCATATGAGCAACGAGAACAGGTGCAAGGTACATAATAACTGCAGTCCAATACGTAATCAAATGGGCAGAGGAAAAAACAATCGACACATGTTCCAACAAGATGGCTACTAAGTTTATCTATGAAAGTATCATTACTAGATTTGGATGTCCATTAATCCTAATAAGTGACCAAGGAACACACTTCATTAATAAAACTATTAAAACACTAACAGATCAGTTCCAAATCGACCACTGTTGGAGTACAGCTTACCACCCTTAGTCGAATGGAGAAATTGAAGCATTTAACAAAACATTAACAAAAGGATTAACAAAAATATGTAACACCGACAAAGACGACTGGGATGAAAATATATCTACAGTACTATGGGCATACAGAATAGAATATAAGCATTCAACCGACCAAACACCATTTTAACTAGTTTATGGACAAGAAGCAGTAGTTCCTCTACACTTTCAACAACATACACCTATTATCTCATAAAGTTTACATGTCGATGTCGAACAAGGAAGAAAGGATAAACTATTACAACTAAGTAATCTTGAAGAACACTGACTAATCACGTTACAGCATCAGGAAATCAAGAAACAACAACAAAAGGCATGGCATGACCGAAACATCAAAAATAAAAACTTGTCGATAGGAGATCTTGCCTTACTATACAATAGTCGAGGAAAAGGAAAACCCAAAAAGCTACATACAGAATGGATGGGACCCCATGTTGTCGAAGAGATACATGCCAACGGATTAGTCCAACTAAAGACATTACAAGGAATAGTATTTCGGAAACTTATTAATGGTGCCCGACTAAAGCGGTACAGAAACTAAACCAGTTCAAAAAAAAAAGCGACCATAATGGTTAAACAAAAGCTATAAAAATATGAAAATATAAAAAGTAAAATAGGATCGAAAACATAAAACAATATGACATGAAATCACCACTACGATAACCGACATCATGCCCATCGACATAACACCATTGACCGCTCACATAATTGACATCGACCAACAACCTCGGAAGTCCCATCCCTCCTTCATGACTACGGACAACAAAATCAAATCACCATTAACACAAACTCAAGTGTTCATGCTGGACCATCACGTCCACCAATAATACACCCATCGACAAAAATGTCAAACGCATCAACTATAAATACTGAACCACCAAAGGATCATTTACAGCATTTTGAATAGAGAGAGCAACTTAACAACCAGACGAATAAAAGCCAAGAATACCGACGTAAAGTCGACCAGTAGACCGGAAAGATGGCACCTAAACAAACCAGAGCTGCAGCCAAGGCTAAAGAACTACAGACCATGGAAACATCATTGATTAGGAGACTCAAATTCATCAAGAATGCTAAGGTTTAGGAGAGTTCATGGGAGAAACTATGGGCCAAGATTAAAGAGTGGCCTTATGTCGACAAAAGGCCTACATCATAGCCACTGCACTTACACCGATAGGTCGAGGAAGCGACCTCAAACTGGAAATCTTAGAGGCAGTGGATACCATTGCTGACATAGGAAAAATATACATATGGGATGAGTATGTCGTCGACATGCTCAAAGGCATCTGTGAAAAATTCCAGGAGTCAGGAGGGATCATAACGTTTCCATCCCTTATGATATGGTTAGTCATGTACTCTTTGTGCCCTGTCAGAGACAAACAGTTTCAAGAACCGACAAAATTCCATATGTGGATATTCCAACCATTCTCCCAGAATGGATCAATGAAGGAACTTGCAAAATGAAAAGTGTTGTTAGAAAACTGGTTCCAACAGCTGAAATTACACACGACCAGATGGAGGGTGCCTCAAAACATCCAATGAAGTCTGCCCAAAATTGCTCACATCCAGCTAGAAATCGACCATATCGTGGTGTGGTACATGCAGGGTGCCAAAGCAAAGGAAAAAACCCTCGACTATTATCCGACAGTCGAAGAAATTTTTCACAAGTTGGCTCGACAGTCGGGTAAAAAATTGTTGATACCAGCGAGGGAAAAAGAAATAGACCTCTTGATATAAGAGCCACTAATAGACCAGGAGAAAAAGGAATATTATGAGCTCAGCTTATATATCGGCACAATTGTGTCAGAGGAAACACCTACAGAAGGCACTGGTCGGCTGCAAATTATAATCAAACCTTTGACAGTACAAAGGGAAGAGACACAAACAGAACAGCTGGTAACCAATACAGCTAAATAAAGCCTCGTCTCTACTAAATACCAAGGGGAAGAGATAGACACTGAAAACCTCGAGTATGATGTCACCAAAGAAAACATACGCAAATTGTCAAAGGAGATAGCAGCCTCAAGAAAAAGAAAAAGAACTCAATATTAGGAGCAGGGGAAGGGTAAGCTCAAGCTTATCATCATAGATTCCTCAGAAGATGAGTAAGAACTAGCAGCTACAGCCTACGACATTATCGAAGATGGCGCAGCAAACAAAATTTCCGTCAAAACCCAATTCCAGAGATTTGTCGAAGCAGGAGCACAAAAAGGTCAGCCAAAGAAGGAGAAAAGCACAAACACTTCAATGGCTAAAAATGTTGTGGATCTTCTGTCTACACCTCCACCCCCATCCCCGACCAAAATAACGTAAGAAATAATTCCAGACCCGCCTTCCATAATCCCAATTAACATATGGAAGAATGCTATGTCAGAGACCTTGAAGGAAAAGTTTGACCGCGACAGAGACCTCTAGGCATACATTGAAAAATTTCCTGAGTTGCTCATGTCAGTACAAAAGCTGTCCACCAAAGCCCCTTTGTTCGAAGTTGGTGGATCTAGACTACCTGCTCCCCAACCTGGCCAAGTACTCTAGAGGCCGAGGACTGTGGCAGTTATAAGTTTGACATTCCAAAAAAACCTTGACAAAGAAGTTGAAGTTGTCCCAATTTGGACTACATCTATCATTCCGACTGACCCCAAACCTAACTCACCAGTAAATGAACCGATCGAAGATGAGGAAGGAGAGGATATGGATGAAATAAATCAAGAAATCAAGGAACTATTCTCTGAACTCCAGGAAAATTCACCCCCACAAACCCACGACCCCTCACCCGACCATATCTCCACTAACTCAATCACACCTGACCATTCACCAACACCATCACCACCTCCCCCCATCCCAAAACATATACCCAAACCAACTGCACTAGAACCACCTCCTCCACAACCATTAGCACCAACCACATCTGCATCTGGACCCTCTGTATCCAACCAACTGGATGCACAAACAGCTGCAGTAGTCATCCAACCGGCCCAAATAGAAATACCATCAACCACTGCTAGCCAGTAACCAGACAATCCAATTTTGACTCTTGCAGGTACACAAGTGCCAAAGCAAGCAGAGCAGCAAAAGCACAAAAGAAAAAAAGACAAAAAGAAGAAAGACCATCAAAGCTAGACGACGATGGCTCACATCAGTCAACTTGGGTCAACCACTGCAGTCGATCCAACCAAACTGGGGGATGGAGAATTAGGGAAACTCTTGGAATCACTGGCAATCGAAGAAAAAACAAGGAACCAGAACAGATGCAGGGAGCTCGACGATAACAAAAAAGAATAAGTCGAGTTCCTTAACAAATACAGAAACTTGGTACAATCTATGATACCAGGTCCGACAGAGGTCGACACCGACAAGCCCTTAGAAAGAGATTATCAGTTTTTTCAGAGCACGGTGTCAATGCTACAGACATAGATGCAAGATACAAAAGAAGAGTAGAAAGAAGAAACAATTTGCATGATGACACAACAACACACAACTTTTTCAGAAGCATACAAGGTACTGGGAGATCACATGGAGGAGTTGGTCATTACAGAAGAAGTACTTATAGATTGTCCTGCGTATTATGGGAAATTCTATCAGCAAGTTTGAAAAACCCGACAAGAAATCCAAGTGCTTGAGAAGAGAGAAAGCACAGAGGAAGAACTCGGAAGCACAATTGAAAATCAAATAGTGCTCAAAACAGCCAAATTACAGAAGCACAAGCGACAAGCACACCAATGGGTGCAGCAAGTAATTCCATGTCTAGAAAAATTAGACATCATTTGCCCACAAATGAAATGACTTTTTGAGACAGCAGAAGAAAAGGACTAGTTTATGGGTCCCGACATGGAGAAGATAGCAGAATTTTCCATTCAAGAAAAGATGTCGATATTATCAAGTTTGACTACATTAACCATTGACATCCAAAAAATACTGCAAAGTTGGGCGGCATTCCAGCATCAGCTGGTAGTGACAACTGAAGCAATTGTTGAATTCTGTGTGCAAAAAAGACCAACCATCAGACTTCATAGCCCATGAAGATCAAACACAGAAATAACTACTTAGGATAGGAAAAGACATTTTTGGTACCTCCCTGCTTCTTCGGGACAAAGAAACAATTTTTTTGTGGGGGATATGTTGGAGGAGAAAGTCGGTAAGATAACTTGAATGATAGTTGAATTAGTCAATCAACCGACTAATGAGGGATTAGTTTGGCTACATAAGGTTTTGTCAGTTGACCGAATCGACAGGTAGTTATTTGTAACTGTTTGTAATTCATATATATTAGCCTGTTGAGCCAGATGAGAACTCGGTTCAGTTCTGTGTATTGTATGGACCCTTTCATTATAATATAATATGTTATTTCATTTACTTGTTCTCATCTCTTATATATGTTATCTATTTTTGTTCTTAATATGTATTATTGGTAACCCTATGTGATCTATGAGATTACAACAATATGATACATATCAACACTTTGATCCCCTCTGCATTGAATTAAGTCTCAAGCTTCATTAATTTAGTTTGGTCCTTGCTTTTTGAATGGTTCAGTTAGACATAAGGGCCAGTTGTGAGAGTGCGATATTGAGTCAACTCTTGAATTAATGACTCATGGGAAAGATCATATCCATGCCTAGATTAGTGAATTTCATACCCAAACATTGTCATGCCTATTTTCCTTTTTTTCCAAAGAAGAAAGTGTTATTTCAGTTTTCTATTCAAAGTATGAATTGAAATTACATTATTTTTGTATGCTACAACCTCTAGCATATACAAAAAGAATTAATTTATCCTTAATTCCTAAAGGAACTGGACCAAAAAATTACAGACTCCCCTTTCCTAGAAACTATGCAGTGGGTAATTAGTATTAAAGTTTAGTCCTCTTTATAATAAATTCACCAAAAAATGTAAAAAATAGAGAACCCTTACAAATTTTCCTAAGAGAATTTAACTGATAGAGGGAACACTATAGGAAACAACCATATTATAAACAAGATAACAAAAGACGAGACATAATTACCTCCTGTAAAATCCTCCAGCACCAGAGAGCCTTCAAACAAATAAACACCCTCTTTGGATAATGCATCTGTCTCTATGTGCAGACCCTTATACATGTGCTTGAAATATATTTCTTCAAAAGAGTTTGCAACCATCTTAACCACTCCCCAAAGGGCCTGAGAAAAAGGTTTGAAAATTTGAGATCATCATTCACTTAGTGAATGATCAAACTTCAGGCTTGTTTTCATTCCTCAAGGATAGAAGTTTTCAAATATCCTGAGACATAGGAGGAAGTTTTGACTCAAACTGATGTGAAACTGAAGAATAAATAATGTTGTGGCCCAAACGAGGCCTGCATAGGTACACACCTTCCAAGGGGTGGTTGGTTGAAGGATTATTTAAACATGTGATGGTGTTTTGAGTTCTTTTATTCCTCCAAAGATACTTGGTTGATTTGTGTCCCCTATGTTCTCATCATGGTCTCTACAACCTCTTTGTTTATACTTTATATTGATATGGGTGTCCCTGTAATCGATAACATATTTTGGGAAATAATGGTAGCAACCAAGAAAAATTACAGAAAAATGCGGGGGTTGTGGGATGAACGGGGGCACGGATTCCAAGGGATTGGAAATGTATTTTGTTATATTTATGCTTAGCCTTGTATTTCCAGAGAGCTAGGTATGTGGCATACCTAATCAATATGACTATAATTTACAAAATATCAACATGATGTGAAAATAAAATACACATCATATGCATTCCTAACAATAGGTTTTCTCAGGTAAGAATGTAGAGTCAAAGAAAAAACATTGCAAATCATTTGTCAAGAAGCATACATTGTGAGAGATAAAATGCTAATGTTAATGCAATAGCTTTCCTAGAGGGGTTTCAACACTTTAATGAAATATGACTATTTTTCAGTGTTGATTGTTTAATCCTTAGAAACTAATGTTTATAGCCTAGGGTTTCATGGATGGGTTGGGTGAGATGCTAATCTATCTGATAATACTCGAATACCAAGCAATATTGCACACTTTGTTCCTGGTTTAGCAGGATTACTCTAAATCTACCTTTATTACTCATTAGATTCAGTTACCTAGATGTTTCAAAGCACTTGGGATTGACATGGCTGTAAAAAAAATGAAAAATTAGGAAACATGCATTTGGGAAGCTCTGTAATTATTGAAAAATTGTTTGTCTCTGAGAAATTTGAATTTTTTGGTGTGTTTGGATTTGGGATAAAGTATAATGGGATAAAATAATTCACTAGGATTACATAACCCCTTATTTTCTCTTCAAGAGTGTCATCAACACCTCACTCTATGTCTTGATCATATAGCCTCATAGTATCTCAAGACAAAATCAACCTTCTAATTTTTACAAATGTGTCCAAACAGAAATAAATCTACTCTACTCTCTCTTAGAAGATTAACACATAAACAAAAAATTGGAAACCCAGATAGACCATGAACTCAAAAATAGATCAGGGAGAAGAATATATTTCCTTCCCTAATTCTTCTTAGAATACTAAACCATCTTCCCATTTTTGACATTCTTTGATAGGGGATATGCCTCAATGCTATGCTATTGGAAAACATGCATAAATGGACCTAGATCAAAATGTCTTGGACACTTGTAGTTTCTTGGTGTTGATGCATGACAATGGATTGGAAGTTGGAACTCTAATTTTTTATCTCAAGGCATTCTTTTGTAGCTGTTATATTTTCTTCAAACCTCAAACATCATGATTTTTATTTTTGGGCAACACTTCCAATACCACAATGTTGTTTTCTTGATGTTGACCCCACCTTGTTTACATATGTTGACAAGACTTTGAAATTATGATCTACACTCTTGGGAAGTATTACTAACATTACCTGGAATAACAAGAAACTCCCTAAGACTGCTTGAAGCAACATGAATATCTCTCTCCCATGTTATTCTTAAAACAAAAATGTATCCATCCATCTTCCTCATCCATGGTTTTCAAGGGTATTGGACTCTAGTTTCCTTGCAAAGGCATACCCATTAATCTTCTTATGATTCCAAATCTTGTGATTTCATCGATAGCTTATTGATTCCTTTTGTTGATGCCTATATATGATTAAGGAATAAATCAAAATACCATGAAAAGTGGGGGAAAACACTAGAGCCACAAACGAAATAGAATCAATACATATGAGGCTTAATTATAGCATATTAGAATGTGCTTTGAGGAGGTTGCATTGAAATGAGAATCATCAAATATAAGCAGTATATTACAAACCATGTTTACATCCAATTTATTTATTTTTGTAGTATGTGTGAGCAATAGCATTAGCATGGAAGTTCAATATCACAGAGCTCACCATTTAAGTTCTAAGTATGTGTGGTTAAACAATTTGGTAAACAAGATCATGATAAAATATGCTTACATTGTTGTGTTATTGGATTTTGAGCAATGGACACAATTTAAAATTATTTAGGAGGTGGAGGAAGATCATGATAGGAATCTGGATTCAATCATGAAGAAGATCAAAGAATTTACTAATACTACAACATCAAAAGAAGTTTTTTTTTCTTGGCCTCTAATTATTTTCTTTTAGGGAGCACAAATGTTATCAAGTGAATGTAGCTACATAATATGTTGGTTTTTATATCTTTTCTCATATTTGTTTCCCTCTTTAGTATTTGACTATTTGATCTCATATCAAACATTGGAAATTAACTCCTATGTGTAACTGACCAAAGTAGATGGGATCATCATGGATTTGTAATGGGATAACTTATTGCTTATTATTAAAACTTGGGTCTCATTCAAATCAATATGCAAATATTTGTAGTTTTGAATCCCTCCCAATATATTTTGAACCACAAGAGTAAAAGTGAACCAGGAAATTTCATCACTGAAACATTCAACCAATGAAATGCAGTCTTTGAAACCACTCTTCATCTTAATTTTAATTATCCACCAAGAAAGATGATACACTCTCCATAAGGCATTTTGAGGAATGTCAAATGACTTCTAAGGCCTAAGATATCTCTGTAAGGCCAATTTGTTTATGCACCAATTAAGTAGGAATGGTCAACATTAAAAGTATGAATGACTTCAAAAGGACTAAAAAATATCTTTGACAGTCCAAAGTGAAAATTTCCTTACCAATTAAGTGGGAATGGTCAACACCAACAGTATCCTGATTCAGAATTATGATTGTTTCATGTTCCCCTGAATCTATATCTTTTTCAGATATTAGGCAGTCACGGGTTCTAGCATCATCATCTATGCCCAAACATTAATGGGTTCATACTGGAATATTTTAATTTTTGAACATACAGATAAAAAAATATAGCCTCTAAATACAATGCAACTCTAGAAGCATGATCTTCTCCCTTTGTTGTTCTGAAGATTGGATCGGATCATCATACCCATTATTAATACTGCAAAACTTTAAGATAGATAGAGACTCCAAAATTAGTTAGCCTTCATAAGCATCGTCATTCCTCCATTTCACCTTAAATGGGTTGATGTTCAATTAACATATGGTCATATCTAATTTAAATATGTTGCTTGTGCCCACTTCAACTCTAACCCACTTTCTTCTTTTCTTGGAAAATTGAGGTCCCATCCAAATCCTCTGGTACTTTCTCCATACCATCCATTTTACTGAGAACAAAATCCAACAAACTATTGAAAACATTGCTTCAGACATAGAAGAGCCAGTAATTATTTAAAATATCTTCCCAACATAGGCCCAACCTCCTCATCTTTATAAGAATTTGGGTAGTTTGGGGGTTGGCCCTGTTTTATTTATTGGTTTTCCTTATATAAATAATATTCTTTCAAGTCTTAATATTCCCTGGATCAAGTTTTTTCAGCCCTGGTTTTAAATGCCTATGTACAGTACTTGTGAATTGCATCATGGTTAATGTGCTTAAGGGAAAAAGAGGATGATTTGATGTTTCAATCCCATGAAATAAAAATTACCTGGCCTTTTGAATTTTTTTATCACCTCTGTGTCATCTCTAGAGAATCCGCCATCCATTGCATACTTTGTATGATGTTTGAGGTGCTATTTTGGTATGTTATGTGGCTGATTTTATAAGGATGAATGCACACACATATGGCAGGTTGCAGTTCTAGAGAATGGTTTTTCAATAGGAGTGGTCCAGTAGGCCTATTCTGGACAGATCTGAAGCAAAATGTCATCATCGAACATAACAGTCTTGAAAATATCATATCATAACCTATAAGAGGGTTTCATTTCCTTTAAGAACAAGTTGGCACTGCCACATTTGGAGAGGAAACAACTTCAGTCAAGGACTTTTTCACCTCATTTTTCTTATTCTCTGAAGTCAATATGTATAAGTATGGATTGGTTTGTTGAGGAGTTGTAGGACTGGTCAAGCCTTAGATACATCATGTGTCTACTTCTAAAAATCCATGTGGATTATCCTACTGTACTACCATCTATGGAGGGTTTTTTTCCATTATCGTTGAGGCATTTAGGGATATTCAAGCCCTAAAAAATATCATTTTCCTAGTTCTAGAACAAACTATGGACTATTTTTCTGGATTTCTGCACATTTATAGGATTCTTTATTAAATTATTACCTTTGGAAGTTTAGAGCTTCTTTTTTAGTGGACATCTTAGTTGGATGGTTGCCATGTGGAACACGTTTTGTGGAGCACTCCCTTCAAGAGGCCTTTGGATGCTAATTAAGGCCCTTTCCAATGGTTATTTGACCCTCATTTGATGGAGGCACCCCCTTTCTTGGGCCTTTGTATCTCTTTTGTCAACTATGTCATATCGTCTTTCAATCGCAAGCTTTGTATATAACTAGGGATACAAAGGGATATATAGTTATAATTAGGGAGGCTTCAGGGGATATTGATATGGAGGATCCTGTAAGTCCTCTGGCTTCTACTTAGCTACAGTATCAAGAGAAAATGACTATGGTAGAAAAGGAAATGAAGAATTGTGCAGTAGGAATTCGCAATGGAGTTGTTAGAGTTTAATCAAAGGTATAGGGATAATTAGCTCAGGAGTCACTAAAAATGGAAAGCAATGTGTAATAATATGAAGGTAAAAGTGGATGAGGATAAAGAGGGTTGTTCCAGCACTATTACAACAAAAGATGAGCAGAAAAAAGAGACACTTGTGCTATTAATCAAATTTCTACCCTCAGTATTTTGTAGTTATCTTTTGAATTTTTCCTAATATTTAACAGTGTGTACATTGCTACCAAAACTAAAAGAAATTGTGTGTCCTTATTATATGGACATAATGTTGAATATATCATAGCACATATAAAGATATCAAATAATATTGTAATGAAAGTAAAGGGAACACATAATACTTTGTTAAATTAGTGACAAAGAAAAAAACATAATATAATTCAAGTTGATGATGAATGGAAAGGCCTCATATTGCAGTTTTCAAAAACATTATGCACATAGATGAACATGGAGGCCTCATTTATTGAAATGTTGATATATGGAAGAATTCCATCCTCATTTTTTAGTGAATTTTTCAACAAGGTCTTGGTTCAATGGTTAAGCAAGGGTGGTGCTACTCCACCCACTAAATTTTAAATACCCTAAAAAACATGTTTTCCCCTTGTGGGTAGTCTCACCCCTGCAAAATTGATGTTTCAAGTAGTTGGGGATGGGATAGATATTCCATATTCGTGGCTTCTAGGACCAAAAGACTCCCTGTTTGGGAAAAAAATGCACTATGTTTGAGCTATAACATTTGAGAAACTCACTCTAGCATTACAGGGCACATTTCCAAATCCAACAACTTTCCTGAAATGTTTCCATATGTTTGAAATGCATATGTATTATAACCATTGGGAGTGACACAAAACTGACAAATTAGATACAAAGAGAAAATGAAACAAATCTAATTTCATGAAATAATGAACAAAGTGGAGCATAGTTCATGTTTGTGAAAAACATGGGACTTTTCAAAACAACTATATACAAAGGTGGTCAGATAGGGCTAGTACCTTTCAATATTAAAATATGTGATAATAGCATTATAGAAATTATTGTCATGGGGCCATCTTGTCATTACTTTTGGACCAATCAAAGGATCAACATTGGCTACTATAGTCTACTGCAGAATGACTTTTCCCAAGTGGCCTTTTATTTACATTTTGTTATATCCCAGAGACTTGAACATGTCGACGTTTTACTATTGTATGCACAGTAATATCCTAGTGATACTGGCAAAAAATGCAGTTCTTATTAGGAATATTCTACTTCAAAATTAAGAAAAAAATGAATCCTCCTTCAATCAAATGCAGTATTGAAGTAGAAATATTCAGAAATAGTCCCAAATTATAGCTTGAAGAGACAAAGAAAATATTTAAAAGTAAAAAACACAATTTTCTCATTACTTTGTATTTCTTGCCTCAAACTCCTAGAGGATCTCCCTGTTTTGATGTTGCAACAAATGGTACTGATGAGAAGGGAATTGGTGAATGATGACAATTTGATGGGGACTGTAAATGTACGCTTGACGTGACATGTGTATGTTTTTGCTTCTTTTGGGATACCAACAAAGTGGAACTATGTGTAGGACTAGGAGCAGATACAACATTGGATGTAAGTCACATATTGTTAAATCCTGACTATCTCCATTCCCTGCTCACACTCACGAGAATGTGTTAGAAATCGCAAAAGCAAAGAAAAAAATGCTCCACGATACAATAAGATATCGAATTAACATAACTACCTAATGACTATATTATTCAACAAATAATCTTTTCAATTTAGTCGATCTGATGAAGTAGAAGATCACTTATGAACAACCAAAAGTCACACCTTATTTTTCTAAGCGCATTTTTTGCATTAACTTTCCCTAGAAGTTCCTTGTGCTGCTCGTTAGAAACTCTTAGTTCTTTCCTTAATTCAGACATTAATGCCTCTTTACTGTAATAATGCAATATGAGAGAATCATCATGATGTATTTAGAACATATCCAATAGTGGATGCAAGTTAATTAATTTTAATATACAAAGCCACATAATCCACATCTTGAACAAAATCCAGGAACTGAAATACTTGATGGATACAAAACATATCCCATACTCTCAAACAAATTCAACAAATAAAATTTGGAGAAATAACATGTTCACGGCCACCAAAATAGATTTTCTCTAACCAAACAAGAAAAAACTTCACAACCATGCAATTGACTAAATAAACTTAAGGTCATATCTCTTGAATGCAATTGAGTATAATTGATGAAAAGAATGAGGACAAATGAATACCCAGGTAATTACGTCATACTAGAGTTAAAAACCTTCAAAACAACATTGTAAGAATCCCTCTTGAAGCAATGAATATAAGTTTCCATAACATTTTATACTCTTCTAAGCTAAATTTCCTGTAGCCATTTCCAAAAACTCGTCCTCTTTGCACTCGAGAGGAATATCAACAATTGTTTCTACTTGAGTTTCAAAATTCATTCATTTATGTTCAACCTTTGGTATGGTTTCTAAATATTTGATCACACTAGCATGGTCATTTACAACAAAACATAATTTGGAATTTTTAAGTTGTCAGATCACACAGTAAAAAATAAATAAGTGTCCTACATGTACTCAACCCAATATAATCAAGTATGCAATGAAGTCTAAAACTTTACAATATCAAGAGATTATTTTTCTAGGGAAACCAATCATTTAAAAGTCTAGTAGAGTGTGGTCATCAAGTGATTAAATCAATTCACTTTTCAGTATCAAACCTGCTAAAGATGTTGCAACATTCATGTGAAATGCTTTACCACGACATTCAAATAGGGAGGAAGTCTCAACGAGCTTGATGACCCAGAGATGAAGCATATCTCAATAAACACGGTTAGATGCAATTCCTTGGAAAAAGATGGAATAAATATCCCTTTGTCATGGAACCTCAATTGAAGGTGTAACCCAAGTTTAGAAAGGGCCATTTCCCATCCTCAAGAAAAATGATCTCTCTTAAAAAAGAGAACACACTACACAATGAAAATACAAATAGAATGAAAATCAACTCACCAAAAAACAAACAAAAGATAGAATAGACTACACAATGAAAATAAACTCACTTAAAAATAGATCTGCAAACCCCACCAAAATACATATCATAGAAAACAACGCTTTAATATTTAATCTCTCTATTTTAGCCCCATTTGAATTTCCCTAGTTTGTCTACGATAAAAATATTCTACACAAGTGAGCGGATCCTTGGTTTACTGGTGAAGTCCATGGAATATTAAGTCATTCACAAGGTTCCATTCTCGTTGTGATCTGGCCCACTTGAATGTTGTGTTACCAAAGAAAGGAGGCCGGATGCAAGTATGGGGAAGAATAAACCTCTCATGTCCGGCGTGTGAGTAGAAAAAACTATGGATGGGAAAATTTTAGCAGAATAAATAGCTCTCATATTTTCCATGTGAATAGAAAAATCTATGTATCATGAATTCTATCACCCAGCCTCGGGGCATGTTTATGTTAAGCAACTTCCCAAAAAATGAAAGAAATAATATCAAAGTTTTGGCAAGTTCCCAAGCTCCTATGTTGGTCTAGCAAATGCACAATTTTATACATGCGGACAATACATACACTAGTACAAAATGAGGAATTAGAGACTTTGTGACTAAAAAATCTAGTCACCACAGTTTTTTCAAGTGATTTACTACTAAATATGAGCAATTTTGAGTGACCCAACTATAAACAACTAAATTTAACGACTAATTTATCTACGAGTTAACATATATGACTAGATAATAAGTGACATATTTAAAAATGACTAACATAAACGACCAATTTAGTAATGACATAAAAAATGACTAGCTAGAAGAATTTGAATTAGTCATTTTTAATTGTGTCACTCCTATAATATTGGAAAATTGCAATTGTGACAATGAAGTGTTACAATTTAGTAAGTTTTGTAAATTGTCTACCTTCTATCTCCGACCATGTGTAGGTTAAAAATTCTGAATCCAAATGGAATTGTGGGGTTAGGAATATCTAGTGTTTTTCTGAGGTGGGGATAGTGTTAGGGTTTTGTGGATTATTGCAGGTGATGTGATTTAGACATTCATGCAAACCCCGAAGAATAGAAAATTACATTTTTGACAATGAATTTGTACATTTTAGTGAATTTTAACACTACAAATAGATTCAAGGGCTCCATAAATCCAAATGTAGTGTTAAAATTCAGTAAAATTGTACTAATGCTCATGTAGATTGATTCATGAATGACCTCCTGTGTCACTAGAAAAGTACATTTTCTTCTTTCAAGACATCTAATGTACTATAGGCCAAGTCGAATTTCAGAGATTCCCCATTTCTTGTTGTATGTATTGTCATGCATTGTTTTTTATAACATCGCATTTATCTCATCACGTTGGATATACCTATATTTCATTTGAAAAAAAACATCATCATTTGACCCTTTCGATAGTCAGTTGAAGTTTTGACATGCAAGAGCCTTTTACGTATTATTAGTGAAATTCACCAAGTTTGAGTCTGTAACACTTTGGTTTTGACCCCGTTGCATTTAAATAAATAATGTAAATAATCATGGTGTGGAGCTAGGAAAAGATCCACCATCGATTTAGAATTTATGTTTCATTAATTAAGGTGTGGCCGATGGTATTTTTTTATGCTAGCTGAACATTAACAACTGAACATTATGTTAAAATTGCAATTTTTAATTAAAACCCACAGCCGGCTATGTCAAGGCAACTAAATGAGATTGGGGCATGATTTTCCTAAGGATGACGGAGTGGGGGATTGGAAGAGTGGGGAAATTCGAATTGGGAAAAGCCCCACTTTGGGAAAATCATTTTTTCAATTTCTTCGGCAAGAAAACACCAAAAAAGGCCACCTTTCCCTCATGCGACATCGTTTCACCTTCCCTCACTGGGAATGGAAAAATGATTTTGGTGAAAACCAATTGAGCATTCACATAAGATCCAACAAGTAAAAATGATTATGAGTCTAAACCTTTCTGAAATTTCTCCTATCCGGCGATCTGAATCCTTCACGTTTTTGGTTTTAGTGATATGAATTTCCCCCTGTTTGAATTTTTTTTTTCTCTCTCATGTTTTCCCCTATCTGTTAGTTTTTTTCCTGAACACGATTGACCTGAATATGATTTTATGTCTTTGTGTTGAAATACCAGCAATGTTTTCATTTTTTTGTTTCTGCAGTAGCCAGTCTGGCACCGGCAATGTTCATAAATTCATAAATTTCTATGTGTGTATGTAATCCCTGGCATTCGCTACATTTGATAAATCCCAGGACTGATATCCCTATGTGTGCATCCACATTTGGCATTTGAATTGATTGTGTCGTGCCCACTATATGCTAGTTAATTAAAACTTAACATGCAGAGTGCTAAACATAAATTATCAATCCGAGGAAGTCTTTTATTTCAAAGCTATCGTGCAAGATATGTGCAAGTACAATTTCTACCTGACATTGTTATCTATTGGTATGCAATCATAACTGTTTGTAGACTAGATCACACCTGCTTGAAAAGAAATCAACCCTGAGCCTATTCATAAAATCACACTGTAAATCTAATCACACTTGAACAAAATCAATTATCATGAAACAAGATCTAATTGCGTACATCTAAAAGAATTGTTATGTTGGCCAACGATCTACCAAATGAATTATCAACACAACGATTATGACAGATCTAATGAATGAAAGCATACAACTATGATAAGCTTAATGAATGAAAGCATGAACGAAATAATAAGCAAATCTAAACAACAACACACTTACAATTAACACTACCAGCATCTGCTCAGGGAAGAGGGCCCTTCCTCCACTGAGTAGAGCTAGATCTCCACAATAAAAGTCTACAACTCTAGAATTAATAAAATTCCAGCATGTATTATCAGAATGAAAGTATTACAATGGATCTGGACCAAATCCTACATCATAACATTTTGTTCTCTCCTATTCCTGAATCTCCTATCATCCATCTCCTATCATGCCTCCTCCTCTTCTCAATGAGATTGATTACATATTTATACATAAAATTATCTCATGGAAATGAAGAACTGAACCCCCAACTTGTGATATGCAACAGCTGAAACACGGCCGTAACTGTTGGTAACTTTGGAACTGGTCGCAACACCAAATATGGAAAATACCCTCTAGAAGAACCACCTGCATATTGTAAACCATAGCTTTGTTTGGCAATTTCCTTGAGATTCAGGTAAATGAGGATGTTACGCACAAAACCCATGCCTCAAATTTTTGGGATTCATTTCCATATACCTGCAAATAAAGACATGAATAAAGGTGTTCTTATGTGGCATGCATTTTCGGTTAAGGCTGTAACAGTGGGCTATGAGAGTCATGTACGTGACAACTCACTCCACAAACCATCATTAGTAAAATTATGCATAATAGTCTTTAATTCATCAAAGATAAAGGAAAATAATCATTATTAACCACTTGAAACATCAATGAAAGTAGTATGTTATTTTACGCGTAGCTACAACAAATGGATGGAAAATGGAATGATAAATGGGAAATAATGGTAAGAAAATGGATGAAAGATATGTCAATAAACGATGGAAAAATGGACAATTCCAGAGCCCAATAGATTGAAGAAATAGAAATAGAGTATAGACTTCCTTGATAAACCTAGTGTGTGAAAGAACCTCACAGACCAATCTAGAAGGGTTATTTTCTTCTTTGCATGCCTTGAATAGCACTGGAAGGGAATGCATGGCATGAGGGTCTGTGTAGAAAAGAAGGGAATGCTTCCTTGTGTTGGTTGTGTAATCTTTTAGAAATCAGGCTAGATCTAGTGTGGGTGTTCATAGCTATGGGGTTGAGCTCACTAACTTAGCAGTCAGTCTTTCCACCTCCTTGGTAGCTTGGTAAACCCAACTGGAAGGATGGCTTGGCTGGTAGCCTGATAAATCCATCTGTTGACTTGGCTATGTCTCATGTGAATTTGGCTAAGTGTAAACCACTTCCTGTGTAATTTTGATAAACCCAATTGTGTTTTCCTAACTCAATTTTAATTGTATCCTTGGCTATGGGTGAAGTCTTCTAGTGTTCCTTATTCCTTGGGGAAGATCATACCTAGATCGGGGGAGGTAGTGTTGTAAATATCATGTACATTTCATTATGCATATGTTTATACTTATGAATTTTTTTATTTCCAAGAAATTATTATATTATGTTCATGGGGCTTAGCTTGCCCAGGTTGTTAGATGTTAGTTGCATCCTCTCTATTGAGTAAGGGTTGGGGATGTGATAGAGTCCTTTGTTAATTCATTAGTATTACCTGTTTGTTATTCTTCTCATCATGACTATGTTCGGGATGTCCAAAATTTTTGCCAAGCACCTCTTTGTAGAAAAAACCAATGGCTTTTTTTCAAAGCAAAAAAAAGGAACCCTAGCGCTCCCTTACCATTACTAAAACATCAATACGTCAATAAGTCTTGTTTCGAATTATGCAATCTCCATGCTGAGTCCCCAAGTCTACCCTCCTCTCTCTGCAGATAAAACTAGAATGACTCTAATGCCCATAAATTGAAGGCGGTGGTGCTTCTACTACCATGAATGCGTCAGGTCCAGACTATTAATGTTCACGTTATCCTAGCAAGATCAAGCATTCATATAGGAGGTCTATTAAATTTCCATCCACCTCATACGTTATCCTAGTATAAGTTCTCATCCTGACACCATTGATCTGCTTGTTTTGTCGTGCTGTCACCCCATATGGGGAGTTGATTTATAGCATTATAATATATATAATCAATATGTAATATATAAATAATTTGTAGATACTAAACTCAAATAGATAAAACCAATTTGTAGATACTAACCTCAAATATTTTATGACTTTGGACAATGAGCACATTAATTTTGGGTTCATCCATCATTTGGAACATCATCATTAATGTCACCATAAAATATCCTACAAAGATAGTGAACATGTTAAATATAAATCATATATTTTATGTCTTCAATTTATGTTAGTCTCACAACCATTGGGCCATAGCATTAAGTGAGACCAATTATAACCTAAATGTGCATTCTTTGTTTATTTAATTTGAAAGTGACTTTTATATAGTTTATTGAAAAATGTTTGAACCATATGGTTTGACACTACTTATAACATTCCATACATTTACACAATATTTCTTCAATATTCCATATATCCTAATTCAAAGTGTACATGCAAAATTAACTAGTTTAAGGAAGAAATTGTCTAGCCTATGGTGTGTTATCTCTCAAACTAGAAAATCCACCAAACAAAGTAGAGAATCCACCACCATTGTATATGCACCTATTTTGAATTGTCATTTTTTATTCTTCAATGAGGTCATGTTCAAAGTCAATCAATATCCATTTTGTGGTCACATTGGCTCAAGTTGTGGCTAAATCAAGTTAATTTGGCGGGTATGAGCTCAAATCAGTCCTGAATCGATATCCATTTTGTGTTCACATTTGCTCAATATGTGGTTGAAGAAAATTAATTTGGAGGGTATGATATCAAAGCAGACCTATATTTTTCATAAATTTCTTTCAGTTTGCACACACCCATTTTTAACAAATCAATCATCGATTCTTTACAATATTAAATTGATTTCAGCCTGCTCACACCCATTTTTAACAAATCAATTATCGACTCCTTACAATGTTAAGGCAAAGGAAAGGTCGGTAGGCATGGTTTGAACACATGGATCGATTTTTTAACAAAATCCCCCCTTTGCACCAGCTTTTTATCATCTATCCATGCCCTAAAAATGGCTTCAATCTCCAAATATTCTAGGCATTTGGCCATAACACCAGTGTCTGACATGTTATCGGCAAGGATTGTGAATGTCCCTCAAAAGATTATTCCCACAGGGGGGGATCTCTCACATATGTGGATCCACATTCCTTCGTTCCATGACATCAGTAATTAGTAATGATCCAGGTGAAGAACAGATGATAGAGGATACCCTAAATTTAGAAAATCCAACAGGTTTTGTTGAAATGGAAGAAGAATAAGAAGTGGGTCATGTGAGTGAGGGAGCTTTCAAACCAAGAGTAAAAAAAGGTAAGTCCAAATACCCTATAGACCTAGTTACTAATCTCTATCAAATCATGGCTAGTAGGAATTGGAACTCTATATTAGAGCGAGGGAGTTGTCAAACCAAGACTAAAAAAATGTAAGTCCAAATACCCTACAGACCTAGTTACTAATCTCTATCAAATCATGGCTAGTAAGAATTGGAACTCTATATTAGAATACACCATGAAACTTGCAGTCCCAACATCAAACAATGACATAGTAATGGAAGTCTTAGGTAAAGCAGAAACTGCAAAACATGCCTATTTTTTTTCAAATGGGCTAAGAAAACTGGATTCAAACATAATAGGTTTACATACTTTACCATTGTTGAAATCCTTTTTTGGTTGAAGAAACTCAATGCTGCAAGGACCCTCTTGTCTGAAATGCCCAACAAATGAGTCCAATCGAATGATGATGTCTTCAAAAACTTGGTCAAGAGCTATGGAAAGATGGGTATTGTAATGGAGTCTGTTGAGATATTTGATAAAAACAAGGAATTGGGCATAAAGCACACTATATTGGAATACATTAATTTCTTTAGTGCTTTAATGAGTGGGAGGACTGACATGGAAACGTGATACTACAATAGGATGTTGAAAGACGGTCTTAATCCAGATATGTTCACCTACAATATTCTTTAATGAGGCTTTTGCATGTCATCAAAAGTGGATGTTTCTCACCGTTTTCTGAATGATATGATCACCAGTGGTCTAGTAGGACGATTGTGACATTTAACACCCTCATTGATGGTTTTTGTAGGGTAGGGATATTATAGGATGTAGTTAAGGTATTCAATCATATTAAGGAGAAGGAACTTGCTCCAACTGTGATAACATCTACAACATTGATCAAAGTTTACTACAAATAGCATCGTGTTAATGAAGTGTTAGAATATTTTAAAGAGATGGTGATGAAGGGGGTGAATCCAGATCATGTCACCTATGTTACTCTGATCCCTAGTCTCTGCGAGGCCCTGAAAATGAATGAGGATGATAATATTTTAACTAAGATGGTCGAATGGAACTTTATGCCCAATGCTTCATTGTTTAATGCATTGATATATAGTCATTGCAAAGCAGGAAACATGGAAGAGGAAATTGATACTCTGGATCAAATGTGAAAGTTATAAATTTCGGTTGATCTTGCAACTTACAACACTTTTATTTTAGGAATTTTCTATAGGGGGAAATTTGATGAGTCAATTGAGGTCTTTAACAAGAGTTTGCATAAGGGTGTTTTACTAGATCTGGGAAGTATTGACTCTACCTTCGATACTTACTATACCATGCTCAAATATCTTTGCGAACAAGACCAAAATAAAAAATCAGAAGATATCTTTACAAATTTTCTTAAAAAGGGTTCTTAGTATGCTTTGGTCTTCAATACAATAATTATTGGTCATTGCAAGGATGGTACACATAAGGAAGATTTTGATCTTCTCAATATAATGCTAATAAAAGTTATTTCTTTAGACAGTGAAACATACAATTCCCTTATAGAAAGCTTCTTGTGCAAGGGATTGTCATCAGAATCTAGAATTTTCATTTATATAGGGATGAGAACTTGTCACGTCCCCTCCCCTCTGCTCCTTGAGAGAGATGGAATGACTAAATATTTCCCTGCTCTTTAATAACCGAGGACCTAGCCCCATGAACATAACATAAAAATCCATTGAAATAAAACATACATAGATATGCATAATACATGAAATTATATAGTGGAAGAAAATACATTTCAACACATTCAATATGTTCATACTAATTCATTAAAAATATACATTGTAGGATTTAAAACGGAAAATACAAGAAAGCACTTATCTTGTAAATGAGTTGTCCCGCAACTAGCTATGTCGTGGAAATGTTCCACCAAACCATAGGCCATTGTTCTCATCAATCTCTTAGCACCACTTCCACCCCCGATTTGGGCATGATATCCACAATGAAAATGGGAACTACAGGCTCACACATAGCCAAATAGACATCAAAATTCAGCCAATCCAAACACAGTTGGGTTTATCAAGCTTCTAAGGAAATGGAAAGGTAGAATTTATAATATAGTGAGCTCAACCACAGAGCTATGGACACCTGCACCAGATCTATCTAGCTTGGCATCTACAATACCTACACACCCAACACAAAGAAGTATTCCCTTCACTGCTACATAGTCCCTCAGGCCATACCTTCCCTTCCAGTGCTCTTCAAGGTGTGCATAGAACATTTTCCATCCCCTCTTGATCTGTTTATGAGGTTCCTCTCTTCACTAGGTTTACCAAGCCAATTCTAGGCTTCTTCCGCTCCTAACTCTTTCAGACTAAAACATGGATGCACACAACAAAAAACACAAGTGTTAGGTCTGAGAAAAATGTCCTAGGAAACAAAAAATGAAATTTTAAATGTGGAAATCAACCCTAGGTGATAAATTCAATTTCGTTGGACGTTTATGGGAATTACATGGGAAAAAATGACCTCCCTAAACACCCAAATCATGGATCTATCTTCACAGCCACTGAGCAATACAAAAACCAGTTTCTAGATTGGAGAAAAATGAGGAAACGACAAAAAAATGTGAAGGTAAAAATGCACAGCAAGATCCATCTGCGTGAGGAAAGGAATAACATGGGTGAATAATGTCTTGGGCAGCAATTTCTGGGTGATAACTTGTCAAATAAGTCAAAATACATTTTTCCAAAAATGGGTAGCTTCCCAAATACGAATTTGACTACCATACTCTTCCATCCCCAAGGCATTAACTAACTCAACCAAATTCTGGAAGAAATAAATGATTGCATACAAAAGACAAAATGGGTAGTTGACAGCTTTGTGGGTTCTCCCATCGAAATTTGGCTTTACCCTATTGGCTCAAGGGTTTGAATAATTTCCCTCCATATTCCTTGTGAAATCATGCCCCCATCTCTTTGTTGCATTGACATAGCTAGTTGTGGGTATTTTTATTAATTTGCATATTTACATGATGTCCAAAATATATTGTGCCTGGATAGCATGATAACCATATGCATTGTTTTTAATTGTCAATACATAAAATGATAAATCGATGGCGAAGCCTTGGCCTTGAGATCCTCACCATGATTAAATAACGATATTTACATCATATACAATTCTAATGCAATTTGTGGTCAAAATCAGGATATTACATAACTTTAGATAGAATTTGCATTTTTTTGTTCTTGTTGATGTAACGTCCCTGACCCTCCGAGCAGTGAAGAGGATGCTACTGATGCTGCTATCTACCCGGGAAACTAGCCCCATGAACATACAATGATAAAAATTGAAATGCATTGAAGTAAAAAGATGAATAGATGCATAAATATTCATCATACAATGGAAGCAACTACATTCCATTCAAGCATTTAACACATTTTAACATGTTCATCATTTTCACTAAACATTAAATACAATTGCACAGATGAATTAGACAAGAATACTTATCCTCGAATGAAGCTCCCCACAACTAGCTATGTCGTTGCAACGTTCCACCCAACCATAGGCCAGTGTGCTCCTTAATCTCTTAGAAACACTGCCACCCTTGAACTCGGCATGGTTTCCCCAAGGAAAAGGAAACTAAGCAGACTCACACATAGCTAAAGACATGTCAAACTCAGTCAAGCCAAATCCATGTTTGGTTTTATCATATTATCGGGATATGGGAGCATTGTCTACTAAGCTAGTGACTCATTAAAGAGATAAGGATGCCTACACCAGAACTAGATTGACTCCTAAGACATCCACACACGCCCAACACAGGGAATCATTCCCTTCTCCACTGCACAGTCCCTCAGGCCATGAATTTCCTTCCAGTGCTATTCAGGGGGTGTAGAGAAGAGAGCTAACCCTCTAGTTTTGTCCATGAGGCTCCTACATAACACTAGGTTTTTCAAGAAAACTCCTTCCCACTCCTACACAATCCAAAGACCAATTGCATACATAGCAATATACACCATTCTTGGGTTTAGGAAAACAGTTTAGCCATAAAATTAATTGCCAAGGAGGGTAAGAGAAACCCCTGAAAACAATTTGATTTCATAGGGATGTTTTGGCCCTAACGTGGCCAAAAATGAATTCATCAACAACACTCAAGAGGATGTTGTCTCTCCTCAAAATCCCTGGGAAACAAAACAACAATTTTCAGCTTGGTAAACAATGGGAAAATGCAACAGAAAATTTTGGGGAAGAACCCAACCACAAGAACATCACAAAAACAAAATTCTCAGACTCCAGCAAACTGAAGAACGACTGTCCACATGCAGAAGAAATACACAGAAAATCCAAAATCGTGGATTTCACTCACAACAACTTCCTAGCCGCTTGAGGGAGCCCCAACGTGGGTGAATGTTAATGATAAAAATGCCCAGGATCTCAAATCATGAAGGAAGAACACATAACTATGAAAATTGTGGACATAACAAAAATAGCTCCTAAGCTTCCCTGAATGAGCAAATGAAGAGCATCGATGTATGGGCAAATGGCATGCATTTTTTGGTGCTTTCTTGCTCCAAAAATCAAAATTGATTTTCCCCAAAAATGGGTTTTCCCCAAATTCAAAATTTCCGCCCATACTCTTCCCATCCCCATGCAATAACTAACTCAACCACATTCTAGCAGAATTTAATGATTGGGGAAAAAGACAAAATGGGTAGTTGACTGATTGATGGCTTCTCCCTTTGACATTTGGCTTTTCCCCATTGGCCCAAATGTTTAAATAATTTCCCTCCCTATTCCTTAGGAAAATCATGCCCTTTTCATTATGGTTGCATTGACATAGCTGGTTGTAAGTATTTTAATTAAAATGCATAATTAGATGATGTCAAAAATTATAATGTGTCGGCTAGCACGAAATACCATCGGCAACGATTTTAATTGCCGAAACATAAAACGTTAAATCGATGGTGGGGAATTTTGCTTTAGCTCCACACCACGATTAATTAAAATATATACATCATATACATTTAATGCAAATGGGGTCAAAACTGGGGTGTTATAGTTGATGTTGTGAAGTTATCTATGTTTCTCATTGTATGTTGTAAATATTAAGTGCTTACATGAATCTCCGTACTTTAAAGTCTTTTTTATTCTCTAGTTCATATATGTCACGTAGTTGGCCAACTAGAAATTTTAATTCCATTTAGGAATCAATTATTCTAGAGAGAAAATAATCAATTACAAACACCATCATTACATGTCGGGGCCTTTTGCTCTATCTAAATTCCATCACTCATGTAAAAATTAGGCTGCAATTTATCTTATTTTGTTTTTGAAAAGGTTCTTTAAGGTAGAATGTACAAAATAAGTCATTGGTAGCTAAAGGATAGAAACATTTTCCTTAAATATAGATTGATCATGAACATCACATAACTTAGCATATTTCCTACTAAAGGTGCCTTAGTTATAAATTGGGTCTTAAGTTCATCAAAAATCAACCCACAAAAAGACTCTAGTTAAAATAGAATAAGATAATTTTATTAGTGTCCAATGAATGACCACAAAATTAGGTCAGTGAGACAAAAGAGTACATCTAGTAAAAAGTACAATGTGGAAGTGCAAAAGTGTCTCCTAGAACCAAAGCAAAAAGAAACAAATTAGGAAAATCTAAGAAGGCCATCCATGTAAAGATTCCCAATTGGTAATGGACCTTGTGTTTCCATACTATATTTAGGCAAACAGTCAAATTCCTTTTCTCAATCTTAGTACCCCGCCTTTTGTTGAGGATCTTCTTAATGGGTTTCTTCAGCGAAGCATATGATATAGGTGATATGTCTCGTAAAACCTAAATGGCCAACTATAGCATTGAATATAACTCCTCTAGGTGGGATCAAGAGTATAACTATTCTTTTGTATACATATTTTGGAAGAATGTGGCTTTGTTTTCCTTGTATTGCAACCTAGTTTGACCTGAAAAGACCCCTTTTCCATGGAAACAAGGACTAGAAATTCCAATCTCTCATTATATAATCCCAAAGGTATCCCACAAATACAAATCCTTCTTGGAAAATTGCTTAGGTAATATCCTCTCTATATGATAAAGGTGGATGGTTTGGACCTTCCAATACCAAATGGTTTGGTTATGTGTATCATTATCCTTTTTGTGTCACAAATATTTCCATGAAGTGACAAGGGGATACCTTCTTCCATGCTTCCCAAGTTCTCTTGAAATGGAAAAACCTAGAATTTTAAAATCTACTGGAGTGGCTAACATGTCACAAAGCTAAAACGGTTCCTCCAACCCAACTATTTTTTTACCATAAATGAATCTAATTCTAAGAATATTCTTCCAAGGATTATCACCAAAGAGACTGTGAACAAGCAGTTTTGCAGACAAGATAACACCTTGTATCCTAATGTCAATCAAATAAAAGGACCCATCATGTTTGGATAGTGTACAAACTCTGCATAGAACTATTGGAACCCCCCTTTCACGGGCCAAACTTGGACCAGAGATATCCACATTTTTTTCCGAGTGTACCAAATTAGTTGTTGGAAGGGAACCATTAACAAAAATAATACACATGATTAGCCTGAAAAGTATTTGTAAGCACCGTGATCTTAATGGTAAGTGGTATATCCCTAGAAATTCAACTTGCAATTAGAAAAAAGTGCTAGATCAAATTTAAATTTAATTTGTAATTTAGAAAAATGGGCTTCAAAATAAATGGTATGCATTTTAATTTATAGTAAACAATCTAGATTACATGAAACACTTTTTGTGGGCGAACTTGTCAAAGAAGGATAAGGATAGAGAGGACCGTGATGATTATATTTTCTTCATGTTTTCATTTAAAGTAGATGTGCAGCTATAATCAAACTGTTCATGGCCAAGTAGAGAAAATAAGCCCTTGTAAATATTTCCAATTTATCAAAAGTAATTCAGTTTTTGAGGTAGGAATATTTAGCCAAATTTATTAGTGTACTAAGAGTCAATATGGGATACTCTATATTTTGTATACCAGTAGAATGAATATGAAAGCATAATAGAAACAAATACTTAAAAATAAGCATGGGATCACTTGCTTAAACTGGATAAACTATAACATGTAAAATTCCAAAATATACCCGACAAAGAAAATTTCTCATATGATGATTCCAAAACTCAGAGCATGGAATCCTAGACTAACCAATTTCAATCCTTCAAGGATACATTTATATGTTGTGAATCACAGGTTATAGAATCTTACCGATTCGTCAGATGTACTATGGTTTATGGTATCGATGATATTGGAAAACATTTTTCAATACTTCATGGATGGTTATCATCAGTCTTTCTGGAGCACCGAGTCTTCTTGTTGTTTCATTTTTCGATGTCCGCAGAAGAGTTTGTTTTTCCCACCCACCATCTCGGTTGTTTGTCTCTGAGTTTTCTGAAAAATCCTAAGGATGATTGCCTTGCTGATGCTTCGGATGCACAGTCTAATGCATAGCTGATATTCTTCTCGAAGACTCTTCCGATGTGGGTGCGGGTGTTAGTTATTCATTTTACCGATTGGTCCTTAAGCTTTTTTATTTGTCTTGGTTTATTATTTTATAGCTTCTTGATTGAAATCGAGTCCGTTCCTTTCATCCATACGAAACTCTCATGGTTTCTCACGGGATTAGTCCTGATGCGACCTTTGGCGCCAATTGGGTTTTTCGCCCGAGGCCCATTTATCATGCATAATCTTGTTTTGGATCCTATTTAAGCCCTTGAAGAATCATTTTATAGTCATTATTGGACGTTTGATCCTGTGGAGCTGTCATTCAATTGAGAAAATCTAGCCAGCAAGGATCATGTTTCCTGCAGCTCCTCTCAGCAGCCAAGTAGGATCTTACTCATTGTTTGTCCTGTTGCTTGGCGATTTTGTGTAGAAACTTGGTATGGTTAGGTTTTTCCCATTTTTGTGGAGGGTATTTAGACACCGGGGTTGATATTATTTTTAGTTGTGAAGCATTGCTCTTGTTTGGTTAGATAAGGCCACCATTTTTTCACCTTCCCCGGTCTTTATTTTCCCAACTCCTGCCATGAAAGCTTCCTTGACAGTCGTTTGTAGTAGGAGGACTATGGGTAGATGAGCGTTTCACCGTCTGCACCACTCCTTCATTTCACCAATCAGAAGGTGGCAGGATTGGCCATTGGCCGGTTTGAATAGGAATTTTGTGGAGTTCCATGGGAGGAAATTTCCATTTAGGGTGAACAACTTAGTTATCCATGATGGTTTTCCTCCAGGGCATCTTTGGTTTTTTCCCCTACTCGTCGACAATGTTGAGGTTGGTATGCTTAGAAAGATTTGTTTCCATGATGAGAGCCTTAGGTCCTGTGTAGTAGACTATACTTTCCTGTGATCCTTGTTCAGTCCACCTCTTGAAATTTTTGAGCATGTTATTGGTTTTTCATTACAAGAAAGTGCAGTTTAGGGTGGAAACAAAATATTGGCTAATATGTATTATGATGATTTGATAAAATTTCTGGTTAAAAATGGTTATGTTTATTAATCTATCAATTGCAGTTAGATGTTTTGTTATATATCAAATATAAAATTCTATCGTATGGTTTAAACATCCTCATCATTTATATAGCAATATGCCTCAGAAAGGGAAGAAGAAGATGCAAGCCGCTAAATAAGATCCAAAGACAGAGATCATAATGCAAATTGAAGTTATATATGAATATACTAAAGCTATCACTGCTATTGAACATGAGTACAAGTGGGGGGATATCTACCAAATTATCACCAATCGAAGCATCTCAGATAGAGGGTTAGAATATTTACCAATATATGCCAACATAGAGAGGTCAACAATCATGAAAGTTGACACACAACCAGAACTTTTTCCATGCACAGAAGTAATAGGTTGGATCCTCCCAAAGGCCGATGTGACCAAAATGATTTTGTCAAATACTGAAGGAAAAGGTTATGCCACTTATATCCCAACTTATGAAGCTTAGGATTTCATGCTATCCAACCCTCAAAAGTATCTAATAGAAGAGTGGTTAAAAGGACTTGACCTGAATGTTTTGGACAATGTATGAAGAATGGTGGTTCCTAAGAAGCATTTTTGTACAAGGCCTTCTGGGGAATATGAAACTACACACCTGTGCACTCCTTATAGGCTGATAGCATTAATGTTGAACAGGATCTTTGGGAAAGCAAATGGGAAATAATACAAATTAATTTGGGTGCCGGTAATTTTCTTTGTTTCCACTCAAGGCACCATTTTTAACTGGGCCAATATAATATCCAATAGCCTGTCCTCATGCATAAGTGCATCACTTGGAGAAGTCTCACAAAAGAAATCAGAGTTCTATATGAGCACTTTTCTGATTGATTGTATTCTTTGCACACATCTGTTCCTATCCCTGAAGTGCTAGTGGGATAAGACCAAAACTCCGGTCTATTATGCATATCAGTTGTTTTGGGCATATAAATATTTCAACCATTATAAGAGTATTTGTGAGGATTTCATAATGCCACTATAAAGATTAATCTTTCTTGTCGAGTGTGACTGCATGTCTGAAGAAGCCTTGAATATTGTATAGGATAATGGTCATTATTACCTAACAGAAGAAGGCCTATACCTAAGGATGTTTGGCGAAACAAGGGCCCCTTCTCTTTTACCAAGATATGACATGGACTATGTTTTTCACAAGGAAGTAGTGAGACAGATTTACATTAATGGGATTGGGAACTTCCTTTTTGATCATAAGAAGGTCGTATACCCTCCACTCTCATTATATATCCAAGGTGAAGAGTGCACCATATTTTGTAAAGGAGTTAGAGTACTTCCACTTCGGGGAGATGAGCTTTCATCGAAATGANTATCCCCTCCACTCTCATTATATATCCAAGGTGAAGAGTGCACCATATTTTGTAAAGGAGTTAGAGTACTTCCACTTCGGGGAGATGAGCTTTCATCGAAATGATTCTGAAGATAAGGTTTCTAACTGTTGTGCAGTCATAGGGGTACATTTTGAGTATGCAAAATATTGGGATCAAAATGAAAAAATATTCCACAATGCTTGAAATATGACAGCCCTAAGGAAAAGATTCAAGAAAAAGATAACAACCGTAGGCGGCAAGGGAGAAGCTATTTAACAAAAAAAGAAAAAAGAAGAGGAATCTACGAAGAAGAGATAAGAGGAGGCACTCAAACTATCACAGGAAGCATAACAGTGGTTATCAGAAGAAGAAGATGAGAAAAGGAGAGCCAAAGAAGAAGCTAAGAAAAAGAATCAAGAAGAAGAGGCATAGAAAAGGCACGAAGAGGTTGAGAGGTTAAGACTAGAAGAATCTGACATAGAAAGATACCATGCAAAGAAAGGAACTCAGGAGCAGACTCAATCTCATGATGATATAACATAATCATTTGTCCCATATAGTAGCATAGCCATAGGATATCCAACCCCAGGGATAATTTTAGGCGCGAATTTTATGCCAGTGGGCTATTTTTCAATGTTTTTCTCCCAAAAGAGATTCACCATTTTGCATTTTTTGAAGCCCTATATCACCCAATTTTGATGGGGTAATATTTTTTCACACTAAAATTCGCCAAATTATTATATAAACAATATCAAATCCTTGGAAATTAAAATATTTTTTGAAAAATATCGCCAATCATTTTATAGTTGTTGTTTTAAGAATTGGTAACATTTTCCAACATCTATACACTTTTAAATAAGTATGGTTCCTTAAAATCATCCCTGTCCAGCTCTGACATTAGGAATTGAACTAATCCCTTTCATCCCATCTAAAGAGAAGGAGGTAGCCAATTTAAATACTATTTTTTATGACAAAAATAAGAAGAGAATTGTCATGAGAACTGAGAAGAAGGTGGACACCAGAGAAAATAAAGGAATGATGGTCACTAAGAAAAAAATCATTCACGGGACTGACAAGGACCCAATACTTCTTGCAAGGGAAGGTGTAGCTTTGGCCCCTGCAAAGGAAGACAATGTGCATAAGATAATGACTGATTTGGAACAATACAAGAAGAAGGTTGTTCAAATAAAGGAAACTCAAAAAAAGAAAATAGGTGAGGGGAAAAGCCTGAAGAGGAATCATTAAGATATTCTCAGTGAGATTGAGAAGTCAAGAGAGGCATGCCACATGTTTCAATCTGACAAGGAGGCTCTCATGTTATTGGTAAATACCATTTAAGGAGAGAAGAAAGACCTCAAGAACCAGATTGTAGAAACATAATAGAAAGGAGATGCAACGAGCAAGAGGGTAGAGGATCTAGAAGCTCAGAACATTTTACTAAGAGAACAACTTCAAGTGGAAAAGCAGAAGCAGA
This sequence comes from Pseudotsuga menziesii, assembly GCA_001517045.1. Classification (NCBI taxonomy): domain Eukaryota; kingdom Viridiplantae; phylum Streptophyta; class Pinopsida; order Pinales; family Pinaceae; genus Pseudotsuga; species Pseudotsuga menziesii. The sequence continues at coordinate 220,719 of LPNX010133328.1, forward strand.
TGGATATCACCCCTTTCCAGAATCAATCCTTGGTGCTACAAAAAGAGATAAATAAGGTTTTGTTGAGTATTTCAAGGGAGATGTATAGAGTTAAACAAATTGAGGTTATATTGAAAGAACTAGCACTCAACTCATCAGAATTCCGAAAAAGACTACCATAGTTGGTTGAACTTGTAAAAAACTAGTTGATATGGATAGGAACCCATCCAACGTTTCCAGCAAATATACCTCAGAAGTATATAGTAAATCTTAAGATGGAGGTGGCCATATTGAATTTCAGGTGTAGAACAACAATTAGACTAAACACAGCCATTGAAAAAACTATTGAAAAGTGTGTTGAATTCTACAAAGGCATACATTTTGTTCATAATCAGTGTATGGTTCTAACAGGTTCCCTGGACAAAGATTTCCCAGGGAGGAACATTTGAAGAACCTGCAAGAAAAGCTGCTAAAAGGAGAATAAAGCATATCCAAGCTTGAAACTATTAGTGAGGAAGACATTAGAATTTGGATTATACAAGCTCCAAGAGACAAGATATTGTTAGAAGAATATTTTAGTTAGAATATACCAAAAGTGAAGGAAATTGAGTCTCAACCGTCAAATCATGAGGTCGAAGTACGTGTATTGGAACCTATAGAGTATTGAGTCATCAGTGAAGAAACACAAGCATGGGGCGTTTTTATTACAACACCAACTAGGCCCATTTAAATTTGTCTTATTCATAAGGTAAAGTTTATAAAATTTTGTATTTATTGTATTTCTAGTAATGGACTAAAAGAAAAAATTTTGTAAAGGAAGAGTTGAGGAATCCCAAAAGGTTAGGGAAACTCAAGAGTCATTTTGGTAATTTGTATAAATATAGGTAAAGTAGATGTAGAAAGGACTTTTCACTGGCATATTTGTTGAATCTTATTGTAAGAAGAACTATTTCCTTTTATAATGAAGAAGATGGAATTTTGTTGGAGAGGGTGTTGCATAAGTCTCAAAGCATGTTGTGTAAAGCTGAATGGAGAACTATTTACTGTTTAGCAGTATATACAATCTGTGAGATCGTTCCTAACCTTCTAAACTACTTCTGAGTTATGACTAATTTTGAATTATGTGATGAATATTATGTAACAATGAATGATGAATGTTTTAATATCATGGAACTATCTCTTTGTTAACTTTCTGTTGTATGTATGTATCCTGGATTTATCAACTATCTGTAGAATACTTTATGCAAATCATACAGTACATTATTCATTCTTATTTTATATCAATCTTGCTCCTCGGGGATAGGTTAGAATAGATTAGTTGTTCTTTTCTGTTACTTGTATTTAATATTAGGCACTTGCAATCCATACCTGAATGATAAAATATGTAAATGGTGGATCGGGCTATAGCCGGTAAAAGAGATTTAAAACTTCACCTTAACTCTATGGTATCCGGACCACAATCTGAATAGATTCCCCATATCAAACAATAAACGATCTATTTGGGCATTATTATTGGGGAGCACCCCTACTATCAGTACCTGGTATTTTCTAGGAATCAACATTTTTTGTTGTTAAAAGGAGGGCTGCTAGTGTATGGCTGGCTGAGGAAATTTGTTTCCTCGAGAATAATCCACCGGTGAAAGTTCTGCAACCATTCTTCCCAAGGACCCTAGTCTTAAAAGAAAAGTCTATCATGAGTTCCTTTATCATGTTTCTCTCGAATTAGTTAACGATTTCAGAAGAATCATAAGGTTGTATGCAAAGAATCTTGGAGGAATGCCAAACATCCCTGAATTACCTAGAAGACAAGCTTGCAAGAAATAACATCCTTTTATAGAAGTTTTAGTGTTAGTGAGAGATTTTGAAGATCTAGTAGATTTAACCTTGCAAGAAATTGTCCAACCTCTTGATCAGTTGGGAACGAATTCCCCGTCTTGCTCACCTTTTCGAACCCATGTTCAATATCCACCTCAATCTCCACCTCCAATCATGGCTGGAAATGTAGCTAGAAATGCACCTGTAAATCCAAATGCTAATCAACCACCTCCACCACCAGCTTGGAGGGCCAGAAGCCCTCTTAACGTGGCTGCTCCATTGCACAATTTAATTGCACATCCTGAGAAGCCATTACCCAAGTTTGACCCCACATAAGGCATTGATGTGGATGATCATTTACAAAGTTTTTTCTTATCCCTTGAGGTTTTATCAGCAATAGATAATGAAGATGTAGTATCTAGACTGTTTCCACATACCCTTAAAGGAAAATCAGTTTCATGGTACTTTGGTCTGCAGGAGAATTCTATCACAAACTGGAATACGTTTGAAATATTTTTTAAGAACAAGTTTGTATGCCAAAGAACCATGGATACTCTGATGAAAGAGTTACTTTCTCTAAATATGGAGCAAAAAGAGAAAGTGGTTGATTTTATTCACAGGTTCTCTCACCATTTGAATAATTTTAGTGCTACTACAATGCCTACTGAAGAAACATTAATGGAATACTATTCTTCAGCACTTTCTCCTGAGATATCAATATTCATGAAGAGGTCAGTAAAACCCTCACTGTTGGAAACGTATGAAGAAGCTAAGAAGGTGGAACAAGAACTCAAAAGTATAAATAAACAGTCTACAGATTCAGATGTAAATTTTTTTAATAAGAAACGTTTAATGCTGACTAAGCCCAAAGAAGAACATCTGAATGAATTGGACAATGTGGTTACAATGGTACAAAAACTCTCAAACAGGGTTGTTGAGAAGAAGATAAAGAAGCAAGTTCTTCTAGAAAACCATTTAGACTATTTTTCAAGAAGAAAGAAGAAAGTAGTCCACCCCAACCACCCACCAACAACTCCTCTGTGTTGAATCTCACCGAATTTGGTATGGATAATTTTTGTACCTTTCACCAACAACCTCACTCTAAAAAAATATGCCCTCAGTGTATTAATTCAATGAACCTATTAGTGAATCAACTATTAGAGGTTCAACTAACAGAACCTGAAGGTAAAGAAGAAAAATAAGTTGAAACAAAAAAAAATTCGGAAGAAACTATGGTTTTGTGGGACTGTCTGACCACAACAGTGTTAGAAGAAGAAGAAATCATTGATGAAAAACAAATTTTGGGAGTAAATATCACAACGAGAAGTCATATACCAATAACGGATGAGATTTTATTGCCAAATATTAAGAAATTCCAAGAAATCATGAAAAAGATTGTCAATAAAACTCAAAACCCACCCGTACCTGAAAAGGTCATAGCAAAGCAAAAAACTCAAGCAGTAATTAAACCAACAAAGATTGTGGACAATAACTTAGAGAATAATAAGAAAAGATCAGAGGAACTAGAAATGGGTTATGATATAGTAGAAGATATTAAGAAAACTAAGGATATATTTCGTTGTTTCAAATGTGCGATTTACCACAACAGAAGAAGAAACTTTTGGAATCCTTGAGTCCCCAACGTGAAAAATACCAAGACAATGTCCCATTGGATAAGGAGATAAATGAAGCCAGCATTGGAGGTAAGTCTAAATCTCAAACTAAGCCTTTCATGATGACCTTCGAAATTTTTAATTTGAATATACACAATTGTCTGGTTGACTCTAGAGCATTTTCAAATGTCATGCCTTTGTCAGTTTGTAAAAAGATAAATGGGAAACCCACCCCTTCTGCCAGTCAAATTATTCAGTTGGACATAACTGCAGTTAAAGTGGTACGTGAGTTGAAAAATGTATTGACTCGATTAGCAGCTGATGAAAGAGTTTGTTAGTACATCGATATTATGGTAGTTGACATCCATGAAGCTTATGGTTTAATTCTAAGTAGGGATTGGTCTGAAAATATTTATAGGTATTTCGTAATAGATTGGTCACACTTATGGTTGCCTTAAAAAGGGTGTCAGAATTAGATTAAATTACTAAGAGAACCACACATTAAATATAATGTGACGCATCTTGAAGGAAAAAATGAACCTATGAATTTTGCACATTCAGTTTTGGGAAATTGGTTTTTAGAAATTGAACCAATGAATTATCAGGCGGAAGAGGCCAATAGTGAGTTAGACGAACAGTCTGATCTCCTTCATTTTTCATGGACTAAGGATATTGATTGTAATACAATTAATTTAGTTTTTGTTTTAGAAAATAGAACTAGTGCTTTAGAAGTAGAAAATCACTTTTGGTTATTTTATTTTGATGGTTCAAAAACTCAAGAAGGATCAAGGGTCGGTTGTATCCTAATCGATCCAGAAAAAAATAAACATTTTTTTTATCTTGTAGATTAGAATTTGAATGTACGAATAACACGGCTGAATACGAAGCATTGATTCAAGGATTGAAAAAAGAAATTGAGTTTAAAGTTAGAAATTTAAAAGTTTTTTGGAGACTCTGAAATAATTGTAAAATGGGTCCGCAATACAATCCATTGCTTATATACTCATTTAAAAGGATATCAAAATGAAGTGTGGGAGCTCATAACAAATTTTGAGGCTTTTAATATTAATTCTATTCCTAGACAAAAAAATGCAGCAACTAATTTATTAGCTACTTCTGCTGCGAGACTAGTGCCCACGGATAACAAATGTTCCATTGAATTGATTTTCAGGTCATTGGTACCTGATAATGTCACCAATATGAGAGTGTTTGATGATGACCAGTAGATCCTAGAATTCTTAAAAAATGAGGAAACTTTTAAAGATGCAATTATTGATGATGAGGAACACCAAGCGAATATCCATAATATTAATTTCATACCAAAAGGAGTGAGGACATTAGAGGGTATGTTTGATTTAAATAACAAGTTTCAAAGGCCCATAAATGCTAAAACAAATATCTCATCAATGCAATATGAGCTAATCAATTTGGGAACAAAGGCTAAACCCAAGTATGTCAACTTGTGGAAATGTTGTTCTCCGGGGGGAAGAAGTAACTTCATCAATTTATTCCAGTAGTATAAGGATGTATTTTCCTGGACTTATGATGATTCAAAGACATATGACACTCACATAATCCAATGCATCATTCCTATTAAAGTGGGTTTAAATCCTTTCCAGCGCCGGATTCGTAAGATCCATCCTAAGCTAGAACCCCTAATTCAAAGTGAAGTAAAGAAATTATTGGATTCCAAGATTATTTTCAAGGTTAGAACTTCAGAATGGGTATAAAAATTGGTACCAATTTAGAAGAAGTCTGGAGAAATAAGAATCTATGTGGATTTTAGAAATCTGAATCGTGCATCAGACAAAGACAATTATCTAGTTCTTCCCATGGAGCAGATTTTGCAAATGGTTTCTTTCTCTGAGTTATTCTCCTTATTGGATAGGTTTCCAGGATACAATCAAGTATTGGTAGCCAAACAAGATAGACTTAAAACTACGTTCCGTACAAAGTGGGGAACCTTTTCCTACAAGAGAATGCCCTTTAGGTTAATTGATGTCGGAGCCACTTTGCAAAGAGCCATGGACATAGCTTTCCAGGGCCCGATAGGTCGTAGTGTGGTGGTATACTTGGATGATGTTACAGTGTATTCAAAGAAAAGAGAAGAACATCCATATCATTTAAAACAGATTTTTGAGCATTGTCGGAAATACAATATCTCACTGAATCCAAAAAAATGTGTTTTCACAGTGCTGGAAGGAAAGCCACTAGGTCATGTCATTTCTAAAAAGGGAATCTCCATAGACCCAGAAAGGATTGAAGCAATAGCACAGATTCCCTTTCCCCACAATAAGAAGGGTATGCAATCGTTTATGTGGACCATTAATTTCGTGCAAAGTTTTGTGCCTGATTTTGCACAAATAGTCAAACCTTTGCAACAAATGGTTAAGCAGAATGTACAGTTGAAATGGAATGAGTTAGAAAAGGATGCATCTACTAATATAAAAATAGAAATAGTACATGCACCTTCACTTAAAAGTACCAATTTCAATAAAGATTTCATATTGTACACTTTTGCTTCATATAATTCACGTGCAGCTATGTTGACGTAAAAGGAAGAAGGGGGAGATGAATTCTCCATTCATTTATGAGCATTGGTCTGCAAGGTGCTGAATTGAACTACCTCGCCATCGATAAGAAAGCTTACACAATGTTTAAAGTGGTAAAGCAATTCAAGAAAAATATACTTAAGAATTGTAATAAAGTGGTTGTTCCTCACCCAATAATCCAAAGCCTTTTTGTACAAAAGGAGTTAGGCGAGAGAAGAGGAAATTGGGTTATGGCTCTACAAGAACATGATTTAGAGTTTAAAATAGTAGCCATTATTAAAGGACAAGGACTTTGCAAACTAATGGTTGAAGGTCAAGATGGTGAGGAAGGTGATTGGGATAATGAATCCAAAGTTCATATGATCGACATGTGTCCCATTTTTACAGCTCTAGAATCATGGTATAGAGACTTAATACATTATATTCAGCAAGGTTATTTACCAGAACATTGGAGTTCAAAGAAAAGAAGAGCACTACGATTGAAATCAGCCTCATATCAGGTCATTGGGGGAATTATTTTTAGGAAAAACTATGATGGAGTTCTTTTGAGATGTTTAGAACAGGAAGATGTGGCTAAAGTGCTTAAAGAGTTGCATGATGGTCCTGTTGGAGGGAATTATGCAGGAGATACCACTTCCCATAATATCTTAAGGGAACGATACTATTGGCCAATCTTGTTCAAAGACACACATGCGTAGGTAAGGAAATGTGATGTTCTCCAACAAAGTGGAGGAAGACTTGTCAGAGCAGCTGGTCCATTACAACAAGTCTTGGTTTTGGAACCATCTGAATAGTGGGGAATTGATGTTATAAGAGAGATAAATCCTAAATCCTCACTACAACACAAATACATTCTTACAGCTGCTGACTACTTCACCATATGGGTGGAAGCTATTCCACTATGGAAAGTAAATGAAGATGCAGTGATAGTCTTTCTACAAGAACATATCATGACCAGGTTTGGGGTTCCAATTTCCCTGGTTTTTGACAATGCCTCTTATTTCTCATAAATTAAACTTACGAAATTTTCAAATCATAAAGGAATCCAGTTACATTATTCTGCAAATTATTATCCCCAGGGTAATGGATGGGATAAATATACCAATAATAATCTTATTAGGATTCTGAAGAAGACTATCATAGAAAACCAAAGGAGTTGGCACATAGCTCTCTCGAATGCACTCTGGGCTAATAGAGTCACACCAAAAAACTCATTAGGAGTCTCACCTTACACTCTAGTCTATGGAAAGGAATCCATTTTGCCACCAAACATTTTGCTCCTGGCCTCCCAATTAGCCCAAGCTTTAAGAGGATCCAACAGTGAATTATTACAAGTTAGAATCAATACCTTGATTAAGCTAGAAGAGTCTAGATTTAAAGCTAAAGATAGATTCAAGCAGCAGCAAGAGATTGTAAAGAGATGGTTTGATAAACGTAAGTCTGGAAATAAGAGTTTCGATGTTGGATATTTAGTCATAAAGTGGGATCACCCGCATGATGAAAAGGGTAAGCACACTAAGTTTCAACATCTCTGGGTTGGTCCGTTTCTGATTGCTGCAAAGCTAGGTTCATGGACATATAAAATTCAGGATTTGCAAGGATGGGAAGAGAATCTGCTAGTAAATGGCTTGGTTCTCAAACCTTACTTCACCTAGTCTATTGAGAGAACATGTTTGTACATAAATAAACCTTTGTTTGATTGCTTTACTTAGTTTTGTTTTCCCTTTTGATTTATGATTTGTGTTATGACATTCAATTGTTGTTTTGTTTCTATGCTTTAGGTTATTTTAAATAAACCAGCTCATCATTTGGCACTAGAATACATTGGGTTTTGGACAAACTGTGGATATTTTAGAGCTAGGAACTGCTTATTGAATGTTGTCTATTTGAGAATTTGTTATTACATGATTCTTTAATCTAATAGATCTTGGAAAGCAATTTATTTTTGAACACATTGAAGTCATGTTTTAAATCCTGTTAAATAACCAAGGCTAAAGAAGTCTTGAATACTATTCTAAGGCTCCATCCACTTCACCTTAATATTTGCCCTAAGAAGCTTGCAGCCTAGGATTCATGGAAAGGAAGAAGGATAGACAAGTGAATGGCATTCAAAATAATCCCATGTCACAAATTAAAATCCAAAAGGATCGAGGGTCAAAATTTCCCAGAGAAAAGGATATCTCAGAAAATGCAAAAGCATAAATCAATAAATAAAATGAATGCTAAAAGGTTCTTCTCCGTCAATGAGATGAAAAAATATCACTCACACAAAAGGACACTATGGATGGAAGAACCTAAATCAAATTTCAAGTGAAAAAAAGGATCAATCCGAGAAGACTCATCAGACAAAAGTCTGAAAGCATCAAAAGAATGCAAAAGGCATGGGAACAAGCAACAAACGAATATACTTTTCCTAATAATTTTACGATCTTGTGGTGTCCTTGTTAACCCAAAAAATCCCTCACTCAGCTCTACATGGCCTACACCACCCAAGGACACCCATGCACGACACTCATTTCACCCCATTGGACCCCCAGACCCTCAAAAAGGCTTAAGAATGAGCAAAAGGGCTTAAAAACCACTAAAAAGAGCCTAAATAGCTCTCCTAGGGGCTAAATCCCCCAAAAGGGGGCTAAAGCCCCTCAAAGGAGATAAAAAACCCAAAGGGAGCTAAAGATAGGGAGGAAAGGGGCTAAAAGACCAAAAAGGGGCTAAAGCCCCAACCAAGGGCTTAAAACCCTAAAAAGCCCCAAAAAAGCTATAAATAGAGGGGCGGTGGTCACTCTCAAAACACTTCTCCCATGCATACTATTATTCTACCCAAGTGGATGCCTTGAGACCCTTTGTCTCGCAATCCAGCCACACTCCCTCTCATCCTTCCTCCCCTTGAGTTGTAGCTCCCCCATTGCCAAGAGAGGTGCTCCTCCAAGCTAAGGTATGGTGGCCCATTTCCACCAAAAGAAGGTATAACTTGTTATTTTTTTTTGTTTATTTGATTTTATCTAATCCATTGTTTGTTTGCAGGTTTCTAACATGTTCCTGCAGGTTGTTGGAGCTAAACCCTAACCATGTTTGTAGAGGGGTTTCCATCTCTTCTTTCTTTATTGTTCTCTATTTTGTTTCTGTTCATTTTCTGTATTTATCACTAGGAACCTATCCTTCCATCATATGGATGGAAGGTATCCATTCCTACCCTGTAGCAAGGGATAAATCTCTGCTACAGAACTGGTGACTATACCAAGTCGATCCCACAGGATCCTTGGGTCTATTTTTTCAAAATTTCAATTTTTAGTTCAATTTTTCCCTAGTTTAGTTTTCTGTTAAAACCTAGCTTATATCTCTATTTATTTGCATTTCTAGCTACTTTTGAGCCTCCTCAAGGCCAATTCGAGCCCATTTGGACATAGTACTAGTTACTGTTGGCCATTCTGTGATTTGCAAATCACTCAACTATGCAAAAACGGTCGAACCAAATTTCTGAAAATACACCTATGTTCGGGCTCATTTTATGCCCAAACAATTCATCCATTTGAGAATATGCCTTATTTAGGGGTACAATGGCCCATTTATGAAGTGGTTTTTCAACCATTTGAGGTAATTCCTCACGGTTTGATCACAATCCACTTCGAAAAAATAGGACCTTTACAGGTATGTGACCCATTTTTGGGATTCACTGTTTGCTTTTATTGGGACTATGAGTGTGGCTCAGCTGCCTCTATCCATCCAAACTATGTTTATTTATATTTCTATTTTTGTTTATGTCCATTTCATTTACAGAACAAATCTTAATTAAATCAAAGTGTAAATCAATACTTAATGGGTTAATGAACATAGTTTGATTAAAACATATTTAAAATCAACATCTTTCCTAACCCTTCCTACTCTACCCAATCATCACCCTTTGGGGTATTATAGGATAAGACAAAGGGTGAAGCTCATATAGTAATAGGCACTTCACCTAATATTTTTCAAAGCCACTAAAAACGGGTGACTTGGAAGGTAGAGGGGGTGGAGAAGGAGGGCTTCTCACGACGCTTGGCATCCTCCCTGTTGACCAACCTTGCATCTAGAGGGTGACCTGTGGATATATGGATGGGCTTAGTCCCATTGTGTTGAGATCCCAACACCTTCTCCTAGTTGAAGAGAAATATAAGTGTAAGGTATTCACCTATTCAGGCTATCACGATTTAGTATTACAAATGGTACATGTCTAAAAACATTTCTGATTACTATTTACTTCTTTCATTCACAATGCTTTGAACTCTGTAGAATATTCATAAACCATTTAAGCAGCCACTAGATATAATAGAAAAACAAAAGGCATACACACCATACCATATAAATCAGCCCAACTTAGTTCATGACGCTGAGTGAGCCAGTAAAATTTACAATTTACACTAAGTTAAAAATATGCAGTATTTGAGGACATAAGTCCTTGACTACCTTAACCATGGGAAGTACTTGGGATCATCCCAGAAACTCATTGTGAGGAGTACCACGGGAACCCCAAAGTAGCTGGCCACTGAGAGGAATTTCCAAGCGAAACGGGAAACGACCCCCACCGATTGAGTAGCACTCCTGTGAGGAAAACACCAAGCATTGTCTTTTGGCAGTCTTAGTGGTTGAGTGACCACCTGCAGCCAATAGGAAGCCATTGAAATTGGGGTCTAAAAATCATTACCACCAGTTTGACATACAAATTTGACACGATTGATCCCTCGTGCTCTTCCTCACGCTTAAGAGGTGAACCAACATAGTTCAGGTCATTAAACCAACATCATTGAGACCATTCTCGATGACCTCCCACACCATCAAAAGGCCACACAACCTTTGATTCAGATTCAGACCCATATGAGTATGAACCAGATCTGCACACTCCACCATCAATCCCCATGGCTGGTGAAAACCTGGATCCATTTTTTGGCATAGTAATTTCTAGTGGACCCATGTCCACACCAAAAACTATCACCAACAACCCTACAGGTGGCCCCATTGTGGTTATGCAAACCATCATAAGTCAGCTGCCACCACCCATATTGACCATTCAAGTTGTCCTACCTGCAACACATAGGGGCACTGGCCCTTCCACCTACATTGCCCCTCCTATCATACATGGGGGTAGTGGCCCTTCCACCCACACTATCCCTCCAACCACACTTGGGGGCACTGGACCATCCACAATGGTTCCACAAGTACCCCCAGCTATGCAGGTGCATTATGCACCTACAAACTCCACCACCGTGGCTACCCCATCTCACATCAACCTGGGGTCAAACCTTCCTTTCATGGCACATCTCAACTTGCCTACTTTGTCCTAGTTAACAAATGAACCTATCCACCATCAAACCTTTTGTCCTCCCATGCCGACCAAACTTCCCTCAGAAATTTCCAAGTTTGAAGGGAAGGTAGGGGAGTGCCCCCAAAACCACATCATGACGTTTCATCTATGGTGCTCATAAAAAAACATCATAGATGATTCGATCAGGATAATACTATTCCAACGCACCCTTATAGGTGCTGTAGCCAAGTCTTACATTGAGCTAACACAAGCCAAGTATGCAGATTTCAACTCCCTAGCTTTCATGTTCTTGCAATATTTCTAACTCCCCGCCAGATATGACGAAGGGGTGGAGATATTGTTATCTTGCCACTAGAATAATACGACCCACATAATTGACCACATTCATGAGTGGCAGTGACGTTGTAGTTTGTGTAATATCCAACTTGATGACAGGATCTTCCTATATTGGTTCCTTAAAACCTTGCTCCCACCTATAGCAAAGTATGTCACATCTAAACATCCCCAATTCGAAGAGGAAGCCATCTTGAAATCCCAACAGTTTGATCTGATCTATGCATAGTCTGGATACCTTTACATCATCATTCTAGACACCCCCTACATAGGCACCTCCTATTGGGATGCACCGGGGGCATCCCAAGCTGCTGACGACATCATAGGCTCCGTCTCTCACCAACCAAAGAACTGTCCAACACCACCTGCATTACCACCACAACTAAGAAACATTGCTAGTGTTGCCTGCCAAAACCAAACTTTGAACTATACAAGAATGATGTCCCAGTCCGGAGCCACAACTTCTTACGCACAACCTACACCACCGCAGCAGGCTCAAGCCTTGGCTTAGCCAACACAGCAATACACATGGAAAATGCCCACATTTGTGGCACTGCCACCCACCCAAATATACTATGCACCACCAGTGCAAGCGGTTCAAGTCCCCACCCCTACTCCACCCACTCCATTGGGATAGGTGTTTGCACAACAAAACCATCCCAACCAGCCAGCCCCCAATAATAAACAAGTGCAAGCTAGGAATAACCAACCCCAGAACCAAGGAAACAATCAACCGCAGGGAGGTGGTCAACAACCGAACCCTCCCAACAATGGTGTGGCAAACTGGCCAGCCTAAAATCCTCCATAATGAAATGTACCGGGACACAAAACCCCGTTGCGTACAAACCAACCATGCACACTCTGTGAGGCCTATAGGCACTACACATTCAAGTGTCCCTTCATGGGTTATGCTAAGCAGGCCATTAGGAACATGCCACCAACACAACGGACCAATCCCAACCCAACCTGGCACCACAAGGACCTCCTCCTATGGTGCTCCAAAACCCATTACTAGCCCAAGGATTGGTGGCAACCGCACCCCCTCCCCAACCCAATCCTAACACTCTGGGGGCACCTCCCATGGCAGAAACAGGTGTCCACCACCTGCTAGTTATGGAAACTAAAGAGGTCAATCTACAAACCAGACGGAATCAGTATGAAACCAACACCAAACCTGCTGACACATCAGTGGCATCTACATCTAAAATAGTCAATGCACCTCTTCAGTTACCCCCTTTCCTACGCCCCCCATTACGTCAGATTACCAATAACGCCACGGCTAGAGCTGCTGTCAGCTACAGTATCGTGGATGATTTGGCCCAAAAACCTACTGCCATGTCCTCTCTTGAGGTACTCAAAATGTTCCCAACGTAGTTAAAATCCCTACTAGCCACCCTTGTGGCCGTAGACCCCTCTGACTCCAAGTTGATCACATTCAAGACAAAGAATGGAGAACCGTGAATTCCATCAACCATTTCCTTTCAAATCCTAGTGTCTATCCAGAATTTGGTCATGCACCAGTGCATAGTGGATGAGAGGGCATCCACGTGCGTTACGTCTACCCTAGTCTGGCAGAAACTTCGATCCCCAATTCTGCAACCATCCTTCATAACTTTGCGGGCTTATAATGACCATCCTCCTAAATCCTAAGGAATCCTCCCCCATGTCCCCATCACGTTAGCTGAGAAGACAGTTCTAATTGACATAGAGGTTGTCAATGCTCAATTGGACTATAACCTTCTCCTTGGAAGAAGTTATATGTATACCATGAGAGAGGTGGCGTCAACTATCTTCCTTCTCATGATGTTCCCCCATGAAGGAAAAATTATGATTTTTGATCAACTGACTTATCATGATCTGCAAGGGCTAACGACACCCACCAATGTTATCCCTACAATCAACACCATTGATCCACAAGGGATGACCACACATGCCAATGTTGTCCCTGCGATCAACGCCATGGTTGAAAACATACCAGCCTCCCCATTGTTGAATGTGGGCCCTGGGTTGTTTTCCAATACCACCAGGATGGCTCCTTTCCCCTTAGTGTCACCACCACCAACACCAAATGAAACTGTAGACTTGTGCATGCTTTCATCTAGCACCGCTACACCCAAACAACAATCACAGCTGTAGCCCCAACCGCAACCACAACACTGCCCATAGCCGCAACATCAACAGTATCCGTAGCCGCAACATTATGCACAGCTGCAACCACAACCTCATCCCCACATACAACCATCAAGGAGTTATCTAGGATCCTCTCTAGTCCATACAATTCCCTTCCTCTTTCCCTCGCCTGGTGTCATACGCAAGCCACTAATGGCCACCCTAGACCTACCCAACTTTACATTTGGAATATCCCTATGGTATCTTGATCCACCAACTAAACCACCAATTCCCCAGGTAGTCTTAACCCCCATGCAACCCATTGTGGTCGAGTCTCATCCTCCACCTGGCCCGCAAAAACCAACCACCGCACCCGCACCTGCACCGCCCCACCCAAAAAGGGCCAGGGGAAAGAATGCAAAATCTACCCTAGAACCTCGATAGATCTCGCCTTGCATCATCTATGAAGAACAAGACCATCCAAATCAGAACTGCCCCAAGCTTCCCATAATCCACGCACATTTGGATGCCATGGATACAATGGAAAACCTCCCCGTGGTTGAACTTCCAATTAGTCCAATACTAAGAAACAAGCCATTGAGAACAAACCATGCTTGTGCCCTTTGTGGATTTTATGGACACTATTATCACCATTTCCAAGACTTGTTTGAGTTTCGAATTGCTTTAGCTGACCTTCAAAAACATTCCCTTGAATTGGATATCACTCTGATTGAAGAAGTTCACCCCCCACCTCCTTCTTCAGACACCATGTCCATTTACATGATGTCTAGTTCTACCGACCCTCTTGTCTCCACCACCACTAATGGTCCATCTAACCTATCTCTTCTATTGTTTCCATAACCATAGCTCCATCCACAGTCACAACCTCAACCTTAGTTACTAGGGAAACAATGGGGTTCATTCTCAATCAACATTTTCCTTTTTCTTTTCCCTTTCCTTTTCCTACCATCTGAGATCGTGAGTAAGTCTATCTTGGAAACCCGCAATCTACAGGATTTCACACTGGAAGATCCTATGTGGTACCTTGAACCACCTACCAAACCTTTGAGGCCCCAAGATGTGTTGACTCATTTCCATCCAATTGAGATGATGTTGCACCTACCTCCAGGTCCATCAAAGATTCCTCCCGTCTCCAGGCCTACCCCTCTTCCTCCAACAGAGACCGGGGGCAAGGAAACCAAAGCCACAACCAATACCATTTTCATGATATCTAGCACCAGTTTCCCTTTCACCTCGTCGGCTGTGGAAAATCCACCTGATCTATCTTGGCACCACTTACGTGATGACGAAGATATATGTAAGACCACCTTAAATTTTGCCCCATTCCCTTTAAACCATAGTGTGGAATCGGTTCTTCCCATAAAAGAATATATTTCATCATCCCGCCTTACCAATGACATTCATCTCGGCAAGGGGGCATACCTCTTCGCTGACTCAAACGGTTGACTCTTGAAGAAGCCACGCAACGGGCTCCACCTCAAGAGAGTCTATGCCTGATATAACCACTATGAGTCCCTTATAGCATCTTTTTTTCCCTTTTTTGTTTTTCAATGTTTTTCCATTCAAGGGAAACACCATTAGCTATTAATTCAAAGTCACCTGGAGCCTGTTCGAGACACCCCTCACGCCTCCAAGCCCAAATTTCTATCTCCTTATGAGACCATTGTCTCATGTTTAACAAACAAATTTCAGGACCGCTTCCCAAAAGTACCTCGATTTACGAGCCACATCATGGTGATGCAAGTGTCTATGGACCTGTAATTGCATCACACTTTCCTACCGCTACTCATGTGGGTTCTCGAGCCACTTCCCGCTAATAAACATCATGTTTATTTTAGCATATATCCATCTACTTCGTCCACCGCACCTTATGCAAATCAATAGACCATTGTCCAGAAGATGAATAATTTCTCTTGCATGTATTTGGCATATAAATGCCTCCAGAATTGCACTCACATCACATGTAGTCAAGTCCATCCACCGCAACTCACACACAACTCTCTTGACCTCTGTCCGAGAGCCACCTCAGTTTGCATGCCCTTGCAGCATCAAATCGCGTGCCTCTTCCGCAATCTATCCCGTGCATGTTTTGGTATGTTTAAGAGCCACTTTCTTTGTCCATAGTCCACGGATTACATTTGGACCGCTGTCCACCATCCCAACATGGGGCACCACCTATGCCACTGTAATCAGTTGACCATACTAGAGTTTCCTTTAAGCTCTTTTCTGACTCCTAAAATAATGAAAAGATTACCGAGGAGAGCTGCTTCCTTTCCTGCTCATTAAAGGATAGGAAAGGGAATCTACATCGTCTCATTTACCTCCTTTTGTAGACCATGTAGAACATCAAATGAAAAGGACCACCTTGGCATATTCAAGCCAAGACTATTCCCCTCTACATACTTTTATGCTTTATTGGGCAGAGGGGCCGAACTTTATGAAAAATCTCACCATGGGTTGTCGCTAATCTCTTTTCTAGCCTTCTCATCAAGAAAATATTTTCGAGCAAACTTGGTTTCGTTGATGCTCGTAAAATTATTTGAATGATCGTACAGTCAGTATAGGTTTAACCTTTTCTGGCCTGATTGGACTAACAACGGTAAAGAAGTCTCTCATCCCCTACAGGATGGGTGAGATCTCCTATGTATACTTTTATCCTTTTTCGGGCACAAGAGACTACCAATGAAAAAGAGCCCCAACTGGAGCCTTCTTTATGCTTTCAGGCTCTCTAAAATTGAAAGCACCATCAAACATTTACTTTCTCGAGCTCGCCAAAAATCCATGAGATCATACCACAATGGTGTCTCTAGACACCACCCCACAGAAAACAGTTTGGCAGCATTCCCACTTTGGGTTGCCTTTGTTCAGAGTACTCTACAATGTGTCTTCCTTGGATCCCATCAATATCACAAGTTTCTACCTCCCCCAAGTATTTCCCATCTACAGTGACAATCCCGGTATTACAGCTATGATCCCATTCCCATAAGACATTTTATTTTGCTGCCTAGTCCACCCTGCCCTCATACTCTGAACAAAGGAATTTTGAGTCTACTACACTCCCTCTACCCCTGTCCAACTCTTTCCCTCCCCCCCCCAATTCAGTGGGTCGTTCCTTAGATTGTCTCACACCTTTCAGTTATCTCCCTTGTGCTTCTGGTCAAGGAAACATCATTTCCTTGACCAGGGGTAGGTCTCCCTCTGTCGACAAAAACACACATATTCTAGATGATAGACCCGGAGGTCCTTGTATCTTGGTTTCATTAACCTCATTGATGAGTTCCTTGGACCACTTGAGAGGAGTCCTTAGTGCCTATCGAGATGGTTGTTTCTCACGTGCTTGACTCCAACTACATCATTGCACCATTGAGATTCGTACAAGGTATAGGTCTGTGCAGTATTTGGTCAAATACCCCAGATGTCACCTGACTCTAGCACATTGATGAGTCTATTCGAGGGACCTAAATAGGTTTATGTCCCTTGTGATTTCTGGGTTGCGTTGGAGACAGTGTTCAGAAGCCCCAGCAACGCTTCTATATAGATTTATGATTGATGCAGCATACCTGTACCATAGAGACTTTGACTCTCCATCAGTGAGTCCATACAGCTATGTACCATCCCAAGTCTAGCAGGTTATCAGTGATGAAGATATAGCATCCACGAGAATTCCATGGGTCCAATGTAGTATTTCTTCAAATCAGTATTGTATTCATCCTCGCATTGAGGCAACCACTATGTATCATCAATTGTATATGATCGTCTCTTGTATTTTAGAGCATAGATCACATTATTCTTTTGACATTGTCATGAGCATGGGGATGCCCACCTCGTCCATATATATGTCACACATTATTTGTATCTCACCCATTGATGGGAACCATATTAATACAAAAACCAAAATTCACCATGCCCCAGCCCAAGAAGCACCACCTCTCCATAGAAAATCCTATGATGTCCATTGGCCATACGATAAGCTCCTTCCCTCACACATCTGGGGGAAATCTATTAACAAAAAAAATCCCTCACTTAGCTCTACATGACCTACACCACCCAAGCACACCCATGCATAACCCTCATTTCACCCCATTGGACCCCCACACCCTAAAAAAGGCTTAAGAATGAGCAAAAGGGCTTAAAAACCCCTAAAAAGAGCCTAAATAGCTCTCCTAGGGGATAAAGCCTCCAAAAAGGGGCTAAAACCCATCAAAGGAGATAAAAACTTCAAAAGGAGCTAAAGATAGGGCGGAAAGGGGCTAGAAGTCCAAAAAAGGGGCTAACACCCCAACAAGGGGCTTAAAACCCTTAAAAGCCCCAAAAAAGCTATAAAAAGAGGGGTGGGGGTCACTCTCAAAACACTTCTCCCGTGCATATTTTTATGCTTCCCGAGTGTATGCCTTGAGACACTTTGTCTCTCAAGCCACCCACACTCCCTCTCATCCTTCCTCCCCTTGAGCCATAGCTCCTCCATTGCCAAGAGAGGTGCTTCTCCAAGCTAGGGCATGGTGGCCCATGTCCACCAAAAGAAGGTATAACTTGCTATTTTGTTTTGTTTATTTGATTTTATCTAATCCATTGTTTCTTTGTAGGTTTCTAACATGTTCTTACAGGTTGTTGGAGCTAAACCCTAACCGTGTTTGCAGAAGGGTTTCCATCTCTTCTTTCTTTGTTGTTCTCTATTTCGTTTCTATTCATTTTCTGCATTCATCACCAGGAACCTATCCTACCGTCCTATAGACGAAAGGTAACCATTCCTTCCCTGTAGCAAGGGAGAAATACCTACTACAGTCCTGGCCAAAATTAAGCAAATGCAAAAGTAAATGAATCTCATGTACTAGCATTGGAAGAGTTATCAAGACTTTGAAAGCCTGGTTTCCTTATCCATTGGGACTAAAATCAATGATTAGCTCTAAATCTTACATTTCTTGAAGGGTTGGATGATTAAAGAATTGTTGAAAGAAAACAAGCAAAATAAATCTAGACAAAATGTCTTAAAGTAGTTTTTGTTTCAAAAGTCGGTTTGTTCAGAGATCTGTGTTTTCCAGTTAGTCACTGATTGTTGCTGTTGCAACCACCATCCCAAATTTTTTTATATTTTTAGGGCCCCTACTCTTTCTTTGAATTTCTAGTTTTTAAAGAAGCCTTGAAAGTTTATCTTTACCCTGAAAAAGTTTCTTCATGACTTAGTTTTTTGCAAAAGGAAAACACTTCTTTTTCCACCTGATGCATCAGATGAACTCCTGGAGTTTATCCAACGTATCGAAGGATTTGTTTGAATTCCTATCGATTCTTTGTTTCTTACACTTCCAAAAGAGTTACAGAATCTTACTAATTCATAGGATGTATTGTGGTTTATGGTATCGATGATATCAGAAAACATTTCCTAATGCTTCCAGGATGGTTATTATCAGTCTTTCCGATGCACCGCTTCGTCTTGTTGTTTCATTTTCCTATGTCCGCGGAAGAGTTTGTTTTTCCCACCCACTCTTTCAGTTGTTTTTCTTTGAGTTTTTCAAAAAGAATAATGATGATTTCCTTTCTAATGCTTTGGATGCATAGTATGATGCATAGCCGATATTCTCCCTAAAGACTCTTCTGATGCTGGTGCGAGTGTTAGTTGTTTATTTTACCGATTGGTCCTTAATATTTTTTTATCCATCTCATATGATTAGTTTATAGCCACCCAATT
The DNA here is from genome assembly GCA_001517045.1 of Pseudotsuga menziesii. NCBI lineage: Eukaryota > Viridiplantae > Streptophyta > Pinopsida > Pinales > Pinaceae > Pseudotsuga > Pseudotsuga menziesii. Next base: position 240,123 of record LPNX010133328.1, read on the forward strand.
GAAATCAATCCCATTCCTTTCTTGCATCCGAAACTCTCATGGTTGCTCACGGGATTAGTCCTGATGCAACCTTTGGCACGAACGGGGTTTTCCGCCCGAGCCCCATTTAGCGTGCTTACTCTTGTTTTGGAGCCTATTTAAGCCCTTGAGGAATCATGTTACGGTTATTATTGGATGTTTGAGCCAGTGAATCTATTAGTTAATTGAGCAAATATAGCCAGCAGGAATCGTGTTTCCTCTAGCTTGTCTCAGCAGCCAGGTAGGATTTTACTCACTATTTGTCATGTTCATTGGCGGTTTTGTGTAGCAACTTGGTAGGGTTAGGTTTTTCCCATTTTTGTAGAGGGTTTTTAGATGCCGAGGTCGATATTGGTTTTAGTTGTAAAGCATTTCTCTTATTTGGTTAGCTAGGGCCACCATTTTTCTAACAAGCCCCGGTCATTATTTTCCCAGCTTTTTCCATGAAATATTCCTTGATGGTCATTTGTAGTAGGAGGACTGTGGGAAGACGAGAGTTTCTCTATCTGCACCACTCCTTCATTTCACCAATCAGAAGGTGGCAGGAATGCAGCCATTGGCTAGTTGGAATATGAATTTTGTGGAGTGGTGTGGGAGGAAATTTCCATTTAGGGTGAAAATCCTGGTTATTCATGAGGGTTTTCCTCTTGACATCTTCAGGTTTTTCCCCTACTCGTTGATAGTGTTGACGTTGGTATGCTCAGAAAGATGTGTTGTCATGATGAGAGCCTTAGGGCCTGTGTAGTAGAGTATACTTTCCTGTGATTCTTTTTTAGTTCGCCTCTTGAAAGCTTTGAGCCTATTACTGCTTTTTCATTACAAGAAAGTGTAGTTTAGGGTGGAAACAAAATATTGGCTAATATGTATTATGATGATTTGGTAAAATTTCTGGTTAAAACTGGTTATGTTTATTAATCTATCAATTACAGTTATATTTTTTGCTATAGATCAAATATAACATGTCATATGTTTTAAACAACCTCATCATTTATATCGCAATATGCCTCAGAAAGGGAAGAAGAAGATGCAAGCTGCTAAAGAAGATCCAAAGATAGAGATCATAACGTGAGTTGAAGTTATATATGAAGATACCAAGGCTATCATTGGTATTGAACCTAAGTACAAGTGGGGGGAGATCTACTAAATGATAACTAATCGAAGCATCCCAGATATAGGGTTAGAATATTTACCAATATATGCCAACATAGAGAGGTTAGCGATCATGAAAGTTGCCACACGACCGAAACTTTTTCCATGTGCAGAAGTAGTAGGATGGATCCCCCCAAAGGCCAACGTAACCAAAATGATTTTTTCAAATACTGAATGACAAGGTTATGTCGCTTATAGCCCAGCTTATGTAGCTCAGGCCTACAAGCTACCCACCCCTCAGAAGTATCTAACAAAAGAGTGGTTAAAAGGCCTTGACCTGGATGTTTTGGATAGTGTCCGAAGAATGGTGGTTCTTGGGAAGCATTTTCGTACAAGGCCTTTTGGGGAATATGAAATTGCACACCTAAACAATCCTTATAGGCTGATAGCATTAATGTTGAATCAGAACTTTGGGTGAGAAAATGGGAAATACTACAAATTAAGTTGGGTTACGATAATTTTCTTTGTGTCCACTTAGGGAACCAGTTTTAACTGGGCCAATATAATATCCAATAGCCTATCCTCATGCGTAAGTTCAGAACTTGGAGGATTCTCACAAAAGAATTCAGAGTTCTATATGAGATCTTTTCTTATTGATTTTATTCTATGCACACAACTGTTCCCAGCCCTGAAGTTCCAGTGGGATAAGACCAAAAGGATCCGATCTATTTTGCATATCAGTTGTTTTGGGCATATAAATATTTCAACCATTATAATAGTACTTGTGAGGATTTCATAATGCCACTATACATATTAATCTTTCTTGCCGAGTGTGAATGCATGTCTGAAGAAGCCTTGAATATTGTACAGGATAATGGTCATTATTTCCTAACAAAAGAAGGCCTATACCTAAGGATGTTTGGTGGAACAAGTGCCCCTTCTCTTTTACCAAGATATACCATGGACTATGTTGTTCACAAGGAAGTAGTGAGACAGCTTTACATTGACGGGATTGGAAACTTGCTTTTTGATCAGAAGAAGGTTGTATACCCCCCACTCCCATTCTATGTGGGTAGTTATGAGTTTTCCAAGGTGAAGAGTGCACCAGATTTTGTAAAGGAGTTAGAGTACTTCCACTTCGAGGAGATGAGATTTCATCGAAATGATTCTGAAGATAAGGTTGCTAACGATTGTGGAGCTATAGGGTTACATTTTGAGTACGTAAACTACTGGGATAAAAATGAGGAAATATTTTTCAATGCCCGAAATATGACATCCATAAGGAAAAGAATCAAGCAAAAGATAACAACCATAGGCGGAAAGGGAAAAGCTATTGAACAACAAAAGAAACAAGAAGAGGAATCTACAAAGAAGAGAGAAGAGGATGCACTCAAACTATCACCAGAAGCAGAACATTTATTAGAAGAGGAAGAAGCTAAGAAAAGGAGAGCCAAAGAAGAAGCTGAGAAAAATAATCAAGAAAAGAGGCATAGAAAAGGAAGGAAGAGGTTGAGAGGTTAAGACTGGAAGCAGCTGACAGAGAAAGAGACCATGCAGAGAAAGAAACTCAAGAGTAGACTCAATCTCATGATGATTTGACAAAATCATATGTCCCATCTAGTAGCATAGCCATAGGATATCCAACTCTGACATTAGGGATTGAACTAATCCCTTTCATCCCATCTAAAGAGCAGGAGGTAGCTGATTTAAATACTATTTTTTATGACAAAAATAAGAAGAGAATTGTCATGAGAACTAAGAAGAAGGTGGACACTAGAGAAAATAAAGGAATCATGGATAGTGACAAAACAATCTTTCATGGGACTGACAAGGCCCCAAGAATTATTGCAAGGGAAGGTGTAGCTTCGTCCCTTGCAAATGAAGACAATGTGGATAAGGTAATGACTGATTTGGAACAATACAAGAAGAAGGCTGTTTAAATAAAGGAAACTCTAAAAAAGCAAAGAGGTGAGGGGAAAATCCTAAAGAGGAAGCATGAAGATATTCTCAGTGATATTGAGAAGTCAAGAGAGGCGTGCCAAAGTTTACAATCTCACAAGGAGGCTCTGGTGTTATTGGTAAATACCATTGAAGGAGAGAAGAAAGACCTTGAGAAGCATATTGTAGAAGCAATATAGAAAGAAGATGCAACGAGTAAGAGGGTAGAGGAGTTGGAAGCTCAGAACATTTTACTGAGAGAACAACTTCAAGTGGAAAAAGAGAAGCAGATGGATATCACCCCTTTCTGGAATGAAGCCTTGGTGCTGCAAAAGGAGATAAATCAGGTTTTGTTGAGTCTTACAAGGGAGATGTATAGAGTTAAACAAATTGAGATTAGATTGAAAGAACTAGCACTCAACTCATCAGAATTTGGGAGAAGACTATCAAAGGTGGTTGAACTTGTAAAAACCAATTGACATGTATAGGAACCCAACCAGTGTTTCCAGCAAATATTCCTCAGAATTCTACAAGAATTCTTAAGATGGAGGTGTCCATATTGAATTTTAGGTGTAGAACAGTAGTCAGACTAAATACAGCCATTGAAAAAACTATTGAAAAGTGTGCTGAATTCTACAAAGGAATACATTTTGTTCATAATCATTGTATGGTTCTAATAGGTGCCCCAGATGATTATTTCCCAGTTAGGGAGGAACATTTGAATAACCTGCAAGAGAATCTGCTAAAAGGAGAAGAAAGCATATCCAAGCTCAAATTTGTTAGTGAGGAAGACATCATAATATGGATTATACAAGCTTCAGGCCACAAGCTCATGTTAGAGGAATATTTGAGTCAGAATGTACCCAAAGTGAAGGAAATCGAGTCTAAATTGTCAAAGCATGAGGTGGTAGTACATGTATTGGAACATGTAAAGTATCAAGTGATCAGTGAAGCAACACAAGTATGGGGAATTTTTATTAAGACACCAACCGGGCCCATTTAAATTTGTCTTATTCAGAAGCTAAAGTTTATAAAATTTTGTATTTATTCTTTTTCTAGCAATGCACTAAAAGACAAAATTTTGTAAAGGAAGAGTTGAGGAATCCCAAAATGTTGGGGCAACTCAAGAGTCATTTTGGTAATTTGTATAAGTATAGGTAAAGTAGATGTAGAAAGGACTTTTCATTGACATAGTTGTTGAAGCTTATTGTAAGAAGAACTATTTCCTTTTATAATGAAGAAGATGGAATCTTGTTGGAGAGGGTGTTGCATAAGTCTCAAAGCATGTTGTGTAAAGCTAAATGGAGAACTATTTCTAGTTTAGCAGTATATACAATCTGTGAGATTGTTCCCAACATTCTGAACTAATTCTGAGTTATGACTGATTTTGCATTATGTGCTGAATCTTATGTAACAAGGAATGATGAATGTTTTAATATCATGGAGCTATCTCTTTGTTAACTTTCTTTTGTATGTATGTATCCTAGATTTATCAACTATCTACATAATACTTTACGCAAATCATACAGTACATTATTCATTTTTATTTTATATCAATATTGCTCCTCAAGGATAGGTTAGAATATATTAGTTGTTATTTTTTGTTACTTGCATTTAATATTAGGCAATTGCATTCTATACCTGAAAGATAAAATATATAAACGGTGGATCGGGTTGCAATCGGTAAAAAAGATTTAAAATTTCACCCAAAGACTACGATAGTCGGACCACAAACTGGACGGATTCCCCATATCAAACAATAAACGATCTATTTGGGAACGATTATTGGGGAGAACCCCTACTGTCAGTACTTGGGATTTTCCAGGCATCAACATAATCTTACCCAAATCCTGCATAGGAACTATATTTTTCGAACTCAACCAAGATTAATGTCATGAAATGTGATTAAAATATTACTCCATTAAATAATAAGGAAAGATACAAAATTGAATCTTAATATTCCTACGTCTCTTCTTTTATAAGGAGGCAAGGTAAAGGGAAAAAAAACACAAATATATTCACTAGTAAAAATCATTAGGGAACTAAGGAGAAAAAAAGAAAAGGAAATTTTTCACTATGTTGTTAAAGTACATTATAATATAAAAGAATTCCCAAAATGGTTTGTTTAATTAAATAGGAAGAAGGCTATAGAGACTTTATGGATACTACGACTATGATAATGTAAAAGTGGTTTTTTCAAAACTTTCGAGGCTTCTCTACTTTAGATGGGCACCACTGACAATGTTAAATGTAGCTAAACAATTCTCTAGTCCAAAAGAAAACAATCAGGTCAAAATTTTTAATAGAGCTAGTGGTAAGGGAAATCCGAAAATGCCCAATTCATTAAATCTATTGTTGTATGCTCATTCCCACTATGAGAAGTGATACCAAAATTTGTACAATAGAGTTAGGAACAACAACAGGCCACTTTCTTGTAACTAATTTAAAAACACATATGCCTAACAAAATGTACCTAAACTATCTCTTTATTCTTCTAGAATTCACCCTTTGGTAATGGAACACGTTCTTATGCTTTAAGATCAAATTTCATGGAAAATACATCACTTATTCCTACTCAGTTAACTGCACCACTATTTTCCTCTATGTATATTATTCCTTTTGTTGTCTCCATATTAACAAAAAAAATCATGGCCCTTGTGTCTATCAGTGCATATAGTGTGTATTCATTGGATCACATGTCTTTAATTTGCACACTTATAACCAATATATCATGTAACCCTTTCATTTTCCTTGTGTCACACATTACAAAACAATTTATTCTACAGAGAAAATTCCAAGCATTTTAATGATGTCTTCCAACTTTAAGAGAGATTGTGTACTATTCGATGAGATTCTTTTAGAATTATCACATGAATTTGTATCTTAGATCATTTGGATTTGGTCTCCCCATCCTATGGTCGTTTTCCTTTAAACCCTAATCGACCCCTTAAAAACCTATATTTTTGCAAGGTTTAGTACTATAGGCTTGTAGGATCTAAGAATATGTTTGAAGACGTATCTAAGAAGATAAAATGGAGTTGGAATTCATGCAATTCTAAACATGGCGATAAGATTTTTGTCGATGGACATAAATTGAAAATGTTAAGTATTGGTATTGAGCTTCACGTTGAGTCTCCACTGCCTCTAGAATGACATCAATGCTTAAACTTTCAAGTGTGTTTAATTCTATTTTTTTCCTTGATTACATATTGTATTTATCTTTTATTCATGTTTGTTGTTGTTGTTGTTGTCATAGAATTCATCTTCAGGTTTGTTTCATTCTTCTAGTTTTTTTTCTTGTATACAAATTATGTTTCTCTTTTATTAATGTCTTCTTTTGTTGGTCATTGAATTGATGAATGGCTGCAGAAAGGGAAAATATATTATTACTATTGAGCCACAAAGTGAATACTTAGCATGGTCCAAGAGAAACAAGTCCGGTTTTTGGTTTTCAGCCTATGCAGTTGGATCTCCAAATGAATCTTCAAGAAAATAAACTAGGGGCCATTTTCTTTATGCATCTTGTTACTCCTCATATTGCATGAGGTCACTACATTAAGTTCAGTTGCATTGTAATTGCTCAGGATAGGTGTATCTATTATCATTGATATCATTGATGCTATTTATGGATGCAAATTTTATCCTTGACATTCCCAAGGATAATTTTAAGAACATCCCCTAAATTTAGATGTATAATGATTGGGTGAATCTCGTTGATATTTAGGAAAATTTGAAGTCTATTTTATCAATAATATAATACGTATATATAATTTTTGTCTATTATTTCATTATATAAAATAATATTGTAAAACATTGGTGAATATCTTACTAAATTATAAGATATTGTAAAATCTTGGCGAATATTTCACTGAATAATTAAATATTGTAAAAACTTGGTGAATCTTTCATCAAATTATAAAACCTTGTAATTGTTTTTGACTTTCATACACCCGGGGGGGGGGAATGTGGCAAAAATATTCAAGCCACTAGGTGTGTCCTTGGGGGCAAGTCTCGAGTCAAGGCTGTCACCTTGTTCTTGACTCCTCTGTTTAGGCTCAACTCCTAACGAAGCCAAGGGGGTAGACCCTATTAAGTTACTAAGGAAAAATTATTTAGTATGGTGATGTTCAAACTAAATGAGTTACTTAGGATTTTGAAATTTAACCATAAACAACCATAGATGACAAGATAAAAAAATGAGCACACGAAAGCAGAATGCTGAGACACAATATATATATATTGATATAGAAAGAAAATAGCCAGTGCCTTAAAATGGAGTCATGAAATAATCAATGTACTTGCATGTGCCTGGAGTGAAAGTTTTGTGATTTCCTCTTGGTACGTTTTAAGTTAATGTGGAATATGAGTTGATTAAAATTAGGCGAGGGGGGGGACTCTAGATATACCCGAGGGGTACTTGGAGTATGTCCAAAAATAAACCCTCACAGCTACCTGCAAGGAATGTGTGGGCTAAATGGAGTCTCTGAGACTGTGTTCATAATACCCTGAAGGTGTAATAGAGATCGTCACCTTGAGGTAACTTTTCAGGAGTTCCCACTTCCTTTGGGTATTTTGCCACCATTACGGTTTGATCGAGGCGTTGGATTTTCGCCTAATGGTGGTTAATTGGGGAAGGTGAAAACTAATTAATCTAGTCAATCACATTGATTTTAATGCAGCTTGATTGATAGTATGAACCATAGCCAAGTGCAGAGCATACACACTGGATTCTTGTCAATTTTAGTGAATTTTAAAGGATGTGTTTTCTTAAAAAGAAAAACCCTCTAGGAACCTCTTTCGGTGCAAGTGGACCTCAATCGGGGAATCAAGGAGGGGGTTGATTTTAAATTTTTTTTTTATAGAAATTAATGCTAAAAAACAAAATAAAAGAACAAACCATAGGTTTTCTAATTATTCCTACCACGCAACTCTTTCCCCTTGCGTGTCAATCAAGAAGTCGTGGGATAAGTATTCGATTTACATTGATACTGTAATATGGAATATATGATAAATTAATCAAATCATGTTATTATTTATGAATGAAACTAATCTAGAGTGAACAAAAATAAGACAATGCAAAAAATGACAAAAAAGATGCGAATCCCCCCGGGGGGATGGGGAATGGGCTCGAAAGAGCCTATTCGGAGAAATTTTTTATTATATTCTGTTACAATATCAGTAAACTGATCTAAATATTCTTTTTTCTTATACAGGATGAAACCAAAATTTTACTAATTTCCCAAAATTAAAATTACAGTCAAAAGGGAGACCCTTGGGGGGATTCGAATGATCCAAAGGCCACTTTTGAACATAAGCTTATAATATTTATGTTATTCCTTCTAAAATACAGAGATATTATTAGAATTAAATATTCCCAAAATCACTTTGAAGGTACCTTTGGTTCAGCCTACTTTAAACAAAAAAAAAACTAAGTTAAAACTAGTTAAAAAGGCAAAAAAGGAACCAAGGAAAGCAAGATTTCCTTGGGATCTTGGCTTGCTGTTTTGGAAGCCAATGCTATGTTCAATTATTGCTGGATTTTATCTTTTAAAAACATAAACAGAAATATAATGCATGCAAACTATGGGTTCTCTTTAAATTTCCATGCAAAACAGACGATTTCTTTAAACTAGATCTAGAATGCTTAATGAAACTGTTTAGGAATGAGATATAGATTATGAGCCTTGAACTGATATATATATATATGTAATTTTTACTTTAATATGATATATATGAATAATGACAAATCTTGTAACAAAGTAACCAGGTAGAAATTTGATTTTAGAAGGAGGAAGAGAGGGAAAGAGTGTTGGAAGCCTAGGAATGTTGGGATTTGGAGTCTGCTTTAGTGGAAAACTGAGAGACTATGTCCTTGAAAATATCTTGGAGATGAGGAAGATTAAAACTATCTCAAACCCTTATACAAGTGAGATGACATGCAACTTAGAAATCCTTCCACAAACAGATGGTTAAAACATAGGTGCTGCTGGAAAAAGATAACTAGAAAGCATGCAATTAAAATTAAAATACATGCAATGACAAGAGATCTGAAACAAGCGAACAGTAAGAGCATAAATAAAACTAGAATGATCTATTACCCTAACAGGAGGGATCTCTCTCCTTCAAGGCCAACAATTAACCAACAAAAAAGAAAACATCAATAACACAGATTATACCCCATAAGCACTTGACAATCACCATCCACACATGAAGAGCATTACACCATAACTCTTGCCTCCAAAGATTATTTATTCCAAAATAGTAAACAATACAATATAATAGAAACAACTTCTCAATCTGGCTCTAACTAGCTTGGAAGAGGAAAACTGAGCTTTATTTATAGCAAAAACAAGAAATCTAGCCCAGGGGGGCACAATTCCCAAGGAGAGAGAGATTGCAGCTACATGTGGATTGAATCTAAGCCTGATCTGAGTCTATGTAAATCTTATATAAGTCTCACTGAGTGCAATTTTCAATTGGAGAGCTAATCTTCCTAACACCTCGACTTGCTAATTGAATCATCCACCAAAACACATCCAGATGAGCCCACACGTGTCGAGGAGAGAGGGAGGGTGCAATTCCCAAGATTACATGCATTAATGTACTCTCTGTTTAGTCCAGATCAACCCCTTCTGTCAAGGAATGGTCGGATCTAGTCAATCCCAAGCCGATGAGACTGATTTCAGTCAAATCGAAGCAAATCCCAATGATTTAGGATTTTGAATTTTCTCCATTATTTAATTAATTTATCAATTAAATAATCACTATTTGATTTTTAGTGATTTTTTACCTGAGTGATGGACAAATCACTCAAAACTTAGAAAAAGTGGGTGTATATGTTTACATGGCACTCTGAGTTTGAAAATGAGCACCCCCATGACTGAAACTGATTTCCAAGCCCACTTTTATTACAACCCCAATTTTTCCAATTAGACTATTAAAAAATAGCCTAAGTTTTGTGGAAAAATTAAAATTAAATAAACTTAAAAAAATTTTAAAAAAAAAACCTAGGGGGACTTAGACATGTTCATATGACTCGACCATGATGCCTAGCATGTTTATACATTGACATATAGACTCTAATAACCTAAATAGGCCTAAATGTGAAGCCAACCACCCCAACTTTGGAGGTATTGCATGAAAAACTCAGAAATTATCAATCGTTTATTCAACAACCAACAATAACCAAGGGAAAAAACACCATGGGATGATCGGATTGACGAATAAATTCTAAAATACAAAGTATTTTATAGACACTATCATGCTAGAAAATTTTATTACAACTCCCCTATGGGGTATGAACATGTGATATAGTACAACAAGCACTTCCCAGATGCACTTCTAAAGGTCTTCTGAAGTTTGAACAAATCATCTTTGCCCTATTCAATAGGATCACCTGATAAAAAACCACTAAGTACAACTTATGTGGTAACATCTGGCTCCAACTACGGGAGGTGTGCTCGATCTTGTCATAGGGCAAGGAGAGGATACGAGAACACCATAATCTCTGGTTTATACACCTTGTAAAAACATCTCAACTTGACAAGAAAACCTAAGTAGCACAAGCTTTATATAAAAACCAAATGAACCATTAAGTTGATTTATTTAAAAAAAATAAATGTAACTAACTAATGAATTTTTATTATTATTATACCTAAGTACAAAACGGGAATGCAAAAAGTAAATTCTTTTTTTAAGGAGCTTATTTTCCTACTCTAAGCATGATATAAAAGGGTTAGGTGTAATAAAAAATCCAATTTAACCACCTAAGCATTTTATTAATATAAAAATTTCCTCATCTTTGGTTACTGGCCAAAGTAAGGATACTTTATTTAGAAAATGCAAACCTGCATGATGATCCAGAATGGGTGGGCTGGATGGGAAATCATAGGCATGAATAAAGTCATTAAATTTCTTCCCAAACTAGTACGTGCTTGTGTAGGCTTCTTCTATCCATGACCGGATAGGACTGATATAACAATCGGCAAGATGAGGAAGACTGACTACATCATCATACTAATCATCAGGGCTTATCAAATGATAACTCATTGCATAAGCCCCAATCTGCTCCAATTCATAAGGAACCTCTACATGTGAAGAATATGGTTGAGACTGATATTCCACTGACTGCATCACATCTGACTTTTCAAAACACTGCTTCTCAATGTCTTCATTACTGATACCTTTGTGTAGCTCTGCATGATATGACTCTAAATTATCATGTGAGAATTCTTAATGATTCTCTTCCATACTAATATTTTCCCCAGTATCCAGACTTCCCTCTATGGACGTATCGTAGATTGAACTTCCATAAAGTTTTGAGTAGACACTCCCCTTACTTGACACATTATGGATGGGATTCTCAATAAGATTTTCACAAGTCGGATTATCTATGAAATTCCAATAGTCATCACTCCCATCCATGTCATATGTGAGAGAGTCTTCCTTGTTGGTATTACATCTTAGGCTATAACTATCCTCCTCGTGTTCATAATAATCATCCTTCAAAGTTTTGGTTTCAAAGATATTACAAGAAGTTAAAATTTCCAAAACTTCATCCCTAAGTGATGAACATAGAGGAGTGTCATCACACACATTATAAATTTCTTCATAAGTGTCGATCTCTGTAATGGTTTCCTCATGAGGGATTTCTGGACAAATATTAGCATTGCAACAATCATGAGAAAATCTCAAATCTTCAATGTTTTCAGTTATGGTGACATGAGGAGAGTCTTCAACCATGTCTTCAATCATGGGTTCCTCATGAATCTCTTTAATGTGATCGTCATGGATGTTCCCATCTTCAGAATCTTGTTGTGTATTGAGAGATACCTCATATTCTTTAATAAGCTTCTTAATTGCTTCCATTCTTAAATAAATACTAGGACGTTCTTTGATGGGAGTATCATGGATATCCTCTTCACTTAAATGTTCAAGAAGTGATTCCAATTCTTCAATACTTTGTATCATGGAAAAAGGTCCATCATATGTTTCCATGTGATACTCTATCCCATATAGGTAGAAGGTAAAGATCTTTTCAAGGAACTTTTTTCAAAACATTCATACTACCCCTACCATCATGCCACTACTTTAAAAACATACACAGGAAGCTCAGAAATGAGGTTAAAAATTTATTAAGAAGGCCCTGATAGAACCAACAAAAGGCATCACCCTGAAAAGTACTAGCAAACATTTCCATCATATTTTCTTCATAAAGCACATTGGAGTCATCCATCAACTGAAGGAAAGATTTGACATGCCAGATGGACGAATCACCATAATTTCCAAGAAATACTGAAAGCCATTTATATAAATCCCCCACATCATGACCAAAGTTAGGAAAACTAGCGATGTTTGAGAAATTGATAGGCTGAAAAAGTCCGACTATCTGGGCACCACACTGCCCCCTCACTTCATCCATATCAAAAATTAATAGTACGCATTTGATATAATCATTAAACCTTGTATTGAATAAGTGGAGTTGTCAAGTGATGAGCTTTAAAGGTTTTAATATGTCGCATGGGCTCATCTACACACAACAAAACTTTGCAAGTTTATGAGATAACAGGGTTTTATCCCTTCAATGGAGTCGCCATGTGAAAAAGAAAAATAAGCATTTATAAATCTTTCACAAAAATTATTTTTTGCTTTTCTTTGTAAAAATAAAAACTGAAAAAGGTTAGTGGAGTTGCTAGATGAAAATTAAAGATCTACTCTAAGCATTCATCAAACAAAGCAAAAACAAAAGTCGTACTCCAGGAATAAAAAGATTTATCCCTAGAAACAACACCAAAAAGTGTTTTCACCTTTCACACACTTGGGGGAAGAATGTGGTAGAAATATTCAAGCCAGTAGGTGTGTCCTTAGGGACAAGTCTTGAGTCAAGGATGTCACCTTGTTCTTGACTTCGATGTTTAGGCTCAACTCCTAACGAAGCCAAGGGGGGTAGACCCTATTAAGTTACTAAGCCAAATTTTTTAGTATGGTGATGTTTCAAATGAATGACTTAGTTAGGAGTTTGAAATTTAACCATAAAAAAGCATAGATGACAAGATAAAAACTGAGCACACGAAAGCACAATGCTGAGACACGATATATATAGATAAATAGATAGATAGATAGATAGAAAATAGCCAGTGCCTTAAAATGGAGTCATGAAATAATCAATGTACTTGCATGTTCTTGGAGTGAAAGTTTTGTGATTGCCTTTTGGTACATTTTAAGTTAATGTGAAATATGAGTTGATTAAAATTAGGCGAGGGGGGGGGGGGGGAACTCTAGATATACCCAAGGGGTACTTGGAGTATGTCCAAAAATAAATCTTCACGGATACCCGCAAGGAATGTGTGGACTGAATGGATTCTCTAATACTATGTTCATAATACCCTAAAGGTGTAACAGATATTGGCACCTCGAGGTCACTTTTCAGGAGTTCCCACTTCCTTTGGGTATTTTGCCACCGTTACGGTTTGATCAAGGCGTTGGATTTTTGTTTGATGGTTGTTAATTGGGGAAGGTGAAAACCAATTAATCTAGTCACTCATGTTTCTTTTGATGCATCTTCACTAATCAGATGAACTGCAGCCAAGTGTAGAGCATACACAGTCTTGTCAATTTTAGTGAATTTTAAAAGATGTGTTTTCTTAGAAAGAAAAACCCTCAAGGAACCTCTTTCAGTCCAAGTGCACCTCAATTGGGGAATCAAGGAGGGGGTTGATTTTAGAACATTTTTTTATAGAAATTAATGATAAACAACAAAACAAAAGAAACAAACCACAGGTTTTCTAATTATTCCTACCACGCATCTCTTTCCCCTTGCGGGTCAATCGGGAAGTTGTGGGGTAAGTATTCAACTTAATTTGATAATGTAATATGGAATATATTATAAATTAATCAAATCATGTTATTCTGCATGAATGAAACTAATCTAGAGAGAACAAAAATAAGACAATGCAAAAAACGACAAAAAAGGCGCGAATCCCCCTAGGGGGGATGGGGAATGGGCTCGAAAGAGCCTATTTGGAGAAAAAAATTATTATATAATGTTACAATATCAATAAAAATATCTGAATCCTCTTGTTTCTTGTACAGGATGAAACCAATATTTTACAAATTTTCCAAAATTAAAATTACAGTCAAAAGGGAGACCCTTGGGGGGATTCGGATGATCCAAAGGCCACTTTCGAACAGAAAAATCTCCTATTTATGTTATGCCTTCTAAAATACAGAGATATTATTAAAATTAAATATTCCCAAAATCACTTTGAAAGTACCTTTGGGTCAGCCTACTTTAAACCAAAAAAAACTAAGTTAAAACTAGTTAAAATGGCAAAAAAGGAACCAAGGAAAGCAAGATTTCCTTGGGATCTTGGATTGTTGTTTGGGAAGCCAATGAGATGTGCACTGATTTCTGTATTTTATATTTTAAAAATAGAAACAGAAATCTAATGCATGCAAACTATGGGTTCTCTTTAAATTGCCATGCAAAACGAACGATTTCTTTAAACTAGATCTAGAATGCTTAATGAAACCTTTTTAGGAATGAGATCTAGATTATGAGCCTTGAAATGATATATATATGTAATTTTTACTTTCATATGATAGATATGAATAATGAAAAATCTTGTAACAAAGTAACCAGGTAGAAATTTGATTTTAGAAGGAGGAAGAGAGAGAAAGAGTGATGGAATCTTGGGAATGCTGGGCTTTGGAGTCTGCTTTAGTGGAACACTGAGGGACTATGTCCTCCAAAATATCATGAATATGAGTAATATGAAAACTAGATAAACCCCTTCTATAAGTGAGATCACCTACAACTTAGAAATCCTTGCACAAATAGATGGTTAAAACATAGGTGTTGCTGGAAAAAGATAATTGGAAAGCATGCAATTAAACTTAAAATACATGCAACTCCAAGAGATCTGAAACAAGCGAGCAATAAGAAAAAAAATCAAACTAGAATTATCTCTTACCCTAACAGGAGGGAGATCTCTCCTTCAAGGTCAAAAATTAACCATAAAAAAGCAAAGATCAATAACACAGACTATACCTCATAAGCACTTGACAAACACCATCCACACATGAAGAGAATTACACCATAGATCTTGCCTCCAAAGCTTCTTTATTCCAAAATAGTAAACAATACAATACAATAGCAATAGCTTCTCAATCCGGATCTAACTATCTTGGAAGAGGAAAACTAAGCTTTATTTATAGCAAAAACAAGAAATCTAGTCCACGGGGGCGCAATTCCCAAGGAGAGAGATACTGCAGCTGGATGTGGATTGAATATGATCCTGATCTGAGTCTATCTGAGCCTGATCTGAGTCTATCTGAGTCTGATATGAGTCTCACTGAGTGAAACTGTCAATCGAAGAGTTGATCTTCCTGACACCTCAATCTGCTAACTGAAGCATCCACCAAAACTCATCCAGATGAGCCCACATGTGTGGAGGAGAGAGGGAGGGCACAATTCCCAAGATTGCATGCATTAATGTACTCTTTGTTTAGTCCACATCAGCCCCTTCTATCAAGGAATGGTCATATATAGTCAATCCCAAGCCGATGAGACATTAGAGGAAATTTGGGGTCTAAAATGGGCCTTATAAGAAAACGTGCCAAAATAAGTTTTTGTGAGTTGGAATTCAAGAACCAATAGAATTTCAATAAAATAAGTCAACCATAATGGTTGAATTGACATATTTGTCATTAAAAAAAACTTCTTTTTTTGTTCGTATTTTTGACATATCTCATTGTGTTTTTACTCAAATTTCGATCGGGAGAGCTCGTTGGATGCTGAATTTGATTCCGCATCCAACGAGTACCCACACTGCATACTTTTGACGGACCCCGCTACCCCAAAAATATGAAATACCTGAAAAAACGTGATGATGACATCATCATCACATTTTTTCAGGTATTTCATGTTTTTGGGGTAGCGGGGTCCGTCAAAAGTATGCAGTGTGGGTACTCGTTGGATGCGGAATCAAATTCCGCATCCAACAAGCTCTTTCGATCGAAATTTGAGTAAAAACACAGGGAGATATGTCAAAAATACGAACACAAAAGGTAGTTTTTTTCTTTCTTCCTCCAAAATTAATCAATATTATTTTATTATTTTAACTATTATTTTATTATTTTCCTTAGGAGGCCCATTTTAGACCCCAAAATTCCTCTAATGCTAATTTCAATGAAATCAGAGCAAATCCCAATGATTTAGGATTTTGAATTTTCTCTATTATTTAAATAATTTATCAATTAAATAATCAATGTTTGATTTTTAGGGATTTTTGACCTGAGTGATGGAAAAATCACTCAAAACTTATAAAAAGTGGGTCTATGGGTTTACATGGCGCTCTGAGCTTGAAAATGAGCACCCCCATGACTAAAATGGATTTTCGTACCCACTTTTATTACAAAACCATTTTTTCCAATTAGACTATTAAAAAATATCCTAAGTTTTGTGGAAAAATTAAAATTAAAAAAACTTAAGAAATAAAAAAAATAAAAACCTAGGGGGACTTACACATGTTCATATGACTGGACCATGATTCCTACCATGTTTATACATTGACACATAGACTCTTGTTATCCACCTGAATGGCACCTCTCCGTCTGAGTGCCGACATCCCTCATGTTGACACACAAAAGGACATCTATGGATTGAGGGTTGCCCAAAACACTATAGGTGAGCTTATTACAAAATACATTCCTCACTCATCCAGCTCGTTACTTTGACTTTTTAACTATGTCAAGTCATATCCGTGACCCTATATATATGCAACTTGTGGGTTATACGTGAGTGTCGATTGTTGCAAGTTGCGGATAGATGTATCCGCGGGTTGCTCTTATAGCAACTCGTGGATCATACGCGAGTTGCTGGTATTGATACCCATGGACATGTCCCTTTGATATTTAAAATAAAAACACGCAATTACTTGAGATTAGTTAATCCATTTACCTTAATCTCCTTAACTGTCTCAACCTCCTCAACCTTCGAAACTACCTTATTTTACCATGTATAAATACAGGCCTTGGGGAGGGTGTTTGATACATACACTAGGAGAGCAAAGTTATGCTGGTGGAGTTTATACAGAAGTCTTTGGAGCAGTGGAACTCAGAATCCTTTGGTTGCAGATGAGTCCTTGTCTTAGGCATTGGGTTGTAATCAGAACTTCCTCATTATTGTTAATAAAGAGAATCCTTCTTCCATATGTGTCTTGAATGTATTTCATGTATTGTGGTTTGATAAATGTTTATGTTTCAGCATCCTGTATATGATTTATCTAACCTGTTTATATATATGAATCATCTTGTATTTGGAATACTGAATCTTGACAGGTGAAGGAGAAAGCATCCCTGAAGACTTTAGAGGAGAAGCAGAGCGGAAGAGGACAAGCTAGGATCAACCGTCTTGCATCGGGTGAGTCTTTCCCATCCTCCTATTTCCTTTACTGCACTCTAGAGTCAATTGTCTGCAAGTTAATTGAGTATGTTGGTAACCCCAGACCTTAGGTTATAAGGTGCATAATCCTATACAACAGAACTGGCGACTCCGCTGGGGAGCCCAGACTGTTGTAGGTTGTTTCTGTCACCCCTGACCAGTCTTTGCTTTGAAGTCTGTGTGTGATATTTTATCCTGGTTCATACTTGCCTCAGTATTTGAAAGTATTGGGAATTTTTCTTGTTTTTAAGAAAAAAAATTATACCCATCCTCAAGTTTCCCTTCTGAACAGTCGTGGATGCAAGCCTGCATACGTGGGTTGCTATATTGAACAGTCACGTATCATCCGCGGGTTGCACTTATATACAGTCACGGATGTGCCTGGAAGTAGGGATTTTTTAAGTTAAGGTTTGCTTGTTCCTTTCTTTGTGTAATCCATGTTTCTGAGTTGATTTTCTTTATGAATGTTGTGTAGCTTGTCTGAATACCTTTGGTGATCACACTTTGTGCTTTTTCGAAAGCCCTTGAGTCTCTTTTTCTTGGATTATTTCCTACTTGCATGCTAAAGTAGTTTGGCCTGTTTGGGTTGTAGGTTAAAGTGTCTATGTCTAGATCAGTGATCAGGGTCTTGGGCTCTGTTTTTCCAGTCTGTCTTTTGACAGTGGCTGGTTGTCACTTGCCTTTATAAGTCTATAGTGATTTTTGTCATTGTGTGCACCCAAGCTAGGGTTCCTAACCTTCCTTTGTTGGTTGTTTTTTGGTTATGTCAGCTTGTTTGCTCCAGTTTTTTGCTTTATACAGTTTATTTAATTCAAGTTTTCTCAAGTACAGTGCATTGTAGGTGCATGGCAGAATTTTGAGTATTTTTAAAAGTTAAAAAAAAACATTGTTAAGCTTTTGCATTTTGTTTTTGCATAAGTAGTGTTTCTTTCAATTTAAAGATATTATCTCAAAAACTACAAAAAATATAGGCTTAGTTTCTTTCATCGCTGCTTTCAATTCATCAATACATATTTGCAAAAAAGAAAAAGAAGTTTTCTTTTATAATGGTAATTTTGCTTTGAATACACCTTTACTTTTATTTATTTCTTATTGAGTCAAAACACCACAAGTACACCACTCCATTTCTTTCTGAGTAAGAAACAACCCTTTAAAATGAACGCATAAATTAAAATTTACTAGTAATCTTTTTTTTAGGGGCCTTTCACCTACTAGCTTAGGCTAGACTTGTGGGCTAGGAAGTGTAAACTTTCCAAAAGTTCTAAAACTCAAACGTAGTGGACCTTTCTTTAGGTAAATCCTTGACTTTATCGACTGTATCTGTGAAGCTCCTCTCAAACGGGAGTTAAGCACGAGGCCGCGTGGAGGCTTGGACAGAGGAGATAACCCTCTGAATCCTTGTCAAAGTGTAACTTAGGAATTTTATGAATCTGGGGATTCTATCCTAGACAGAGTTTCGGGCTCAGCTACCCTGCCCATGCGTACGAGTTCAGCTTGCGACTGTCCCCCCAGACTATTGGTATAGCCAAGGTAGCCTTTAGTCTCTTGTCTTTTAGGGTTCATACCCAGGTAAACCGGAAGGTTATTTCTGGTTCACCTTGAACGGGCTTGGAAGGTAACCCTTGTTGAAAGTGAAGGAGGGTGGTTGGGTGATTCCTCTGCTTGTGCCTAAGAACCACTTCAAGGACGCCAAGTAATCGTTCATCAGCTTTCTTCGGGAAAGTATATCTTTTACCCTTGTTTGATTGCTTGAGGCTTTAGGATTTTTATAATGTATGCTCTGTGGTTTTTCTTGTGTTTAGTTGGACTTAGGGTGTGATTTGTCAAATTTTTAATTCTGGAGGACCAACCCATTAGAAGGTCAAGACAGTTGAGAAACCTTCCTCCTCTCACCACATTGGAGCCTCCACCTTTACCCCAAAGGCAGAGATTAGACACTGACGGTTCATTTGAACCAGTATGAATAAGTGAATTTCTTGGTGAACCAGAACTGATAGCTAACCATTTTGATCTTGATACAGTCGAGATAGAAGAATTGCAGACTAACGACTTCGCAAGGAACTTTAACACCCCCTTGACTGATTTAAACGATCCTGTGATCATTCAGGTTAGACCTTTTGATTCACCTATATTAGGTGTCCCTGTGGATAGGATCATGTCTTCTGTGGAAGAAAGTCCTTTTGTGTTCACCTCAACCCTTCCGGTTGAAGCAGTACTACCTCCCCCGGTAAGTGCCCCTAGATCTAGTTTACCTTCTACACCTTTGACTCCACCGAGCCAGGTGGTTCAACCACCGGTTCACTCAAACCTAGCAGGTAATTCTAGTGACATGGTTACTGGGATCCCCAGTAGACCTACTATTCCTTCTTCCTTTCCATATACTACCCAGAGTGGTCCGGTAGGATCCTCAGCATTTGTTCAAGGATTTCTATGGAATGGGGGGCACATTCCCCCATCCAGTCCATACATAGGTCCACCTCCTTCATATGTAGGAGTGTAGTTTTGGAGTAATACCTCTTATGGGAAAAGTTTCCAAACCCCAATTTCGGTCCCTTATACGAGCTCTCCCTTTTTGTTGTTTAGCGCAGGGATACTTGCTCCTATCTTTCAGACCCCTACTTCTATGGGGATAGCCCAAAATTCTTACACTGCACCTCCCACACACAATCTTGTGGCTTACGAATGGAATCCGTTTCAGAGCAATGTTCCCACTTCGCAACCAGTGTCAGGGGGCAACCCCACTTTTACCTATGGGCATTCGAGGGTAGGTCCCTCTAATCCCCAAGCTGGCAGATCTAGTACCCCGGTTTGGCCCAAACTTCCATTCCTAGAAACTTTAAACTTGACATATTTGTCAAAATTGATGAATGACCCGGTTAGGAATGACCCCTTGTGGCCACCTGTTCCCACCAAATTTCCATCGGACATCCCTAAGTTTGAAGGAAAAACTGGTGAAGATCCTGGGGCTCATGCCACCACATTCCATTTATGGTGTTCTTCAAATTCGCTGAATGAATATTTAGTGAGGTTGAGGCTGTTCCAGAGAACCTTGACAGGTATGGCGGAAAAATGGTATATTCAACTACCTTCTGCTGCGTTCAGTAGCTTCTGGGACTTGGCTAGTGCATTTCTCATCCATTTTCAGCTTCTAGTCCGATACGATTTCGGAACGGAATTGTTGTCTACTTTTAGACAAAACAAGGCTACCCACATCTTGGATCATATCCAAGAGTGGAGGAGGCGAAAGAGACTTATAAAATCCACTATCCCTCCTGAGTTCCTTTTAGAGTGGTTCCTTAAATCACTGTTGCCATACATATCTAAGGACATATCCACCTCAGGAGTGACAAATGAAGAAGAAGGCACACTCAGGGCCCAGCAACTGGATTTGATTTATTCACAATCTGGGATCTTATATGAGATCATCCCTGAGGCACCGAGGTCTTCGCATGAGGCAGAGAAGCCTAAGCTTAGACCCCATGCCGATGGTGTGGTTGGATATGTTAACTCTCCCACCGTAGAGTCTTTGACTAAACAACTTCACCAGTTGTCTGTCAAAAAGTCTACGACGGAGGTAGCAAAGGCTACCCCCTCCCCCCAGAGTGCAAATGTTTTTACACAAACCTCTCAGAAGGGCAATCAGCAGCCCGACAGGAAGAAAAAGAAAGGCAAGAAGGGAGAGGGAAATCAAAACAAGCAAAATCCTGTGAACAATGTTGATGGGGGCAAAAAAGAAAATAAGAAGGTCAATTTCCCTTTTAAGTTGTGCCAAGAGGACCACCTTGCTCACCTTTTACCCCTTATGGATCAAGCCTAGAAGCTGCTTAAAGCTCAACAACCGGCTATTCTGAAGGATCCTTTTCCCCAAGGACAGAACTCTGCTTCAACTTCTAACGTAGCAGGGGGCACTCAAACTGCCCTTGACCCAAATTATATCAACATGGTTCGATATTCGACTTTGTTGCAGACAAGGAACACAAATTATGAGACAGACACTTCTGAGAAGTGTAAAGCTGTCGGTGAAATTTCGAACCCTCTCACAATAGAAAATTTTGCTGAAACTATGTTGAAGATACCGAAAGGTGTCTTCAAGAAGACCTTGCATAACCCTAATGCTAGGTATGCTTTGAACTACTCTGTGGTTGAAGACTTAGCTCAAACCCCGTGTGCAATGTCAGCTTTAGAGGTGTTACAGAGTTGTCCCGCTCAACGGGACGCCCTCTTAGCAGCTTTAGGCAGCATGGACTCTACGAGTCTCATTGTGAAATTTCATTTGTCTAATGTTAAAATTCTCCTCCCCTATCATGTAGCCCTATCAATAGATATCGTCCATGGTTGTAAGACCATTGGAATGGCAGTTTTTGATTAGGGGGCCTCTACATGTGTTATTTCCTTGACCTATTGGAAAGCTCTTGGATCCCCAGAGCTGGTCCCATCAAACACTTTGCTTACTGCTTTTGATGGAAGATCCTTCCATCCACATGGTATCCTACTAGATTTTGAGATTAAGTTGGCAGGAAAAGTAGTGTCTATTGAAGTAGAAGTGATTGATGCTCCTTTGGACTACAATCTGCTTCTGGGAAGAAGTTGGACTTATGTGATGTCCACTATTGTGTCAGTCGTTCTTCGTGTAGTGGTTTTTCCACATGAGGGAAAGTTGGTTACTATTGATCAACTTGATTTTACCTGAAAAGGTCGTTTAGAGTCTAATGAGTCCGATGTGCCATTGGTTGATCAGGTCAAACCTGCTGCACAAAGCTTGGGGGCTGGAATGTACACATCTCTGATGGGCACATTTGATCTTCCATCCCCGGTTAATAACATTGGTTCCACTAGTGTGGGGAAGTCCATCACTATGGTTGTCGATAGGACTGATCCTTGGGTTCTCCCAACTCCCCATGAACCGAAAGTACCCTTATCGGCAGTGGAGGTAGCTTATCAAGCCATCACTCAAGCCACTGTTGATCCCATTCCAAATCCTCTAACAGTCTCGGATGATCTGGAAGAAGTCTATTTGCCCGCATGGGAGGAAAACTCTTCACTTTCCATAGATTGTTTAGACACAGTTTTACCTTCGGATGAAGCTATTCTGGAAGCCATGAGTGGACGTGATAAGATTTGTGAGGATATTCATCATCGATCCCATTTTCTTCCAGAACTAAGCAGAATAGAAAACCAAGAGTTTCGAGTGAGACTGTCAGAAGATGTTGATATACCTATCAATCCCTTGCCTAGGGAAGGAATGTTTGCCAAGGGGAATATGGCAAATATTTCTGCCACTATACCTATTAACATCTTTGTAAACCCTAATGTCGTGGAAAACATATATATAGGTGCAAACTGCTCCCCTAAAGAGATTTCCATCTATACTGCCCTTTTTAAGGAATTTCGTGATTTCCTTGACTAGTCATATGAGGAGATGCCAGGCATAGATCCATCGATTGTTGAACATGAAATCCAGACATATCCTGATGCCAAGCCAGTTTGACAAAAATTAAGACCCATGAACCCATGTAAAGCGGCGGCTATGAAGGCAGAGGTTGAAAAGCTGTTGAAAGCTGGTTTTATATATCCCATAGCTTTGACTGAATGGGTGTCCAACCCTGTTCCTGTTGATAAAAAGCAAGGGACTATCCATGTTTTTATAGACTTTAGAGATCTCAATAAATCCTGTCCTAAGGACAACTATCCCACACAATTTATAGAACAAATCATAGATGCATGTGCGGGAAGTGAGGTGTTTTCATTTATGGATGGCTTCTTCGGCTGCAATCAAATCCAAATCAAACCGGAAGACCAACATAAAACTGCTTTCATTTGCCCTTGGGGTACATTTGCGTATAAGAAAATGCCCTTTGGATTGAAAAATGCTGGGGCTACCTTTCAATGAGCTATGAACTTTGATTTTCATGACATTAAAGCCATTGTTGAACCATACCTTGATGATCTGCCCGCACATTCTCGTAAGAGGATCCAACATCCAGATCATTTACAGTTGATATTTGAAAGATGCAGATATTATAGAATTTCCTTGAATCCCCACAAGTGTGTTTTCTGCGTCGAGTCAGGAAGATTACTCGGATTCATTGTCTTTAGTAGAGGCATTCAGGTGGATCCACTGAAAGTTGAGGCCATTGTAAATCTGCCTCCTCCTCGTTCCCTCAGGAAACTTCAAAGCCTGCAAGGAAAGTCTAATTTCCTTCGATGTTTTATTGTTAATTTTTCCAATATCACTAAGGGTTTCATGCACCTGCTCAAACAGGAAACCCCATTTATTTGGGATGAAACCACACAACTTGCATTCGAGGCATTGAAAAAAGCTTTGTTGTCGGCACCTTTATTACATCCACTAGATTATTCTAGGGATTTT
This sequence comes from Pseudotsuga menziesii, assembly GCA_001517045.1. Classification (NCBI taxonomy): domain Eukaryota; kingdom Viridiplantae; phylum Streptophyta; class Pinopsida; order Pinales; family Pinaceae; genus Pseudotsuga; species Pseudotsuga menziesii. Next base: position 263,981 of record LPNX010133328.1, read on the forward strand.
ATATTATATCTGGCCACATCGGAGTCGACCATTGGGGCAGTACTAGTCCATGAAGATGATAAGCTTGTTGAGAATGTCATCTACTATCTTAGCTGTTCCTTGGCCAGACCTGAGCTTAGATACTCCCACATTGAGAAATTAGCCTTAGCAGCTGTTTATGCTGTGCAGAGGTTACGTCACTACATTTTACTGAGGACCACCACAGTAGTGGCGGATGTAAATCCGTTCCAATATTTTTTATCCCGACGGATTGTTGGGGGGTAATTTAACAAGTGGATAGTCATTCTCCAAGAGTTTGACTTGGATTTCCAGTCCGCTAAGTCTAAGAAGTCCTTAGTTTTTCTTGAGCTGATAGAATGAATTTCCTATTGAAGAAAATGTAGTGGTTGAAGATGACTCATTCCCAGATGAGCACATCTTCCTGATATCCATCTCTGACCCTTGGTACAGAGATATTCTTATATATCTCCAGACTTTGAAGTATATTGCAGCTTCCTCTAGGGAGGAACGACGCAAGTTATGCCTTCATGCCAAGAACTACCTCATTATAGGAGATACATTACATCGACGAGGGGTAGATTCCGTGTTGCATCGTTTCCTTACTCATGAGGAAGCGGAGATTGTCCTAAATGATTCCCATAGCGAAGAATGTGGGGGTCATTTATCTGGGTTAGCAACGGCCCAGAAGATATTGCATGCCGATTATTTCTGGCCCACGATCTTTAAAGATTGTGTGGAAGCAGTGAAGCGTTTTCATCCGTGTCAGCTTTACACCAGGAAAATGCGGTCACATCCTACTCTGTTATTTCCCATTGTCTCAGTAGGCCCCTTCATGAAATGGGGGATTGATTGCATGACATGCAACCCAGCCTCGGCTGGGGGGCATAAATACATCATTGTCGTTGTTGACTATTTTACAAAATGGGCAGAGGCAATGCCTACTTTCAAAGCCGATGGGGAAACAACAGCTTTCTTTGTATTCAATCAGATTATTGCACGTTTCGGTATACCCAAAGTTATTGTCACTGACCATGGAAGTCATTTTAAAAATAACATGATGATGGAACTGACTACCATGCTCGGATTTAGACAAGAACATTCCTCTCCATACTATCCGCAAGCAAACGGTCAGGTTGAGGTTGTCAACAAGACTTTAAAAACTATCCTTAAACAGACAATTGATGCAGCCCGCTCTAATTGGCACATCATGTTATATCCTGCTCTTTGGGCCTATCGAACCAACGTAAAGACTGCTATAGGTTTCTCCCCTTTCCAACTCGTTCATGGTGTGGAAGCAGTTACTCCGATTGAATGTGAAATCCTGTCTCTTCAAATAGCTATTCATTTGTTACCTGATACAACTGAGCTTGAGGAATGTCTGGTACATTTAGAACACCTCGATAAACAATGTAGAGATGTGCTGACTGCTAATCAGCCTCATAAAAATAGGGTTAAATATCAGTATGATAAATCGATCAAACCTAGGGTTTTTTCTGAAGGAGAAGTTGTCTTGCTTTGGGACTAAGATAAAGAACCTCTGGGGACAGGAAAATTCAAGGCTATGTGGTTAGGACCCTATGTCGTGTCTAAAGTATTAAGTAAAGGCAAATATGAGTTAGTTGATTTTGATGGGAATAAGCTGCCTGAGCCTAGAAATGGGATCTACCTGAAGAAGTACTACGCTTAGGCTTAGCACTTTTTCTTGTATTTTTATTGTATGTATTTTTATGTACATTAGGTTGTCAGTTTTGTTTTTTATATCTATCTACTGGTTGTTGTAGATGTCTTCCGAATGGTATATAGGTTTCACTGATGGCACTAGAAATCGTACTTGTAACCTAGCCTCGGCAGCATGGGTTATCTATTCTCCCTCAGGACAACTTGTCTCCGCGAGAGGCGCTTGTCTAGGTCCTGCTTCTTATAATGTTGTTGAGTATAGGGCTGTCATTGAGCTTCTATGGGATGCTTTGTCATGTGGAATTACCCAGCTTGAGGTCCATTTGTACTCTCAGTTGGTGGTTTCCCATCTCAATCGAGCTTATCAGGTACAAAATCCTATCTTATTACGTCAGTTCATGCAAATTCATTTATTGGAAAGACATTTTGAGGTTATTACTTTCAATCATATTCCATGAAACCAAAACTCATTAACTGATGCATATGCTAATTACATTTTGGATTGGCATCTCACACACATTTTATAAAAATATTCAGAGGACATAAAAAAAAAACATTTGTAAATAAACTGACAAAAAACATCAATATATATATATGTAAAATATCTGTCTGTAGATAGGTCAAGTCTAATCCTTAGATCCCGTCATATACAAAATGTACAAAAATGTGGATCATAGTCCATCAAAATGCCCTAGAACTAAGTAGGGATACCCTGGCCACTAGGACCTCCTTGGTCCCCATGGTCCCTCTGTACTCTGGCTTCCTCAGCCTCCTCGGCTTCGGCAGCCTCCACCGCATCTCTATATACGAGCACTGCTCTAGCCACTCGTCTGAAAAGACGTATCCAAACTGATGGAACCCCCACAACAAACTCCTGCATGGCTGTAGGGATATGCTCAATCCGCATCGTAGGTACTTGTTGGGTCATTTTGGCCAGCTTCCCCTCTAGTACCCTGATCACTCCTGGATCCTCTCCCATGACAGGACGAACAAACATGCGAGGGTGCCCTTCAGGGTGGACCGGTCCAATATCTGCATTTTGACACATAAATAGGGTTAAGACTTGTACATATGTATATATCTATCATTGAAAAATTCATAAAAATTTGAAAATGATAAAAAATTAAAAATTACTTACCTAGCTCGCCCCATGCTCCTCCTGGAGGGAGGACAAGGTCGGGGTCACCTCGGAATTCCATTCCGGCATATCGAAATTGCTCCAATGTCGGCAGCTGTCATTCCCACCATGTGTAGAAGTCATCATCATAGGCATTGTGAACTGAGTCCCCTCCTCCTTGATGGAGGAAAATGTCTCCCCACCTGCTCATCCTTGGCTGACGTGGAGATCTGATTGGTAAAGGTATAGTGGGGCTCAGTGCTGGTACTCTCTCATACAAGAACGCTACTAATATGCTTGCATAGCCAAAATTCTTGCGTCTTCCTCTCTTGCAGTCAGATAGGTGTTTCCTCATAATGGAAGCAAGTCCCGAGCACCAATCATAGAGAGCACCTCTAAAATAGTCAACTGCCACCCTCATTTGATTCCTGGTGGCGAAATGTAAAGATGTTGATCCTGTAAGTCTCACAATGGTACTAGCTAATACCTGGAGAGTAAAATCTTGGATATCTGCAATGGGAACGCTAGTTCCTCTTCTCTGAGTACCCAGTGTATAGAATATGTCTACATAGTTTTGGACACTTAAGGGGTCACCACCCCTACCAGTGCCCTCCAAGTTCACCGGTGCTCCCCGTTGTGACAACCCGGTAATGAAATATATGTCTTCCGCGGTAAGCTCTAAGGTTTCACCTTGAAGATTGAACATCCCCATATCATGATCCCAATAATTGACCATCAAATCCAGTATGCGGACATTGGCCCACATGGGTGATGTAAAAAATAATTTCAATAGCCCACTGGTCCTCAATACCTGTATGGTGGGCGCACTTTGGAGCATCGCTTGATCCATTATTTCATGCTCCCTTTCCCTCCATTCCAGCACCATATTTTACCTGGAAAATATAAGCAATTGGATTTAGTATTTCCATATCAAAATTCAAAAAAAATTGCATATATTTAAGCTTTTGTCCTCCACGCAGTATCTACGACTGTCTCTTTAGACAGGTCGTGTACCATCCGCGGCTGTCTAGTTAGGCAACCCGCGGATATAACGCGTATCCGTGATTTTCCATATCAGCAACCCGTGGATGCATACTGCTACAGTTTAGGATGCTGTTAAATATTGAATTCACACTTAAACTTAACATTTGCTTGGATCAAATTGAAAATTTTAGGGTGTAGGCTTACCTGCAGCTGGCGGATTTCGATTTCATCGGTCCAATTGTCCACAATGATTGATCAAAGGTAGAGGGTAAATTTGCTTTTTATGGCTCAAAAGTTCAAATGGTGAGATTTGTTTTAATTTTCAACCTATTTATAGAAATTATATTTCATAAAGTGGGTATTTTTATATAAGTTGAAATGTCAATCAACTAATACCATACGTTTTGTGCCTTGGAACAGGTTTATCACTTTTTACAAAGTGTTGTTTCTCCAATAGGGTGGTTTTGTTATTTCCAATATATGTTGGCATCTTTTCACTCCACATTAACCTTAGCATTCAACATTTTTCCATGGACTATGGTATTCTAAGCCATTAGTCCCTTTTCTTTACCATTTTTCTTCCATGGCTAGGACCCTTCTTTCATGAGTATCCTTCTTATATGCCTCTGCCATTCTTTGGTACTCATGCCGCCACTATTCCAGGTCCCGGGGTATCCTCTTAGCTATTTTTCATGCCAAATAGAGCTTCTTTTGAATCTCTTTTTACATGCTATCCCTTTATAGGACTCCCTGCCCTTATGGAGTTTCTTTAGGCCCAGGTCTAACTCCTTTAAAACAAACTTGACTACTGAGTTATCTCGTCCGTTCAATCTCGTTAAGAATATGTGAACGGGAATCCGCATTGGTGGTAGGTTATCTCTTTCTTGGACCAAGCAGAATAATATAAGAAAGGATCACTCTCTTTTCTTTTGAATGGAGAAGAGTATTCTCAGGTATAGGTTTATCACTTTTCCGGACCTAAGGGACTAAATTTACGGAAAAGGAACACCCAGTTTGAGCTTAGTTTTCTCTTTTTCGTGCTCTGGACCCAAACATGAAAAAGATTCCAAGTGTACTTTGTGTCTTTGTCATGCTCGTTAAACACTTAAGAACAAAGCAATGAGTTTATTGTTGTAAGCCCCATTTCTCGTAACCAAATGGATCTTTCTGAGTGATCTTTCTTTCCTTCACACTCATAAAACTCAAGCTATTTTATGCTGTTATGGAAGGAGCGTTGGGTAGGTGGTAATTTAACCTTTTTCGGACCTCCCTGACTAAGTATGAAAAAGGTTCACCTTTTCTTCTTCGGAAGTTAAGAGAGTTCTTCTGTGGTTTTTTTTATACTTTTTCGGCCTCATGAGACTAAATTGGATGAAAAAGGACCCCCTTGGAGTCTTCTTTGGAATTTTCAGACTCTCTAAATGTGAAAACACTGACTGAGCATGTACTAGTTTGGGCTCATTAAATCCATGAATCAGTGACACTATCAAGCATTATTTTCCCATCTCTTCAATATTGTTAAAAAATGAAGAGGGAACTGAGTTAACTTTCCTGGACTCGTTAAAGTTTAACAGGGAAGGTAAGGAAGAAGTTTTCTCTTGTTTCAGTAATGGCAGCATGTCATCCTTGAACATAGCACTCTTTGTTTTCCGATATCCATGTTTCAGTGTCCACCTTTGTTCAGCTATTACTTTGAGTTTCTTACTCCTCCTCTTGTCCATTATACCTGGGGAATCTGATTATGTCTCCTACATGACAAATAATTCTAGTTGTTATATCTTATATGCTGCCTTGGGTCATCTCTGTGTTGTGCTCACTATTTAAGGACTCTACTCAATGTCTGATCTATAGCCTGATCCCATCATTGTTATATCTATTATCTATGTGTGTCTCCCTTCTTTTTCCCAGTTCCTAGTCACTCTTGTGATCCATTAGAGGATCTATTGCCTTTCTTATCATAGCATGGTTCCGTTTCAACACTTCCTGATGACGAAGACCTAGAGTTTTGACGCTGGTACCTCATGATTCATTTTCATCATTGGTGAATTCCTTTGCTTCAATTGTTGATTATCATCTATTGATTGACAAACTGTTGAATCCTTTCCTTGTTTGACTTCAACTTACCCTTATTCACATGGCTTGGATTGTAATGGTTCTTTGGGATCTTTTATGAAGACCTTAGTTCCTCACCTATGGACTAAGTTGCGCAAGATTATGTTATATTCCTCTACATAGCTTCCATATCTTTGAAGACTCATCATTGTCTATTATGGCTTCGATCCACCTTTGTAATATACGTGGTTTTATACCCATATCATATGATGTACTCAAATATTGTAAAGGAGCTAGTGTTCCAGTAAATTGAACATAACATCCTCAGATGTAACTTTGTATATGACATTACTATGTATTTGTTTCGGGTACTCTCTCTGCTCCATTGGATTTCTGAGTTCTCCACAAATAAAGATTGTAATGTATTTCGGCCATTGTTTCCCTCTGACCTCACACATTAGGGGGCATATGTTATCCACCTGAATGGCACCTCTTCGTCTAAGTGCCGACATCCCTCATGTTGACACACAAAAGGACACTTATGGATTGAGGGTTTCCCAAAACACTATAGATGAGCTTATTACAAAATACATTCCTCACTCATCCAGCTGGTTACTTTGAATTTTTAACTATGTCAAGTCATATCCGTGACCCTATATATATGAAACTCGCCGGTCATACGCGAGTGTCGGTTTTTGCAAGTCGCAGATAGATGTATCCGTGGGTTGCTCTTATAGCAACTCGTGGATCATACGCGATTTGCTAGTCTTGATACCCGCAAATATGTCCCTTTGATATTTAAAATAAAAACACGTGATTACTTGAGATTAGTTAAGCCATTTACCTTAATATCCTTAACTGTCTCAACCTCCTCAACCTTCGAAACTGCCTTATTTTAGCATGTATAAATACAGGCCTTGGGGAGGGTGTTTGATACATACAATGGGAGAGCAAATTTATGCTGGTGGAGTTTATACAGAAGTATTTGGAGCAGTGGAACTCAGAATCCTTTGGTTGCAGAGGAGTCCTTGTCTCAGGCGTTGGGTTGTAATCTGAACTTCCTCACTATTGTTAATAAAGAGAATCCTTCTTCCATATGTGTCTTGAATGTATTTCATGTATTGTGGTTTGATAAATGTTTATGTTTCAGCATCCTATATATGATTTATCTAACCTGTTTATATATATGAATCATCTTGTATTTGGAAGACTGAATCTTGACAGGTGAAGGAGAAAGCATCCCTAAAGACTTTAGAGGAGAAGCAGAGCGGAAGAGGACAAGCTAGGATCAACCGTCTTGCATTGGGTGAGTCTTTCCCATCCTCCTATTTCTTTTACTGCACTCTAGAGTCAATTGTCTGCAAGTTAATTGAGTATGTTGGTAACCCCAAAACTTAGGTTATAAGGTGCATAATCCTGTACAACAACTCTAATAACCTCTATAGGCCTAAATGTGAAGCCGACCACCCTAACTTTGGAGGTATTAAGTGAAAAACTCAGAAATTATCAGTCATTTATTCAACAACCAATAATAACCAAGGGAAAAAACACCACTGATCGGATTGACAAATAAATTCTAAGAGACTGAGTCTTTTACAGACACTATCATGCTAGAACATTTTATTACAACTCCCCTATGGGGTATGAACATGTTATATAGTACAATAATCACTTCCTAGAAGCACTTCCGAAGGTATTCTAAACTCTGAACAAATCATCTTTGTCCGGTTCACTAGGCTCACCTAATAAAAACCCACTAAGTACATCTTAGGTGGTAAAAGTAACGTCTTGGTGAATCTTTTTCTATGAAGACTCAAATTTTGGTTCTACAAATTACTAAGGTGGTGCAATAGAAGAGCATATACCATAGCTTGACTCTCTCAACTCCTAGACCCTCAAATGAGCAAATGCATGAATGCGGAGAGCACGAATTTATTTATACATTTCACAAGCAGTATTGGGTCACTCACAACTAGAGGTGTTGGTGAAACACAACTAAACTAACTAGATTAAGGGAAAGTGGGGGCTCAACCTTTTATATCATCCCTTAATGGTCCAACATACATCTGGGGACTCAAATCTTGGCATACCGTCAAACTGATAGAGTTGAACACTTTACACTATGGAGTGATTATGGAATCCACCAACCATTATTACAATGTGGATTATTATCAAGACCCACAACATTAATATAATGTATGAATTCCCAATTAGTTTATTTTTTAAATCCCTATTTTTTAAGCTACCCTCTAGGGAAAAAGTAACCTTCTTACCTATTTCTAGATATAAATGCCACGTTTTCCCTTCTTTTGTTGACAATCAAAATATGAATTATGTCATTTGACTTAGAATTTTTAGAGTTAGTTATAAAATTGTAATGGTTATTAGAAATAAGAACATACACTTACAAGAATAGAAAACACATTAATGCATCACAATGCATTTCATTAGAACTACTTTGTTAAAGACTATTTTTTCTCAGATAAACTAAGGAGGTGTTTGTATCCATGTCCTTGAAATTTTTAAAAGCATGCAAAATGTGGTAAAATTGTTTTATCACCCTTATTGAATGAAAAAGGCTAGATATCGAATGGCATAACGTTTACATCTCTAATCAAACATGCATTGCACATATTATATACAATCATGATGGAAATGAAGTATTGTGTTCCAACTAAATCATATATTTATCATACATAACTATATCCATTTTCGGATGATGATAGCAATTACACAAAAAAAACCAAAAAACATTTTACTTTTGAATGACTTACAAAAACAATATATCGTAAAACAGGTATCGAACCCAACAAATTTAGGTAAAAAATAAAATTGGCAATATGAATAAAAAAAACTTCTAGTTGCAAACTTCTCAATACAAATAAAAGAATCTAGCAAAACTCTTTGGACAACATCTATAAGAAGGAAACTAAAATAATGACCATTCTACTATAGCGTCACCATTATAATAAATGTGCATTCATTTATATTACAAACATCCCAAACATCAACAATAACATACATAAAATATGAACATATACACTCTCATTAATGCCTTAGATCCAATAATAATTACAGAGAAAGATCCTAATAAAATCACATTTAAACAACTGGGTCAAATTAAGTTTAAATATATAAAAACCATGTGGCATATCTACATCAATAGTGAAGTGAATATTTATTCACTTCACACAATAAATATTACCAGAACACCTAGAATATTCAATAAGCCATTAATACAACAAATATATATTGATAATTGGATAGACAAGTCATAATTTCTTACATTGAGGCTCACCTTTATAGGCTTGAGCATGTGCAGTGAAAAGTTACACCTTTTCACTTTAGTAATTAATAACTATAATTAATATATTATTTTATATTTGTTACACTCTTTGTTAAGAGTTATTTATTTAATTATTAATAGTTATTTAGTGTTTATTTATTATATATTTTTGTTCATTACATTGCCTCTCCCTTAGAATTGCTTTGTCCTAAAAGCATAGTTTATTGTATGACTTTGTTCTCTTGCTCGTAATGACTTTTCATGATGTTGTGATCTTGGAACTACGATACTTGATGAAACTAGGTGGTATAATCTTTAGATTGTTGAACTAATGTGTTGCATTTTTGGGGAAGTGATCCATCCCAAATATACCTTAATTGGAATTGTTTAATGATCGACTACTCATACAGAACTTCTTGATTTAGGCTTCCATAAAAGTTGTCGATGTTGTATTTCGTTTTCCTATAATAAGAGTGATGCTTATTTTATGCTTTAATTTGATGTTGGTTGTATTGACATATGTGATTTGGGTGATGATAAGGCATTAGAGCCATTTGTGGAACCCTTGTATAAACTTCATTTGTTTGTGATTCTCGCGATTTACTAGTTGATAATAACTCTGAGGATTTTTTTAACTCCTCATTTTTATTTTTTTTATTTTTTTAGTCAACCCTTGATTCAAATTTTTTAAGCGAGATTTTTCTTCATTTCTTTGTAATATATTCTTACTGAATTCATTTTGGAGATCCACTTCCTTTTGGTGGAATTCCTGTTGGATTTCTTCTTGCGATATTTTTTCCCTTTCTAATTTCTTAATTTGTGCGATCAAGTCTTGACTATGATTCTTCAAATGAGTAATTTCTTCATCCTTGCTAGCGACAATTTTTTCAAATTCTTTCTGCTTCTTTTAATCTAACTTATGATTACCCTATGAAATCAGCTTTGATATAACCATGAATTCTTTAGATGTTGGAGCTTCTATATCTGACTTCATTGTAATATCTTGAAATTTGATTCTCTTTTGCTTATATGAAAATGTTAGAAACTTCTTTTTCATCATTTACGATGAAAGTCCCCAATGTTTTTATCCAAGGTAAGCACAAAATTATGTCGTCGTCAAAGCTCTATAATGAACTAACAATGAATTTCAATGTGACCATATAATCTCCAACATTCAGTTGTAAGCCACTTATTTCGATTTGTTTTCTATCCCAAAAGACTATCTTTTCCCTTATATTTGAATCAGGAATCACTAAATGGTTAGCGAATTTAGTACTAATATAATTATTACTTTTAGCAGGTGCAATAGAAATGGTGATATCCTTCCCTGCAAGTTTCCCTTTAATTCTAAATAGTATTGCAACATTTCTTTGTAAGGTGATATGAATTTTTTCCTTCTTTTCCACATTAAAATCCATATTCTTGAGTTTTCTTTTAGATTTAATCAATATCTTCTTATTTTTTTTCCAATAGTTTTGTAAAATGCGATTAGATTGGGTGGTTGGGAGGAATAAGTGTTACCTTCCCCACCTAAGTTCAAATCTCACTTGCTTCTTGGTAGTTATTATTATGCCCTTTTATATTCAATCCCAAACCCATTTTAAGAAACCACATGTGGTTTCACTTTTACCTTTTTTTTCTTTTTACTTTTAGCTTTTCTTTTTAACTTTTTTTTTTCTTTCCCTTTTTTGTTTTTTTTTGTTTTCCTCCTTTTAGTTTTTTTTGTTTTTACTTTTATTTTCTCTTTTTGTTTTTTAACTCTCTTTCCTTTTTATTTTTTCTTTTGACTTTTTTATTTTTATTTTTAACTTGGTGAAAGACCATAAATTTAGGGACTCCCTAGGATTATGATTTAAAATCATGATATGGCCAAAGGCCTCGATCACAAACTAGCTCTGATACCAAATGAAGCGAATATTTATTCACTTCACGCAATCAATATTACCAGAACACCTAGAATATTCGATAAGCCATTAATACGACAAATATATATTGATAATTGGATAGATAAGTCAAAATTTATTACATTGAGGCTCTCCTTTATAGGATTGATCATGTGTAGTGAAAGGTTACACCTTTTCACTTTAGTAATTAATAACTATAATTAATATATTATTTTATATTGGTTACACTCTTTGTCAAGAGTTATTTATTTAATTATTAATAGTTATTTAGTGTCTCTTTATTATATATTTTTGTTCATTACAAATAGTAGCATCCACTAACAACATATAAATTCCAATCAATAGTTTAGACATGAGAATGAATAAAATAAATCATATATTTTAAGCTCTATAACACTTTCATGGAACCAATACTTCTAGGATAGAATAAAACCCTAAAAACACCAAATGAGCCCTAAGAATTAAAATCTCCCTAGAATTCAACAAGCCTAAAGAAGCATATGTGATAAAAGAATGATAAAAGGTAAATTTACAATATAATCATCTATTGTAACTGTGGACAAAATGCATAAAAATCATGATACAAAGCATACCAAGTTAATTATTGGATAAAAAATGTTATGCAAGTTTGTATTCTCTGATAAATTGCATGTGCAACATGCCCCTTCAAGACTTGTTATTTCAACAATGGAGATTTTATGCGAAGATTAAAATGTCGAGAAAACTAAGAATGAAAAGTGGAATCACATTAGCCAAAACCTTCACCCTGCAAGCGCAATGTGATGTGGGTGAACCATGAATCACTGTAGTGTTTATGTAGAACAAAATAGCCCCTGGATTTCCCTCTAATACTAGAAATCAAGGGATCAAAGAAGGTATCACATGAAGTTAACTAAAAATACAGGAGAATGCAACCATATGCCTAAATTTCAAGGAAAATGGAGGGTGAAATAACCCTTGGGTCCTCTATTACTGAAAACTGGGGATGAAGGAATGATTTCACTAGAATTTTTCTAGAAATTGGGGGTGAAATATAGATTGGAGGGGGATTTTAGTAGCGTAAAAATAGTTTTTTTCATTTTCCTCATTAATATATGAGAGGCTATCAATTTTGGAATTATTATTTTTATAATAAATATTGGGAGAATATATTTGAGCTGAAAAAACGCTTTCCATATAAGAAAATAGCCCACTAAATTTTTGTAACACCCATAATATATCCCATGGGCTATATATAGCCCCTAAAATTATCCATGGGAATTACTCTTATGATATGATTATACACTTTTTGTGTCAGTTAGGTGTCTATTTACTAATTCCTCCCATCAGACAGGTTGGGATGGATACAACAAATATTTTGTAGTATCCCCTAGAGTTTGGAAAGAGACTCATTGTTGATTCAGGATAGCTTATTTATAATTCACTAGTAGCACTTTGTTATTCATGTGCACAGGAGTATGTTCAATGCATTAGTTATTCATATCGAGATGAAATGAGTGGGATAGCATTTTCATTGGGCTACTGTTGAAATTAGTAAGTGAAAATAGATTGTAGTTTGGTGTCTCTTGGGTATTACAAATAAATATCTACCAACAATCCTCCTCTGCATCCATCTGCGAAAATTTAGAAGTCACTTTTCTCTATCCCAATTAGATACTTGTTTTCAAAGTATTATAATGTTTTCAGGGATTCTACAATTCAGAAGCTCTGGTTTGTTCATTTGAGTCATTGTTTCAAGGGTGATTCTTCTTTGGCAAGGATGGTTGAACTAAAGTGATTTGTGGAAATTATCAAATCAAAATCAAAAGTGGATAGACAAATACCAACTTCAAACATAGTGGATGGAGAAAATTGGTGCATCTGCTATGACTGTGAAATTGACACACTATTTGTTTTGTGCAACCACATGTCTTGTATTCAGTGTATTTCATAGAAACTCATGAACAAGAAGTGTTATTTTTTCTGTAATTCCAATTATTTCGAGGTTTGTTCCATGTAAAGTATCATTTCAACACATGATGGTCAATATAGAGGCTCGAGTGTAACAAATACATTGTTGGATGAAGCTGTAATTTTAACTAAGAAATATCCAATATAAAACAAGCTTTTTCTTTCATACTTTGGTGGGTGATGTGTACCTTAAAATGTACAATACAGTCTATGCAAAACATAGATATATATCAATCTTCTTCCATTGATGTTAATCAATCCTCTTCAGCAGTGGAGTTTTCATGGTTTTCCCTTTAGATAAGTTAGGAATAATTTCCATAGGAACCAAATCCATGGGCAAGGTGTTACCTTTTCTTAGCTTCATACTCAAATCGATGGCTAAATTCAAAATGTGGCCTCCTTATCATTCATGGTTTAGAATAGATTACATACCTATGTTTAACATGGACACCTAGATTACATCATTCCCTCATTACAGATCAGACTTCCCTAAGCTTTTGTAGATTGCAATTTCATCAAACATCATGTGGGATTCTCCTAGTCAGAGTGTTTCTATGTGTAACTTTTCTATTTTTTCATCATCAACTCCCTCACACCATTGTTGGATGTACACATGTCCTACTAGATTTGGTTTTATAGTTTCACAATTTTTACAGGTTGTCCATATCTCATATGCATGGATCATCCCTACCCTTTGTGAACATAGATTGATGACCATTTGTGTTCAAAGTAACACAAATATTGATGACCATTTGATATTAATTTATGTTTTATGTTTTTTTGTGTATGTGGGTATCAATCAGTAGATAATGTTTGTGCATTATAGTGGGTTCAATCCTATGATAAATATAGTTGATTCACAATATCTTACAATAATGGATATTGGTTCTAGTAACCAGATCACTTATCTTTGGAAACGGTGGAACACACACGTTCACACAGTCCTTTTTCCTGGCTCCTTAGGAGAAGGGGTACTTTGTATTGAATGATATTTTTAAGTATGTCTATGAAGAACCACAAGAACCTGTTGCAGCTGCAACTGTTTTCCCCAAATTTATTAAATTTCGGTCCCCTCCTCATGATTTAGCATGGTTTTTAATCATTTGGATACTTGAACCTTTGGTCGTGCTTTAATTTTGGATGGTTTTTTTAAGGTTATTTTTCGTCCTAGTTTTTAGAAATTGCTCTTATTTGGAATTGTTGTAGATCGCAGATTTAGAGTTTGTTTTGCTGAGTTGAAAATGGGTCAGGCCTTTTTGTCCTTTGCAAAACATTGTTTCAGAGGTGAAATAGTTTAAATTGCTACCAAATTTAAAGTTTTGTGTCACTTAGATCGAAGGTTGTTGTCCTTTTTGCTTCCGCCATTGCGTTTCCCAAAGTAGTTAGGCACCCGAAGTGAAAAGTGCTCTGCCCTCTGATTCGTGTCGCATGGCTATAACCTTTTGATCTTCCGCCATTGCGGCCCTCAAACCAGCTAAACACCCGGAGTGAAAAGCGCTCCGCTACCGATGCGGGTCATGTGTCTGTAGTCTTTTTCTTCCCGCCGTTGCGGCTGTGCTAAGTACTTGGCTTCCGATGTCGTTGTCTTTTCGATTTCTGATTTGAGGTTTTCCCACCCGCATCTTGGGTCTTAACTCTTCTGAATCCGACGTGTTTAAGTGTTTCGCAACGCCCATCGCCTGTTAAAAGCCCGCCTGTGCGGTTGTGGATAAGTCTACCCCGTCGTGTTAGTAGTAATGCAACACATGATCTTTCTCATTGAGCAGCCGTTTGATTGATAGATTTTAACGTTTCATTTTAAAATGCAATCCCAACAAATGATACACATTGATTAATCACAGGTGGACTTAAGGGACTGTGGAGGTGACCACGACGCAAAGACATATCTTGACAGTTTTGACAAAGATCAAACGGAAATCGGTAGGATCGCAAAGAGGACAAGCGAAGCTAAAGAAAAAATGAATAACGACAAAGACACAAACCCGAAAGATCTACTAGTAACTGATCAAATCATGAATGCATACAGAATGTAAAATGGGAATATGAAACATTTTATGGGACCGAAAGGTCACACGTTTGGGGAAACCCAAGCGGTTTGCTTTTTAATTTAAATATCTGAAAGTTAGAATAGGGAAGGGGATTTTTTTCCCTGGAAAAACTTGTAACTTAATGCTTGTAAGAGGAACTATTTCATTTTACAACCAGAGACTGCAAATTTTGCCGGTTGGAGGAAGTGCTATGTGGAATGTATCAATGTGATTAAATGAGCGATGTTGAATGTGAACTATTTCATTTCAGCTATGTCTCATTAGCTGTAAGAGTGTTCTAATTTCTTGAACCTATTTTCTTGTCTGAATGTTCTTTAGTACCTTTATGATGTTTTTTCCACTATGAGTAATGGGAATTTTGACTGTTGATGAGCTATCTCATCATACATACTTTTATTCATGTTTATATGTTTGGTTATATGAACAACTATCTGTGATTTGCCATAACACATGAACAGGGTGCATTACTCATGAATTAATCCATCTCTCTAGAGATAGTTTAGTTAATGTTTATTTTCTTGCATATATGTGATTTGGATGCTTGTGAGTTCTAAAACGAGAGGTAAGAACCTGCGCATCACGTTGTGACTACTCTTTGCATATTTATCACCCTGCATTGTTAATTAGGAACGTGCATATCATGCTTTAAGTCAAAAATACAAAAAAATACACGGTGGACCGGGCCACAACCGGTAAACCCCTTTTTTTTACTTGAGCTACGGTAGCCGGACTGCAAACCGAATGGATTCCCTACACCAAATAGTCACAGGCTAGTTGGGAACATTGACTGGGGAGAATCCCTTGCTGTTGTTTCATGCGAATTTCCAGGCCTCAATAGTTTCTAGCGCCAGAAGCTATTGTTTCCTGCAAATTTCCAGGCCTCAACAGTTTCTGGCGCTAGAAGGACGGCCACCAGTGCATGGCTTGCCGAAGAAACTCATTTTCCTGAGATTATTCCATCGGTAACAGTTCTGAAAGTAGTGGGCTTCATAATCCAATTCCAGAAGAAAGGAGTAAAGAACATTTGTTTTCTGTTGACAACGAGGTTGTTAATAACCTGAGAAGACACACCAGGACATATGTGAAGAAGATTGGAGGATTGTCGATCATCCCTGAATTGCCCAGAAGAGAATATAAAAGAAAAGATCATCCTATATTGGAAGACTCAGTACTGGTTGGGGATTGGGAAGAACTTGTGGAAACAACCTTACAAGAAGTTGTACTACCTTTGAATCAAGAAGGCCCAGATACTCCTCACAGTTCTCCTACTCACACTCCTGTTTTCTCACCTCCTCACTCTCCACCCAGACTCATGTCAGGCATTAACGCCAATCCACCAACAAACCCACTGAATCCACCACCTGCCTGGAGAGCCAGATCACCTTTAAATATAACTCCTCCGTTACATGATTTACCTCAATCCTTTGAGAAGATGCTGCCCAAATTTGACCCAAGTGAGAAGATACTAGTAGATGACCACCTGTAAACTTTTTACTTGGCCATAGAAGGGTTAAGTGTGGGGAGCATGAGGATGTAGTTTGCGGACTTTTTCCACACACCCTTAAAGGAGCTGCAGCATCATGGTATTTTGGGTTTCCTGCAAACTCTATCGCTGATTGGGATACCTTCGATAGAGTTTTCAAAAGTAAGTATGCGACTCAAAAGATTCATGCAGCCCTCATGAAAGGACTATGTGCCTTGAAGAAAGAGAGAAAGGAGAAGGTGCACAGCTTTACTCAAATATTTGCAGCATACCTCAAGAATTTTTCTGAAGCTGACAAACCTTCAGACAAGGTCCTAATTGAATATTATACTTCGTCTTTAGGCCCTTAGTTGGCCATGTTTGCCAAATTAAGGGCCAAGCCTACTTTGGCGGAAACCTATGAAGAGGCGAGAATAGTGGAGGCTGAAAGAGAAAGTATCGAATATTATCCCGAACAGTCAGGGGAGAAAGGTGTGGGAAGGAAATCCTTATTGTTTACTAAGCCTAAGGAAGAGAAATCACCATATTTTGAGAGTATGGAAAAAATTATGCAGAAGCTTTCTAACAAAATCATAGACTTGGAGAAAGAGAAGGAAACTCAAAAGTTCTATAAACCCTATTACAAGAAAAGAGAGGATAACAATCAGTCCCAACCTCCTCCACACAATTCTGCATCTATGAATTTAACAGAAGTAGGCATGGACAATTTCTGCACTTTCCATCAGCAACCACACTCTGAAAAGAATTGTCCTCAATGGATAAACTCGGTGACGTTGGTTATGAATCAGCTGTTGGACTCTAAATTAATAGAAGATGGAGATGAAGAAAGAAAATAGAGTACCACTTCAACGAAGGAACAAGAAGAGGAAACCATGGTTTTGTGGAATTCTGTTTCGTTATTTGATGTTGAAGAAGAAAAGAATCAGGGTTACAAGGACGTCATGAAAACCAACATTACAACAAGGAGCCAAGGGTCGGTTAAAGAAGACAGTGTCATACTCCCAAAAATCAAAAGGCTGCAGAAAAATGTTAACAAATTTCAAAATAATTCCGCAGCTGATAAAATTCCTGAATTCACCATTACCAGCCAAGATCCTAGGCAAAATGATGTGCTGGCCAAGCCCAATGAGGAAAAAATGAATGTTGATAAACCGCATCCCATTAAACCACAGATGGATTATGACATTGTGGAAGATATAAAGAAGGTAAAGGCGAATGTTTCACTATTTGAAATGTGTAAAGTGCCGCATCAAAAAGAAAGACTATTGAAAGCGCTTGAAGCATTGGATGAGAGGCTTCCCACCGACAATCAACCTCAGGAAGAAGAAGAAATCAAAGAAACCAGCATTGGAGGTAAGTTTAAGAGCAAACATCCACCTTTCCTCCTCACTTTTGAAATTTTTAATCACAACGTACATAATTTCCTGGTAGACTCAGGGGCGTCGGTTAACGTCATGCCAATATCAGTCTGTAAAAAGATAAATGGGAAGCCTAAGCCATCCACGTGGAGGGTTGTTCAGTTGGACAGGTCGGATGTAAAGGTAATTGGTGAGATGGAGGATGTCCTAGTCCTCCTGGCATCAAATGATAAAGTGTGCCAAGTCATTAATATTGTGGTGGCTGATATACCAGGTGCTTACGGTCTTGTTCTGAGAAAATATCGGTCGGCCAGACTAAATGGATATTTTGCCTCGGATTGGTCACATATGTGGTTTCCATATAAAGGAAGTCCGAACCAAATTAAGATTTTGAGGGAGCCTCACATGAAACACAACATTACTCGACTTGAGGAGAAGAATGAACCAGTGGATTCTGTGTTGGGAAATTATTTTATTGAGTTGGAACCAGGAAATTACCAAGCAGAAGAAGCCAACAACACATCAGACGCCCATCCTTATCTCATTCGATTCTCATAGGCTGATGAAATCGACTATAAAATAGTAGACTTAGCAGTAGGAATAGATTCTCATGCAGTAGGTAGCGATTTCTGGACTTTGTTTTTTGATGGCTCTAAGACGTTAGAAGGGTCAAGGGCTAGCTGTGTCCTAATTGACCCCAAAAATAATAAACATTTTCTTTCATGTAGATTAGAGTTTGAATGTACGAATAATACGGCTGAGTATGAAGCATTGGTGCAAGGTTTGAAGAAAGCAATCGAATTAAAGGTAAGTAATCTAAAAGTTTTTAGAGCTTCTGAAATAATTGTTAAACAGATCCGGAATCAAATACATTGTGTTTCCCCTCACCTGAAAGCTTATCAAAATGAGGTATGGGATCTGCTCAAATGTTTTAATGCATTTAATATTGTTTCAATTCCAAGACTTAAAAACGCAGCAGTTGACTTGTTAGCCACATCAGCTGCTAGGCTCATACCTACTAATAATCGATGCTCTGTTGAATTGATTTTCAGGCCTTTGGTACCTGATATGATCACCAACCTACGAGTATTCGATGACGATCAACAGATTATAGAGTGCTTAACAAATGATGAGGTATTTAAAGGAGCAATTATAGACGATGAAGAACATCAAGCCGAGCTGAAGTATGATAATTTCATCCCTAAAGGAGTCAGAACATTAGAAAGAATGTTCGATTTAAATGAAAAGTCCAGAAGACCAGCCAACATGAAGACTCATAGCTCATCTCTACAGTTCGAGCTGATAAATTTAGGGACGGAGATAAATCCTAAATATGTGAATCTTAGCAAATGTTGTTCACCAGCAAAAAGAGATAAGTTCATCAGTTTGTTTAAACAATATAAAGATGTTTTCACTTGGACATACGAATATTTGAAGACATATGACACCAGCATCATCAAACATGTTATCCCCATCAAAGTTGGTGTCAAACCGTATCAACAACCTTTAAGAAAAATGCATCCAAAATTGGAACCACTGATTCAGAGTGAAGTTAAGAAATTATTGGATGCCAGAATCATTTTTAAGGCCAGACACTTTGAGTGGGTCTCGAATCTGGTGCCAGTGAGAAACAAATCTAGAGAAATCAGGCTATGCATGGACTTCGGGAATTTAAACCGTGCTTCAGACAAAGATAACTATCCTGTTCCGCCCATGGAGAAACTGCTACAAATGGTCTCAGGGTATGAACTATTTTCTTTACTAGATGGATTCTCAGGCTATAATCAAGTATTAGTAGCTGAAGAAGATAGGTTGAAGACAACATTCAAGACCAAATGGGGAACTTTCACTTACAGAATAATGCCCTTTGGGCTTATAAATGCTGGAGCCACATTTCAGAGGGCTATGGACATAGCCTTCCACGGTTTGATTGGACGTAGTGTGGTAATATACCTCGATGATTTTACAATATTCTCAAAGAAGAGAGGAGAACATGCATTCCATCTAAGGCAGATTTTTGAACGCTGTCGAAAATATGGCATCTCACTCAATCCCAAAAAATGTGTGTTTGCTGTTACGGAAGGTAAGCTGCTTGGTCACATAGTTTCAAAGAAGGGAATCTCTATCGATCTGGAAAGGATCAAATCCATTGAACAGATCCCCTTGCCCCATCATAAAAAAGGGATGCAATCATTTATGGGAACAATAAACTTTGTGCGAAGGTTTGTGCCTGATTTTGCTCAGATTGCCAAGCCTCTACAGCAAATGATGAAGAAAAATGCACAATTCAAGTGGACTGAGATTAAGAAGAACACATTCAGCAAAATTAAAACTACTGTTGCACATGCACCCTCCCTTAAAATCCCAGATTTCGACAAAGATTTTATTCTGTATACCTTTGCATCTGATGATTCACTAGCAGCTGTGCTTACCCAAAAGGAAGATGGGGGGGATGAATTCCCAATATATTTCATGAACACTGGTCTACAAGGGGCTGAATTAAATTACCCAACCATTGATAAACAAGCTTACGTAGTATTCAAAGCAGTGAAACAATTCAGGCCTTATATATTAAAAAATCAAAACAAGGTGATCGTCCCATACCCAGCTGTAAGGTCCCTTTTTGTACAGAAAGAGTTAGGAGAAAGAAGGGGCAATTGGGTAACAGTTATTCAAGAGTATGACCTCGAATTCAAGCCAGCTTCTATAGTCAAAGGGTAGGGGTTGTGCAAACTGATGACTAAAAATGGGGACAATGATGAACACGCCTGGGAATATGAGGCTGAATTACATTTGACGGATGTATGTCCTTTGTTCACAACCCCCGATTCTTGGTATAGGGATCTCGTGCACTACCTGCAGGCAGGACTGTTGCCAGAACATTGGAATTCTAAGCAAAGAAGAGCACTGCATCTTAAATCAGCTTCCTATCAAATTGTTGAAGGAATATTATTCAGAAAAAATTACAACGGAGTTCTTCTTAGATGCCTAGAGAAAGAAGATGCGAAGAAAGTGATGATGGATTTGCATGATGGGCCTGCTAGGGGACATTATTCAAGAAATACTACAGCTCACAAAATTCTCAGAGCCGGTTACTATTGGCCTACGCTCTTCAAATATGCACACGCACATGTCAGGAAGTGCGATATTTGCCAAAGGTGTAGTGGAAGACAACCTAAAGCAGCCGCACCACTGAAACCTGTGATGATCACGGAGCCATTCGAGCAATGGGGGTTGGATATTATTGGGGAGATAAAGCCAAACTATTCCCTGCAACACAAGTATATTATGACCGCAACCGATTACTTCACTCACTGGGTCGAAGCGATCCCGCTGCACAAAATAAATGAGGATGTGGTTATCAACTTCCTGCAGGACCATATCATGACCAGGTTTGGAGTTCCAGTTTCTGTAGTTTTTGATAATGCTACTTACTTTTCATCGATTAAATTAACTGCTTTCGCTCATAAGAAAGGAATAAAGTTGCATTATTCCGCTAACTACTATCCACAAGGGAATGGCTTGGCTGAATCCACCAACAAAAATCTGATTAGAATTTTAAAGAAGACTATAATAGAAAACCAGAGGAGTTGGCACTCAGTGCTACCAAATGCCTTTTGGGCTGATAGAGTCACCCCCAAGTATTCGATAGGAGTGTCTCTGTATACCCTTGTGTACGATAAAGAAGCCATTCTCCCTCCCAATATCATGCTACCTTCCTCCATAATAGCTCAAGAATCTAGAGGGTCGGATGATGATGTTTTGCAAATAAGGATATATAACCTCCTGAAAGCAGAAGAGGCTCAATCTAAAGCCAGAGAGCGCTTTAAGCAGCAGTAAGAGGTAATAAAGAGATGGTTTGACAAACATAAGGTAGGAACAAAAGAATTTGAGGTGGGAGATTTAGTTCTCAAGTGGGATCACCCCCATGATGAGAAAGGAAAACACACGAAATTCCAGCAGTTGTGGGTAGGTCCTTTCCGAATTGCGGCAAAACATGGCCCTTCCATTTATAAGTTACAAGATCTGCAAGGGTGGGAAGAGAACTTACCAGTAAATGGTTTAGTCCTCAAGCCTTATTTTTATTAAAGTCTCATTTGTTTTCTTCTATCTTGTATGTAAATAATCTGGCTTGGCCATTTTTTGAGTCTTTAAGTCATAAATTTTAGTTTGTTTTATTTTAGATTTTCTGTTTGATTTCAATAAAAGAAGCAAGATTTGGTTGCATGGAGAGCATTAGAATTCTGGACTAACTAAAATCCTTGATTACAAGACTGTGTATTATGGTTTTACCTGATAGAATTTCTTCTAGTTTAGCAGTTTTCCTAAATGGCTATGAACGCATTGAAGTCTTGCTTAATCCCTGTAAAGTAACTCAAGATTAAAAGGTCCAGAATACTATTTCGAGGCTCCATCCATCTCACACTTAAAATTTCCTAGGGGGTGACAGCAAAAGATCCATGGAAGGAAGCAGGGTAAACAGTATATTATATATAAATGATCCCATGCCAAGAATTGAAAGCCAAAAAGCTAAGAAGAGTCAAAACTCCTAAGAAAGCAATATGTATCAAAACAAAGTACTAAATCACATGAGTATAAAATTGCCAAAAGTTCCTCTCCGTCCGTGAGCTGAAAATTACATCTCTCACACAAAAGGACACTATGGATAGATGAGCCTGAATAAAAATTTAGAAAGAAAGGCATGAGGAGGACTCAAAAGGACAAAAGTACAAAAGCAAAACAAAGGTGCAAAATGGCATGGGAATAAGGAACAAATGAATATTTCTATTTACCATATGTTACGATCCTGTGGTGTCCAAGCTGGAAGCTACCCGAAGATAGAGACAAAAATTAAACTCATATTTCTGGCCTCGAAAGAGTTATCTTGACTTTAAAATCTTGGTTTCCATTTTCCTAATTGGACTACCCTCAATGATTCAAAGTTCATATATTTTCCATTTGGGAAATCCATACATCTAAAAGAATTCAACATGATTGTTTTTATTGTTAAACAGTCTGTTACTTAAGGAGGAAATTGTCCAGAGATCTAGGTTCACCAGGTAGTTCCCAATTGTTGCAGCTGCAACTGTTTTCCCCAAATTTCTTAAATTTTGGTCCCCTCCTCATGATTTAGTGTGGTTTTTAATCATTTGGATCCTTGAACCTTTGGTCGTGCTTTAATTTTGGATGGTTTTTTGAAGGTTAATTTTCGTCCTGGTTTTCAGAAATTGCTCTTATTTGGAATTGTTGTAGATCGCAGATTTAGAGTTTGTTTTGCTAAGTTGAAAACAGGTCAGGCCTTTTTGTCCTTTGCAAAACACTGTTTCAGAGGCGAAACAGTTTAAATCGTTGCCAAATTTAAAGTTTTGTGTCACTTAGATCGGAGGCTGTTGTCCTTTTTGCTTCCGCCATTGCGGCTCTCAAAGTAGCTAGGCACCCGAAGTGAAAAGCGCTCCGCCCTTCGATTCGTGTCGCATGGCTATAACCTTTTGATCTTTCGTTGTTGCGGCCCTCAAACCAGCTAAGTACCCGGAGTGAAAAGTGCTCCGCCGCCGATGCGGGTCGCGTGTCCGTAGTCTTTTTCTTCCCGCCATTGCGGCTTTGCTAAGAACTTAGCTTCCGATGTCGTTGTCTTTTTGATTTCGGATTTGAGGTTTTCCCACCCGCATCTTGGGTCTTAACTCTTCCGAATCCGACGTGTTTAAGTGTTTCGCAACACCCATCGACTGTTAAAAGCTTGCCTGTGTGGCTGTGGATAAGTCTACCCCGTCGTGTTAGCAGTAATGCCACGCATGATCTTTCTCGTTGAGCAGCCATTTTATTGATAGATTTTAACGTTTCATTTTAAAATGCAATCCCAACAAATGATACACATTGATTAATCGTAGGTGGACTTAAGGGACTGTGGAGGTGACCACAGCGCGAAGACATATCTTGACAGTTTCGACAAAGATCAAACGGAAATCAGCAGGATCGCAAAGAGGACAAGCGAAGCTAAAGACAAAATGGATAACAAAAAAGACACAAACCCAAAAGATCTATCAGTAACTGATCAAACCATGAATGCATACAGAATGTAAAATGGGAATATGAAACGTTTTATGGGACCGAAAGGTCACACGTTTGGGGAAACCCAAGTGGTTTTCTTTTTAATTTAAATATCTGAAAGTTAGAATAGGGAAGGGGCTTTTTTTTTCCCTGAAAAACTTGTAACTTAATGCTTGTAAGAGGAACTATTTCGTTTTACAACCAGAGACTGCAAATTTTGCCAGTTGGAGGAAGTGCTATGTGGAATGTATCAATGTGATTAAATGAGCGATGTTGAATGTGAACTATTTCGTTTTCAGCGGTGTCTCATTAGCTGTAAGAGTGTTCTAATTTCCTAAACCTATGTTCTTGTCTGAATGTTCTTCAGTACCTTTATGATGTTTTTCCACTATGAGTAATGGGAATTTTGACTGTTGATGAGCTATCTCATCATACATACTTTTATTCATTTTTATATGTTTGGTTATAAGAACAGCTATCCGTGATTTTCCATAACACATGGACAGGATGCATTACTCATGAATTAATCCAACTCTCTAGAGATAGTTTAGTTAATATTTATTTTCTTGCATATATGTGATTTGGATGCTTGTGAGTTATAAGATGAGAGGTAAGAACCTGCACATCACGTTGTGACTACTCTTTGCATCTTTATCACCCTGCATTGTTAATTAGGCATGTGCATATCATGCTTTAAGTCAAAAATACAAAAAAATACACGGTGGACTGGGCTGCAACCGGTAAACCCCTTTTTGTTACTTGACCTACAGTAGCCGGACCGCAAACCGGACATATTCCCTACACCAAACAGTCATAGGCTAGTTGGGAACGATGACTGGGGAGAATCCCTTACTGTTGTTACCTGCAAATTTCCAGGCCTCAACAGTTTCTAGCACCAGAAGCTATTGTTTCCTGCGAATTTCCAGGCCTCAACAGAACCAAAGGAAAACCTTGTTTTGATAAATAGATATGTAGAATATACAGCTAATTTCATGTCTTAGAGCTAGGTAACATTATTATAATTTATAAAAAAATTGCATTGTTCCCTGCATTTATTCAAAGAATTGGCTTTCACTATTATGTTTTCTATTCTTCCCTGTATAGTTGTCGAGGATGAACCAGTAGCTGAGAATGTTTTTATCAAGCAATCCATAATGCTGGTGGAGAATCTTGTTGTTGAAAAGGTACATAGTCACATTCAGGAGATAGATATATGAGAAGGATCAACTGACAAAAAAGAATCAACAATTGATCATCTTTTTGTTGTAGTTTGAAATGAGGGGACACCTACTCATGAAACTCCATTGTAATCCAAGATGCACCAAAAACATCTTATGATTCAATTGGAAGCTCTATCCAATCCAATTTAAGGTTAAGTTGTCCAACCCTAGATTGCAATATTGTCATTGAATATCTAATGGACATTTTTTACTATAAAAAGGGTTAGAGTAATGAAAGAAAATGCGGCACTTAGTGTTGCAGTTCAGAAACCATCTCTTGTGAGGGTTGTACCAAGTTTTTAGCATCAAGCAACTACTTCCAATCCACCTAAGGAATCTATAAATGGATCCTTTAGTACCACTCTTGTCAATATGACAGATAACAATGACTTCTCTAAACCATGTGTTAAATTTTGCATATGGTCATTCTTTTGTATTTAAGTTATCCTATCAACCTTCTGCTATGTTATCTTACTATCACTTTACAACTATAAATGATTGCATGTAGGAAATATGTGCTCTATTTATATCAAGAAATTTCTTTTCAATGCTACCCCTGCCGATGTTGAGCAAGAATTAAAGAATTTTTGGGAAATTAAGCCTTCTGGGGTTCAAGTGAGGAGTAAGCTTTGGACAATATAAGTATTTTTTGTGTAAGAGAAGNTCCCCCTGCCGATGTTGAGCAAGAATTAAAGAATTTTTGGGAAATTAAGCCTTCTGGGGTTCAAGTGAGGAGTAAGCTTTGGACAATATAAGTATTTTTTGTGTAAGAGAAGTATGTATTAATTTTTATGCCATTGATGTCTCAAGGTAATTCATTTTTTTTATTCAAGGAGGATTATGTTATGGCTTTATTGACTTTGAAGAAGCAGCTTCAGGCCACACTGCACTACACGTATTTTCTCATTAGCAAACACAATTAATAATAAGTGTGGTTGGATTTCATGTCCTCTCATGATTTCATTATGTAATATGGGAATCTATTTAGATGACTATCCTCTTGATTGTACATGCAATTTTTTGTTCAGCATTCGCCCGTTTCTCAAGCAAGAATGCTGGTCCAAATGAAATATAAATATGTTTTCCGGCTTTCTCTAGTATTTCACTTACCAAATTTGAATGTTCTTTGCTCAGTTTGCATGTCTTCTTTAAGTGGTTATGGGAGATATTTTGTATATTGAAAAATTAAGTGGTTTTTTATTAAATGGAATTTATGTTCCATATTTTTTTATCTTTACATTGGTGTTAATTTTTATTGCTTATGATTTTACTATCTTGGCATATCGTATTATAATTAATGAGCGTCAAGCAATTGTTGAAGAGAAAAAGACTACTCCAGGAACCAGAGGTAGGTACATATCAATAAATGTTTATTAAGGTTGATAATTTTGATCAATATTCTTTATTTGTTAAATATATGGTACACTGTCCATGTGTTTAAGCCACTCGTGCATGCCCTTTTCCTATTAGAATAGGTCACAATTTCACCAACCTTCTTTATACCAGGTCTTATTCTAACACTTACATCAGATGTGTGTTCCAAGCCTTCAGCTAGCCATGACATATAACCATCTCTAAGACCCATTTGTTGATCGGACTGTCTTGGAAGCCTAGACCCACTCTTTTCCAAAGATGCATTCCTTATCTCAGGTCCTAGTCCATATTTATCACTTTTTGGATG
The DNA here is from genome assembly GCA_001517045.1 of Pseudotsuga menziesii. Lineage (NCBI taxonomy): Eukaryota > Viridiplantae > Streptophyta > Pinopsida > Pinales > Pinaceae > Pseudotsuga > Pseudotsuga menziesii. The sequence continues at coordinate 290,789 of LPNX010133328.1, forward strand.
TTGCAAGGCTTCAGTATTGTTTGTAAGACCTAGTAATTGAGTGGAATTCCTTGGAATTCCATACCCACTCTTTTCAATAGATGCCTTCCTTATCTTAGGTTCTATTCCAGCATTTACATTTTCTGGGTGTTCCATGCCTCCAGCTAACCATGAGATATAACTATCTGTAAGACCCAATGGTTAAGTGGACTTTCTTGGAAGTCGAGACCCACTCTTTTCAATAGACACCTTCCCAAGTAATATTCCAAGATTTCGATTTTCTAGGTGTTCCAAGCCTCTAGCTAACCATGACTTATAATCAATTGTAAAATCTAGTTATTAAGAGGATTGCATCGGAATCCTAGACTCCATATTTTCCATCGATTCCCTAATTATCTCACGTCTTATTATAGTATTTCCATTTTGTGGGTGTTCTAAGCCTCCCACTTGAGCAATCCATGACAAATAATTGTATGTATGAACCAGTGGTTGAATGGTATATCTTGGAATCTTAGACCCACTATTTTACATAGATACTATTGATATTTTTGTTCCAAGTTCAAAGCATAAATCATGGGGGTTAGTAGAATCCACCTTTGCACCCTACAATGAAACCTTCATTGGATTATTAATGGTTGATTGTTCATCACCACATGTCATCTTGGATAAGAAAAACCCCAATAAAATCATTTTAAGTGGTATTTTTATGCCATTCATTTAAGTGGTATTTTTATGCCACTCATTTTAAGTGGGTTTGCAAAGCGATGTTCATTAAATGGATTTGATCTTTGTTTCCACCATACATTTGTAGTTTCCAACACGGTCATCAGGGGATAAGAAAAAACCCACTAAATTCATTTTAAGTGGTATTTTGATACCATTCACTCAAGTGGGATTGCAGAGTGATCTTAATTAAATGAATCTCATATTTGTTTCCTATGTACATTGGTGATTTCTAGCACAATGGTATTTCATTAAGGATGTGTGTACCATCTTTTAGATGATCAAACCTCTACAAAAAATTTGGCAGTCTCCCCATATGGAACACACTAAAATCGCAAATGTTTTTATGTGGAAGAGAAGGTGTTTAAAACATAAATAGACCTCCACAATCAAGGTTAAAACTTAAATATTCCTCCACCATCATGGTTAATCTGTGATGGCATTACCTGCAAATTTTGATCAATCTTTGGGAAGAGACCTCATATTGTATTCATTTTTCTGATATGGCATGGATGAGAGTTGGATTTTCTTATAGGCTACTTGATTTTCCTACCTATTAGCTAACAACGTGGAATTCATGCCTTTTCCTATGTTTAGGGTGTGGTAGTTGTTCTTACTTTCTGTTCCTTCCATGTAGTTGTGTAGTTGTTTGAGTGTTTCTATGTTATGTACTCTTGTGAGGAGCTATATCGTTAATGGATTGCAATTTTTATTTCATTTACAGTCATAACATAGTGATGTGTAATCACATTTCTCTTAAGTTTAGGCTCTCTATAGAACCTCCAACTAGACTACTGCTTCAAACCCCAACTAATTATGATTCATGACATCCCAGTCAAGATATCCTAATCATGAACTTACTCAACCTTGCATATATCATTTCTCTTTCCTGAAGAAGGTTTTCTCTAGCTCTAAACTCCCTTGTATCTATTCTAAAACCCAAGTTGTTATATTGAGGCTCTAGTGGTGGAGATATTTTTCCATCCTCTGATTCAACAATAACATTTCCAGTATGAAGTCTTTGAATGATAAGAGAGATCTTAATACTTAGTTCCTACACTACAAGATCTACATTTGATAAATTCTTCATAAAATATGGAAGTTCTATTTGAATTCAAATTGGAATTTTTGGTTCTTCTGCAACCCATCTTGATCTTTTCTTATTACCACTAGATTCACCTTCATTTTCTAGCATTGAAATTTGTGGTTCTTCAGCATCCCACCTTGATCTATTCGTATTACCACTACATTCACCTTCATTTTCTACTCCTCCTTTGATTAGATGGTTTTAGACTCATGGTACTTTTGGTATAGTATGAAAATAGATAACTCTTGGTAGCATTATCAAGAATAAGTGTCATCTTGGATCTTGAGAGGCATTATTTTATATAAGAAGAGGAATCACCTGAATCAGGTTTTTTCAATATCAACTTTATCACGTACAAGGGTCACTTGGGTAGTTTCTTGGTAATGTGTGAGTAGGAAAAATGTATGTGTGAGAAGACAAAGTTTATCAACTTATGTCTATTGATTTCGAGTGTTTATATAGTGCACCGAACCATTTAATTCTTCCTTTAGTTTTTTTGGCACATGTGCACATGGTAGTCCTCAGATGGTAATTGCGCATACTTAAGTCTAATTAATTGATGATCTTATTATACAAAAGAAATTTAAGTGAAATTTTACAGTGAATTGTACATGTTTTTTTTATTTGGGAATGAATTTCTTAGTTGGTTTAATAGGATCACATTGTTCCCATGCAAAAGGAAACAACCATTGCATGCTCTATCATATATCAACTTTTTTATGCTGAGAAATAAATTCAGATTGGAATTTAGTGTATGCAGTTGTAGCCATCAGCTATAAACATTTCTTTTTGACATTTAATGGTTTCCATGAAATAAATTTTCTAATTATCAAATTGATATTTGTACTTTTGACAATAAAGGCATATGATAATTGAATACCAAACATATCCGTGGACTTCCCAAAATGATTTGTAATTCCATATTATTCATCAAGTGAGAGCTAATGGAGAACATAAGGTGGAGAGAAACATGGTATATTTTCCATGCTTGAAAGAACCATGACCTTTGTGGGTTGTTTGGACAGATCTGTGGATGGTGGCTTGGCCCACATTGGAGGAAGATGAATTTGGGACATAATTTTCTCATACTTTGCTTCTATTTAAATTGAAATTATCCTTTCCATGGAATCATCCACCATATCATATATATTTTTGACAACTAAAGTTCTTACCAATTTGTTAAATAAACTTGTATGTGATAACAAGTTCTTTTTTCTTTTTGTCCATTTATAATTTTATAGCATGTACAGGAATAACATTTATCCAGTTGGGACCTTCCTTATATGGTGTTGATAAAACTTATTGTTATTGTACAGAACACCTATGGACTATATACCTTGAGAGAGAAGATTAAAGTTTGACCCTTGGTCTTGTGAGAAAAAGGGTTGTTTCCCCACCTTGATTGTACACCTTGATCTTGTGGGTAAAAGAGTTATTTATGTACCTTGATGGTACACCTTGGTCTTGTGGGTGAAAGGGTCATCTTCCCACTTTATTATGACCACTCTTATTGACCTTTAATCTTGTGTTGAACCTTGTTCATCCTTATGCTATTTGTTTGGACTAAGTTGTTACCTTTTTCTGGCTTCTAAGCTGGATTGTGACATTTGTTGAGTCTGCTAGACTGAACCATGACTATTGCTTGGGATTCCTTGACTCAATATGTGGCATCATGACTATTATAAGGTCTTTTCTATGACTATAACATTGGTTTTGGTTCCTATCATGACCTTTGAGGTTGCTAGTATTGAGTCGTGACCTTGTGGGTTTCCTTGTACTGAGTTGTGACCTATGTTAGGACAAAAAATATGATCTCTTTGGGTTGTTTGGACAAAACCATGACCTCTATGGGCTGTTTGGATAGAGTTGTGACCTCTGTGAGATGTTTGGACTAAGTAGTGAACTTTTTTGGGATGCTAAGTTAAGTTGTGACATTTGTTGACTCTGCTAGACTGAACCATGATTGTTCCTTGGGATGCATTGACATGATATGAGCTCTGTTGAGTGTTTTGAGGTCTTTTCTTTGAGTGTGTTGTTTTTTGTTCCTACCATGACCTTTACTAGGTCTATTGTGGTTCTTGTTCAGCCTATTGTAGCATGTTGATCATGTTTATACTTTATAGAGGGTGTTTGTGCTCATTTTCAGCCTCCTTAAGGTTGCTACTATGTATGGAAGTGTGCCAGAGTTTGATGGACGTTCTAGAGTGTGGCTTAAGGCTGCCTCTACAAATTTGAAAGGAGATTCTATTTTCTTTATGTATGATTCTCCTAAAACACTGTCATTTATTGCAACAATGGGATTGAAATTTCATCCTCGTTTCTAGACTGTTTTGATTAATATGTTGAGGTTTGTATTTGTATCACTTTGCCCTACGGCTACCTATCTCTCTCTCTCTCTTAGGTATGTCAATTTTTTTTTAGTGACTTGTTTCCTAAGAGACAAAGTATGATCATAATATATACCTGATTATATAAAGGAAGGTCTAAACCACATTTTTTCTTATTTATGTCAATTTATAATTTCATTGAATGTGCTTGACTAATTTTGTTGTATAGGTATGGGACTCCAATGGACATGTAGAGTAAATTACTACTTTCATGTTTTTAATTTATTTTTGTTTACGGTTTAGGCAATGGCATTCCATGTGGGCATTTTGGACAAAGTTGAACAGTTGTGGGATATTTTCTAGTTCTCTTTCGAGGTATATATGATAGTGGGATTGGCATAGTCTATTATTAAATTGTATTTTATTTTATCTATATATCAATATAAAAATGGTTTCTTTCCTTGATTGCATTTTAGTGGTTTTTTAAGTCACCTCTGAATAAAATGATGACATAAGTATTCATACTTATTTTCTGCAAGGAAACTCGAAGGTATTGTTGCTAATATTTCATCTCATTTCATTTCCATTTATCTAGTGGCTAAGAGTACTTAGAGATAATGCCCATTCTTCTTTATGTGAAATGGAATTAGAAGTATATTTATTTTTACTATTCTATATACATTTTGGGTGATGAGTTTCTCCATCGGAGACTAAAGAAAATTACAAGGAATCCTATCTTGCTGATTCCAAAATTTCCATATGATATTTTTAAAATATTGTAGAGGTTACTTTTTCCTAGGATGGGCATATACATACTAGGAATGAACAACCAAATATTATAAAAAATCTCCAAATGTTGTCTAACAATATGTCCATCCATTCTAATATCATGCAATAAGTAAATGACGTATTGGTTTATTAAATGTCGATATTTTTTGTACATATATTTTAAATATTAAAAATTTACTAGTTCAAGTTTTGGTCCTTTGAATTTAAAATGGACATCCAAATATGATTGAAACTATGTGAAGGTTGTGTAATATGTTCATGGAACCTGAGAGAAAAATGCACCCGTGTTCATTTTATAGGGGATGGTGGCTTGGAACACCTCAGAGGAAGATGAGTTTGGGACACAATTTGCTCATCCTTTGCTTCAATATAAATTGAAATTGTCCTTTCCATGGAATCATCAACCATTATCTTCAAGTTACTTATTAATTTTCAGTCAAATTTAGATATCTTTCCATGACTCTAGATGACTAAGTAGATAGTTTAACAATTCATGCATGCTTGTCATTCCTATAAATTTCTGGGATTTTTGCATTTTGCATCATTAAAGCATACAAAATAATGATTACCAAGTTACTATAGACCCATAATGTCTTACCTTGTACTATTCCTTCAAGTCCTTCAACTTCTTTTATTAAGTGCACAAATATATTTGCACTTAATAAATGCGGTTGAAATACTTGAAGGACTACTACAAGGTAAGCCATTGTGGATCTATAGTAACTTGGTAATCATTATTTTGTATGCATGAATAATGAAAAATTTGTTTGAATGTCATCATTGTCAAGCAATAACAACTTCTTAAAGGGTGCTAGATCAATGGTAGAGCACCTTCCTAATTATAGGCAGGATATTGGTGGTTTGATTCCTCCGTACCCTATCATAAATTAGTGACTAAGAAAATGACTAAATTCACATATATACAACTATTAGTAGCTAATTTATAGTACCTTCTAGAGCGACTAACATTTAGTTGTATTTAACTTAGTCATTAATATGTTATCATCTAGTATTTTATTCAATCGTATATTTGGTCATTAATTGTGGCAATCAATGATTAAATTAATGACTAAATCTATGACTAAAGCAGTGACTAAATCAATGAATAAATAAATGACTAATTAGTCAACCAATTAATGACTAAGTGAAATACGACTAAGTTAGTTAATCTATAATATAGTGGAAATTAGCTACTATTAGTCACTAACTCAAAAATAGTTGTTTATAGCCCAATTTTAGACATTTTTAGTCATTAATTCCTTATTTTGTACTAGTGATATAAGATTTTGAGAAGATAACCCTGGATATTGTGTAATAATTTATACTTTCTTATATAACAGTTTCTTTAGCACTATGATCATATTATCTAGGTTTCCTAAGAGTCCCAGCATTAGTTCTACTATGTGACCCCATGGTCACAATATCGATTCCAAACGAAGCAGAGGCATGAAAACTTAATACATGCCTCATATGCCACTGAGGAGAAATAAACCAGTGACAATTCATGCAATTTCCCAATGGATTTGCATACCATTACATTGTTTCTATTTAAATGTGATAGAAGGTGTATCCAATAGAAAAAAAGTCACAACATGTTGCTTACCACTGCTCTTTGAGTCGCCATAATCCATAGTTGTTCCATACAATTTGAATTCAAGGAAATTGTCCATCAAAAGGTGCGCCAATCAACGCTTTGACAAACAAATGTAGATTTTACATGTGAATACCAATGGTTGCATTTTGGATGGAATAAACTTACCAAATAAGTTCACATTCCAAAACGAGGGATTTCATTACCAAAGGTAGGGTGGCTTAATTATTTCTTTTCATAGTTTGTAAATGAGTTTTATTATGAAATGTGGGGTGGTTTAATATTTTTTTAAGTAGTTTGTCAATGAGTCTTATTATAAGTTTTAGGTGATTTTTACATGATAAAAATAATCATTTAATTTTTTATTTACATATTAATTTGGTATGTAATATTTTCTTGTTTAAGGGATAAGGGACCATTTTTCTTTATTAATTTGACTATTACAATCATGGTAGGGTGTTAAGTTTGATAATCTCTCTATCTAGATTTAACTCTCCAATGCTACATTGGATCATTGTATAACCCATAACTTAGCAAGGGTTGAGATGTCTTGAAGCACAATCAATGGAACCTCTATCTCAGGGGGCATATACCATTCATTCCCTTGGTTGGAAATTTTAAAATAAATAGAATTCTTAGTAAGATAGAAAATAGTGGGAATTTTGTTTTTTGGAATGAAGAGCTGAGTAGGGTTAAGGGTAGTTGGAGGTTTTCTCAAGTTTGAGGGGCTTCAATTGCAACGCTTCATGGGCCTTCACACATAAGATGAAAAAAAGAGACAATTGATATTCCATCATGAGTTTTGGAAGTACTTTTTCATATGACGAAGTAGATGAAGTGGATTATTCACCAGAAACTATAGAAGGGAAAAATTATTTTTTGTTCCCCAATTTGTTTTTGGGTGGTGGAATAAGATCTTGCACTGAAGGAGACTGGACCTCAATCAATGGACATCTTTCCAAATGGTTATCTAGGAGATAGATGAGAGAAAATGGCGACCAGAGAAAACCCTAGCACATCAACCCATAGATCCACGATAGAATATGTTGACCTAAAATCCATGTCAATGCAATCGTTGGCACCAGATCTTGGTGGAAACCCTTACTCACTATTCGCTTCACAACCACGGTTCAACTTAGGCTTTCGAGCCCCAACATATGTCACCATTATCCATATTGATTTTATATCGGAGTCGATGCTTCCAATTGTAGATTGGGTAGAATCGGGGAAAAATTTTGACTTGGAGTTGCTCGAAGTTGGGTGGCCACTGATGGAAACCCTAGGGGACAGGGCCTAGCCCAGAGACCATATTGAATATTTCCCTCTACATGCTACAGAATGATTCATTGCTTCCTTTTTTAAACCCTCAGATCAACAAGGCACGCCCATAGAGAAAGAACAAGATAAAGGAGATGGTGGAGCTATTTCAGGATCCATCCCTAGATAGATATCACCGAGAGGACTGAACCAAAGGAAAAAAGAGAATAAGTTTCTAAAGACAACAAAAGAACCCCTAAATCTAGTTTGTGGGAAAAATTTCTTTGTGGTCCAATATTTAGAAATGGCGGAGACAATGGTGGTGGTAAGAGCCAGAGGGAATTACCCCAATCTCAAGTGGCTTGAGAAATGGGCTTTTGACAATTGGGCTGAATGTTTCAACTACAAACCAGAAATTCTAGTTTTGGCTAGGGGTTGGTTTGTATTCAAATTTAGAAACAAGGAAGATGCTGGAAAAATTCTCCAAAAACACTATAGTTTGGGCTCAACCCCCTATTCTTTTCAAGAGATGGACCCCATTGTTTGATGACGAATGTGAAAGGTTTGATGATATTCTTGTTTGGGTAAGAATTCCTAGGCTACCTTGGTATTTTTGTAACTGTAACTCGTTTAGGGACATTACTAATGCTCTGAGGTGTTTATTCGTGTAGATATGTACTTCACCATCTCTAGGAGCATGTCAGTTACACGTATTCTTGTCTCCCTAAACATTAGGCCAGGTATGAGAGAAGACTTATTCCTCATATGGGTACAAGAAAGGCAGAGGAAGAGGTTGGATTATGAAGGAGTCCCTTTCTGTTGTCATAGATGCCACAAATATGGACACATTTCCTAGTTCTACAAACTCTAGTTCACCAAGGCTGCTGAATGAAAAGAAAAAATAACGGTGTATATGGAATATCCCGAGAAGGACAAGGGTCCGCAAAATATAGGTAGAAGAGATAAGGAGAATCAAGATGGAGTAATCTTTCAAAAAAATTCAGAGTTCAATAGGTGTAGGTTGGAAGGGGAAGAAGGAGCAGTGCCTCATTAGAACGATGCAATTATTGTTCTTCTTGTAAATATGGAGGAGGAGGATCTATATAAATTCCAAATCCTTGATGGAATTAGGAATTTCATAAACAAACTAAGGGTCTAAGCACACAATTAGCCTCATAGAGAATTGCAGAGAATTAGCATAAGGAGAGAAGAAGAAGAATTAATGAACACACATTAATGAATGATCAATAAATGATAATTGGTATTATTACATATTTAATACATCCTTATATAGGAAAATAGATTTGATGGAAGACAACTCATCCTATCTCGTAAAGCAGGATTATGTATTATGATAAACCCCCATAGGTGGCTAAATCACTTTCCTAATCTATCAATGGCCTCACGAATTAGCAATAGCATGATTGATTGATGATGAGTGAAGGAAATACTTTCTAATCCAGGAATATGGAGAGAAAATAATGGAGGATGGGTTGGCAACAAAAGCTGCCAATTTTTTAATTAACTAGCTTTACCTTATCCATAAAAAAGATGGATAAAATCAGAATAAGGTAGGATCTACAGGAAAGCATAGTTACTAATTCTGGTAGTCAATAAAATGGTTAAGATCAATCCATAATCAGAAATAAAGCATTCCTGGGGTATAGATGGCATGTGTTGACTTTAAGGTGAAAGTGGATTCCAACTAATTAGCTAGTGGGTAGGAATTTAATCAAATAATGATTAAATATTTTATCCTAAGCTATGGGTGCATTTATTACTATCCCAACAACCCCCTTTAAGTCTGAATTTATGATGATATCTATGAAATAATCAGAATTATAGATGCATATAGGGCCCAACAACAAGTCTATGGTCACCCTTTAACAATTCCCATGTCCAAAAAGTTGAGGAAAGAGGAAGAACCATATGGGGAAAATCCTCCCTCAAGAAAGGACATGAGAAGCAATACCAAAAATGATGAATTTCTAGTGTTGTTGCTTCTCCAAAATAAATGTTGATGTATGGAGGAATCTTCTTCTCAGGAATAAGATAAATCTGCTCACCTAGATAAAAAACATAAACAACTGCAAGATGGAAATCGGGACCATGTATAACAACTGGGATCGAATGATGTGAAAGAAATAATGAAGGATCTTGAGACTTGAAATCAGCTCCAAGATGATGAGATGACTTGAAATTCGAACTAGTGAAGATGAAATCAGATCCATATAGGTGAAATAATTGTCCAAGCAAATATATAATGTCTCCATCTTCATTTACACAGAAAAGATATGTGCAAGTGATCGTGTAGGAACTAGGAGAGGTCATAAGATCAAGGAGTGTGAATGCAAAGAATCCATGGGTTGATATAACATATGAAGAATCCAATAAATCACATATAATCATGTCAGTAGACTCATGAGAAGAAAATTTATCGTCTTCTAGAGCATAAACTGATAAATAATCCTATGTGGTAGAAGTATGTAAGGAGGAAAGAGAGTGATGTTCAAAATGTTTAAGGAGGCTCTGAGAATGAGTGCCAAGAACAAAGGAGGAGATACAAAATCTCATGGGATCAGGTATGGTAAGTGGTAAGACACTAAAAATACTTGATTTGGCTATGAAAAAATCCTAAAAGACACTAGGTTGCACACCATCAAGGAGAGAGGTATGCACAAAGTGCGAAAGGTCTAGCACATGGATCTCAAAATCCATGATAGAATACATAGAGAACACTGAACGTGTTAGAGAATCATCAATAGAAATAGAAGCTCCATTAGTCACTTATTATTCATTATTAGCATCATAAGAATTTAATCAATATGTTGAACTTCAAGAGATACTGAAAAAACATGGCTCTTCAATATGTGCTTCTTGATAAGAAGAGGAAGCATTCAAATCAAAGAGGGTAGCAACAACAGGATCTGTATCATAAACTTTGTCATCATGATCAAATTCATCAAAGATTGTAGAGGCCGAGACATATTGAGAGAGAGAAATAATTGATAAGCTAGAGGTTCTCTCCACATGGCTAGAATAATTCTCATTGTGCTTTCCCAAAACTCTATCCAATGTTGTCCTGAGATCCTTTGGGTGGTCAGCAGAATCAATAAGGTAGTGAATGCTTGGAGAGATAGCCATACAAATATCTCCAAATTCTCTATCACACTCATTCATCCAGTCAATTTTCTCTGCATAAGACTCTTCACCAGCTCCATTAGATATCTCATAGAGACCTTGTCTCTTTAAAGATAATATCATCTTCATATTCCACTCTAAATATATTGTGAATGGAGAAAGAGGAGGACCTAATACTCTTAAATACATTTGAAGTTGTACTTGCAATATAAACCTGCAAATCTAAAATAGGAGGATTAATTAATGAGCTCTCAAATATTTGATGCCGTGTAGAGATTTGATGTCCTGATCTATGGTACCATGTAGAAATTCTAAATCCTCGATGGAATAAGGAATTTAATAAACAAGCTAAGGACCTAGGCACACAATTAAACTCACAGAGAATTGCAGAGAATTAGCATAAGGAGAGAAGGAGAAGAATTAATGAAAACACATTAATGAATGATCAATAAATGATAATTGATATTATTACATAGGTAATACATCCTTATATAGGAAAATAGAGTTGATGGAAGACAACTCATTCTAGCTCATAAACCAGGCTTACTAATTATGATAAACCACCATAGGTGGCTAAATCACTTTACTAATCTTTCAAGGACCTCAAGAGTTAGAAATAGCATGAGTGATTGATGATGAGTGAAGGCAATACTTTCTAATCCTGGAATATGGAGAGAAAATAATGGAGGATGGGTTGGAAACAAAAGCTTCCAATTTCGTAGTTAACTAGCTTTACCTTATCCACATAAAAGCTGGATAAAAGAAGAATAAGGTAGAATCTGCACGAAAGCACAAGTACTAATTTTGGGAGTCAATAAAATGGTTAAGATAAAACCAGAATCAGAAATAAAGTATTCCTGGGGCATATATGGCATGTGTTGACTTTAAGGTGCAATTGGATGCAACTAATTAGCTAGTGGGTAGGAATTTAATCAAATAAAAATTAAATATTTTATCAGAAGTTATGAGTGGGTTTATTAATATCCCAATAGGATCAAAATCTATAACATCCAGTGGTGGATGATAAAGCCTCTCCAGGTAAGAAAGTGGGTCTCCTAAAACACATTTCTACTTTGGATTCCTCTTTATCATCTGTGTTTTGAGCAAAATAACTCTATGGAGTCACTCCCTTTTTTTGCACCCCCTCCCAAACTCTCATAGAATGATACCTTAGATCACTCAGTGGGGTTCTTTATACTACTCTTCCACCTGACCCCCCCAATCCCTTCCTACACATTGGACTAGAACTATACAAATGATTTGAAAAACTTACCTTTTCAATTTCATCTAAGATTAAGAGATGTCCCAGTTTCGGTGGAAGCTAAATTCCAAATCCAATGGCTTGGAAAGAATCAACTTTTGGATTATAAAGGAAAATGAAGAGGAAGAATAACCTTTCTCTCCTCATATCAGTCACGATATATGAAGGAACTTGCATACAGTAAAGAAAAATCTATTGTTGGGGCGCTTAGAGTAGAGAAAACCCTAGAAGGAATTTACCAATGAAAATACTCTCCTTAAGTTGTTGAGGTTTGGAAAGTTCTCCCAAAATTTTTGCACTGAGGAGGTTGATTTCTCTGTATAAAATTGGCATTATACTTCTCCAGGAAACCCTAGGCCCATAAGAAGGGGTTTCTTTCTTTTTGAAAAAAAACTTCAAACTTGATGATTTCCAAGCCCTGGATGACAAAGGGCACTCTAGGGATGTGGCGCTTGGCTGGAGTCCAAATAACATCCAAGTCAGAAACTCCTAAGGGTTCATCTATGTATAGGGTAATTTGGAATTTTATCATGGGGATTTAAAAAACACCTTCATTATCATAAAAATTTACGTCCCTTATGAGGACCATGTCCCTTTCTAGGATGTGATATAAAAAAATTATATTCTTAAAAATGACAACCTAAATTTAGGCGGCGATCTAAAATTCACATTGGGAACACATGAAATATGGGGGCTCAGAGCTAGAGTGGATCCTCTTACTGATTATTTTATGCAATTCCTTCAGGATTCCAAGCTCTTGGATGTTTCCACAGTAAATCTAAATCCAACTTGGACGCATAGGAGAACTGAGGATTATAGAATTTCTAATAGGTTGGATTGCTTCCTCATCTTTGAACCACTCTTTGAGAAAAACTTCAAAATCAGAAAATGGGTGGATTTGAGTGGGAAGTCTGATCATTTTCCTTTGCCTCAAATTTGTAAGGAACTTTCATTTTTAAGGAATGGTTTGCCTCAAATTGTGTGACCATAGTGATTGTAGTCACTATAGTGACCATATTGACCATAATGACCACATTGACTATGTATATTTCCCAACTATAGTGACTATAGTGACCATAGTGAATGTGCATATTCCCAACTATAATGAGTATAGTGACATAGTGACTATAGTGACATAATGAGATGATTATGTGGCCATAATGACTCTGTATATTTCCCAACTTATGCATGTGAAAAAATGTGACCATAGTGACTGTATTTACAGAATATCCTATAACAATGATCACTTGGGTTTCTAGCACTACATGCATTCTTGAATGCCATGAAAATAAAAAAAAACTCAAGAGTGTCCAAAAGAAATAAATTCTTGATCTTATATGGTTTACACTAGTCGTATGCAGTTAAGCATGGAATCAAATTAACTAAATCTTGATGAAGCATTCTACTTAAACCTGATTCTTACATGAATTTCTTACAAGAGAGAGAAGAGCTCAAAATTGCATCTCAAAGCATTTTTATCATAGATTATTTTGTGAAGGATTCCCTTATAGATATGGATGCTAAGGAATGTCCAACAGAGTAAGTTTTAAGGAGGATTTGGAAAAATGTAAGGAATCTCGATTAAGGTATTGTTACAAATAGTTTGATGAAAAACTACCAATCCATCTCTTAATGGTATCTATGGAATAATAATAAGGAATTAAACATGTGATAGAAACTAAATTTTTGGGAATAAATAGTGGGATTCCTCTTAAAACTATATGACTTTAACTTAAGGGAAAAATGTAAAATTTTGCATGAGGAAACATTTATGGTAGAGATTCAAAGAGAGACACATTATAAATGCTAATCCTTACATTGCATGGCTATTCATATGAATAAATACAATAATTTCACAAACAAATGATATACATAATTCAAATAAGTTCTAGGGAAGTTATATTTTGAATGAAATATTCCAAAAAATTGTTGAAAGAGAGGTACTCACAACCCAAACTTAGGCAAGCTTGCAATCATTATTATCTAAATGAAGTTTCCACCCCTAATTTGGGGATATCACATCAAAATGATGGGACTTCAAGTTCACAATCCAAGACATATCTGCATAGTCTGAAATTGACAATATTCACAAGGTTGTAACCTCCTTTTGGTTTCTCCTCTCTTCCCCACTTCAATTTTTTTCTAATTAATAATAATCCCCTCCTTGAAGAATCCCCCTTTAATGCATAGTCAGCTTTGGGTTTTATGGCCTCTATGCATCTGTCCATCCCTCATAGGTTGAAGTAGCAAGAATTCAAGGTGTTGAGGAGAGGAGATCCAAACCATTTCTTAAGAAATAAATTGACTGGAATATTAAAAGTAGAGCTACTTGGCTTGCTACTTTGGATCACAATACAATTTATTTTCATAGATTTGGAAACTATTGCAAAATATTAAACACAATTTGGATATTAAAATATCTTGCAAGGATAATTTGAATTTGCAATTTGGAGATTAAAAGATCTTGAAAATTTGAATGTAATGGAAAAATTAAACAAGGATAAACATACATAGTCTCAAACTAGAAGGGATGGGCACCAAACACTGCAAGGGTAATGTGCTAATTAGGTATTATTATTTTTAATTGAATGATGCATTGAAGGAGAAGAGTTTTCAATCGACTCTTGGTTGAGGCCCAATAAAGCTCAAGTAAACAAGAACTTCACCAAAGTCCTTTATGACATGATACCACTATTGTGGAAATGTATAACAAAAAAATTGAGAAATATAGAGAAGCACAAGTATAAGGATTAATGCATATTTAGGGATGGGAATTGGCCTAATTTAAACCATGGTTTGAGGTAAAACCTTAGGGATTAGACCCTAATTTTTTTATTTAAGGTTCCATGCACCATGTGTCACATAGAATCATAAAAAAATCATTAGAATTATCAATGGTAATAAACATGTTTTAACAATTTCCAAAAGTTACTAGAAAGAGTATCAGAGAGGGTCATTAAAGAATCATTAGTAGAAGTTTCACCAAAGAGATCCTTGGAAACGTGCCTTTAGAAACCCTCACAAAAAGTTCCATTGCAAAACACTTTGGTGGAAAACCTTAAAGCATGTGTGGAAAACCATGGGTTTCTTTTCTTCTACATTAGCATTGTGTGGTAAAGAGTTGATTTCTGCCATATACCATGCATCCTCCATCTTCCTAGACAAACCCTCAAGAATTCCATAGATATGCTATGTTTTAGAATGTGATATGTCTCCCCCAAGGAATGCATGTACTTTTTTATTTACGTGAATCCAACTAGAAGATGGAACTTTTTGAATTCCCTGGTTTTTCATCATTTGTATCATCTTTGATACAACACCCCACCATATTGTCATTGCATAAATATTTGACATCAACACATAGGTTCCTACATTTTTTGTTTCCAACTCAAGAGTATACTTTGTTGCACGTTCATGTTCAAATTTAGTTGGATTTGACATGCACCAATCAAGGCTCCACGAACAACAAAATCAGGCTAAACATACATACTATTGATAAAGTACTCTACCTATTCCAAATATCCAAAGAGCCCGAGAAGGTCAACCATGCATGCATAATTCTTAGCTATCAATGAGATATGATGATCATTCCTCATAATATCAAAGCAGTGCAAGCCCTTATCCACAAGTCTTGTGTGCCTGCATGTATTCGAGACACCAACAAATTTGATTTTTCCAGGATTCACACATGCCTGTTGGATTTGTTGAAAGAGTTTAAAATCCTCCTTATCAATTATCTCTCAATGTAGATTCCATCCCTAATTGATTCTATGACATCACAAGCACACATGTTCAATCTCACACTCCGGTCCATATTCGAGGTAGTCTCCCTAGTCTAAAAATGTCAATGTCCACAAGGTTGTACCCTCCGTGTGGTCTCTCTTGTCTCTTCCCCTTTAGATTTTGTTCTAGTGAATAATAATCCCCTCCACGAAGAATCCCCCACCAAGGCTTATGAAACCCCTCACATGTGTAAATGATATACATCCTTCGATTTAGGTTTCCTTTCATAGTAAACTTTGGGTTTTATCTCACTTTTACTTAACTATTACAAAATATTCACGATTTGACATGCCTTTCAAGCACATGAATGATAAAACCTTCTTTCCTTCTTATAAGCCAAACTATTTCACTGGAAAGGAGTTTGATTGAGCTCCACACTATGAATCTTTGTTACATAATTACATCAAACACGACAAAACAAGCCCAGGCAAAATTGGAGGAACAAAAATGAATTATGTAAATTTCATAATTTTGTAGATTTAAAATAAAGGGAAGAAATTGGACACAATGTTAAAGTACATGCACATGTTAGACATGAATCTATCTCCGAGAGTTAGCTTGAGTTGTTATATTTCAAACAACATCCCCCAAAGGTCAAATTATTATGACTTTTTGGGGTGACTTTAAAAACACCGCCCCCAATAGTTAATTCCTTGTTATTTTTTTTTCAGGGGGTTTAAAAACTTCTTAAAAAAAACCTTTCCGGGGGGGTCTTTCCAAACTCCCCCTCCCCCAAAAAAAAAGTCCTGAGAATTGGACTTTTTTTTGCGGGGGAGGAGGGGGGGTTTAAAAACTTCCCCCAAAAGTCCAATTCTTAGGACTATTGGGGTGGGGGGGTTAAAAAAAAACCCCAAAAGTTCAATTCTCAAGACTTTGGGGGGTAGGGGGAGGGGGGTTTAAGAACCACCCCCAATGGCCTCAAAAAACTTGTGTGTGTGGGGGGGGGCGGGCGAGGGGGTTCACAAAACCTCCACAAGGTAAAAACACCTTGAAAATGTCTTTAGGGGGGGTCTTTAAAAAACCTCCTCCAAAAGAAATGGGAATTGAAATTTTGGGGGAAGTTTTAAAACAACCAAACCCAAAAGTCTAATTCTCATGAATTTTGGGGGAGGGTTTCTAAAAACCTTCTTCAAAAACACCTTAAGGGGGTCTTTCTTAAACCCCTCCCACCACACACCTAGCCACCCACCCAAAATTCCTAAGAAGTGGAATTTTGGGATGGTTTTTAAGAACCGTCCCCAAAGACCTAAAAAATTGTTTTTTTTTGGGGGGGGGGAGGGGTAGTTAGCAAAATCGTTGCAAGCCAAAGCCACTCCCAAAAGGGTATTTTGTTGTATTGTAAGTATAATACAATTGCAATCAATTTGCGTGTGCACTAATATGACTACAAAAAGAGAAAAAAATAGAAGTAAATTATTATTTTTTTAAAGATTTGAATCTTTATCCAAGATATTGGAATTTCTTTGGCATTCAAGTTTATTGCCTTAGTACCGAAATAAAAAATTTGAAGCTTTATCCAATATATTGTAATATCCTTAAGGTTTTACTGATTATAAGTGAAATGGGTTCAAGGATGTATTTTCAAGTCTTCTAAAATTACATCCTACATTAGATCTCAACATGTTTATGAAAACATGATATGCATTTGATAGTGTATTTCCTAATCATATTGATCTTTAGCAAATATGGCAAGTGGAAAATCATTCAAAAGGTAGGATGGAACAAAAATCAGGAATCTTTGTCATAGAGAAATCATACAATATTCATTTGAGTGGTTCAATCAATAAGTTAAAGAATTAAGATGGAAACTATTCACCTTTTTTATAACATTGTTGTTCATGTTATGAGCATAAATAGGTGTTGGAACCTAATTGTTTAGATTTGAAAAAGAGGGTGAGAATGGAATGGAACAAAACAATGAACCCAAACACATGAAAATACCTTCAAACACCAGTAAAATAAATTTCCATCCTAAAAAAACATAAATGACAGCATATGAGCATGTCTTTCAATAGTAGGGATGAAAAATCTTTATGTATAAAATTGAATTTGACTTGAACATGCACAGTTAATGACAATGTATTAATATCTATAAGACATGCTGAATAGTTTCATTTATACCACAAAGAAAGAGTGCAACATTGTAACACCAACGTTTTGAAGCTTTGGTGAGATTTTATTTAAAAATATCATATTTTAAAAGGTTTCAAAATTCTCAAGGGGATAAAATATGCATCCTCAAACCCATACAACACATATGGAAAAATACACATAATATGAAAATGTCAAAATCAAAGAAACATGTGTCGGTTATTGTCTATAAGACATCTGAATAATTTCATCTATACCACAAAGAATATGCGCAACATTAAAATATCATATTTCAAAGGTTTTGAAATCCTCAAGGAGCTAAAATATGCATCCTAAAACTCATAATATGAAAATATCAAACTCAAAGCAACATATATATGTCATTGTCGATCTCAATTTGAGAAAGATATTCCATTTTCAACTTTTGGCAAGGTTTAGATGATGAAAACATAAAAAGATTTTGGGCATTTAAAAATATTTTTCTCATATGAAATATATTTTTCAATGCCATTGTCTCACAAAAGTTTTGAAGCTATTCAGCAATAACATTATGAGACATCTATGCTAAAATAGTTGTATTTGTGGTAAGTGAAGAGAAGACAATAGCTATGATTATTGGTCAGGAATACATGAGGTGTGCTTGCTGTTGGACAATTATTGTAATGTAAATAGTTTAAAAATCTAATTTCATTTTATTTAAAAAAACTATCTCCCTCTATTTCATTTGTAACAAAGTCCAAGAAAACTAAATTAGAAATAGAAATTATTGGGAAAAAAGGTTCTAAAATGAACTCAGAACAAGAAAGGTACTTCAAACACTTCTACACAATTTGCAAACTTCGCGTCTAAGCTCTTTTACTAGCTTAACTATGTAAATCATTTAAATCTTGAAGTTTTATTCCATAATTGTTTGTCAAAGTATGGTATATGAACTAAAGTTGGATAATATTGTAGTATCTGTACTCTTACTCTGATAATTAGTAAGAGATGTATCCATTCCTCATCATTTTTATGGATCAAGTAAAAAAATGTTATACATTTGAAGGTTGTGGCATTTTGCATATTTATGGAACAATCTAAGGTAGAGAATGTTTTCACCAACAACACACAACCATTGTCTATTGCAAATTCTTTAAAACCACTGAAACCTAGAAGATCATTGTTTCTTGTATCTTGAATGGAATTTTTAGGAGTAAAAATGAGTATTTCAAGAAAAATTTGCAACACCTTTTCAAAGAAGAAGCTTATGTTCTTGCCGAGGCAAATAAGTGATCTAAAACTTAGAGAAAACTTGCTAGAGATATTGTTATTTACCTTGTCATCTTCGAACTGTGCCCATATTTTGAAGGTATTTGGACTAATTAATACTATGTTTATTGACATTTTATTCATACAAAATTTGTTATTCATTTCTATTTGAAGAGTATATTTCATCACCCAACCCTAGAGTCCCAACTCTTTCATTACCCAAAATTTTCTGGTAAAATCAGCCTCACTACACCTCTGTTGATCCCCACTACCCGATCTTAAATACTTCCTCCAACTTAATGAATTCATGCAACATTACTTGTTGTTCCTTGCGCATTTTCTTAATGCCATGCATTGTGGTGCTGAATTTCAACTCTAAAATAACTTAAATTTTGGTGCATCAATTTATCAATTGCAAGGTACATGAAATAGAACATAAATACTAACAACAGTACTATAAAATACAAGTTAATAAAAAATAATAATAAACAATAAGGAAAGGAAAGTAAATTGGGTTTAGACCTTCCTTATACTCAAATATCGTTATACAAATACATACCTCACATTCTTATCCAGAAAAGGTTCAAGAATGAGTGTGAAAAATTTCATAGCCGTTTCCGAACTACAATAGCATTTTCATAAAGGAAAGTCAAATTCATGCACAGTTGTAGTATCCTAAAAAATATCATATTCTAGTCCTATCATCTCACAAAAGAATACATCCCAGCTTTCCATCTTTAATGCTAGTTAGAGAATCCTTCTATAGGCTTAAACAAGTCACAACAACTCAAATAGGGCTAAGCAAAAAGTCATAACAACCCTAACATGATAGGAAAGAATTATTGTTTCTAAACAAGAGGCTAAGGAATGTTTTGAAAACACTAGAAGGATGATAGAGACCACAACCCAGTTATAACATACTAAGAAAGAGGTTAAAGAAGACATAGCACGCTGAATTAAGTCATGTCCCAACTCTAGCATCTTGGGAAAGGTCATGGGCATGTTCTAGCAGATGTAAGAGGGCTAGGAACCATCATAAGGCACCCAAATATATCATGACCTAAGTATGATTAGCATCCCTCATATTGTTCTCAAATATTATCCAGTGCATAAAACACGCCCGTTTTCATAGTACAAGTGGTGCAAGACTTGCATCTAGCATCTCCAAATATTATAGTGTATAGGGATGATCAAAGAAGCAATACGTTACATACTTACATGCATAAACTTACGGAGATCAAGTGGAAATCATTAATGAACTTTTATTATTTTTTCCATCACTACTCCTTGCAACCTATAATTATGGAAACGCTACATTACGCATTGTTGTAGCTAGATTTACAACTTCTAGTTTGAGGATGCTTAAGAAGAATCCGGATCTTATCATACATTTAGTCTTAGATAGAACCACATATTTTCCAATAATTGTCAATTACAATAACATGGAAGGAATAACTACAATTCCTTGGAAATACAATTCATGAAAAACTTGTGGGAATACTATTGTCATCTCTCAGGTTAGATATCAATTCCCATGATAAAAATGGAATTAATGATGTTGATATACTAGAATTTAACCTACTATACAGTATAACATTTGTTGAGGTTGCAGCATCGAGAGTCATTCTCCAGTCTTGTGAGTAATATCAAGACAATAGATTTGTGAGTAATATCAAGTCAATAAAACTTGTGTGTTATATCAAGTAAGTCTTGTGTGTAATATCAAAGTAGTATACTTGTGAGCAATATCAAGTTCTACGAATATCCTCATGTTGTGAGGTGGTGTACTTTACTATGTAAATTGGATATACTATGTGATGTATGACTAGTCATTGTCAATAGGTGATACAAGTCTCGTTTAGTGATTAGGTACCCTTAGAGTGATTTACTATAGCATGTGACTATATGACCTGGGGTAATACATATGATCATAGGTTTAGAAACAATATTACGAGTATGAAATTATATATATGATTAATTAATTAAACACATACGGACCATGCAATATTAATTAAATAGATATGAGCATAGAGATAGAGAGAGAAATCGAATTTCCCATGCATGCCTCCAAGAGAACTTGAATTGATAAGAAATTAGTTGAGTCTTAGTGGTGCTAAATAAGTTTTAGTTAATTAAGGAATCAACTCCCTAATTTATGCAAGTGGTTGTTGAAGACGACACTGATGGAGAAGCACTAGTTACATTTAGTTATGTTCAGTTACATTTAGTTTTGTTCAGTTACATTCATTTATTTTCGGTTACATTCATTTATGTTAATTTACATCCAGTTCTGTTCAGTTCCATTCAATTACATGCAGTTCCATTCAGTTCATTTCAATCCAATTAGTTAACTACTCAGTTAGAGGTAGTTAAACTCAGTAAATTAATGGAGGGCACATATATCCATTTTGGGAGTTAATTATTAAGTGACAACTTGGCACATAGTCTATAGGGGGTGTAAGGTTGGATATGAAACAATGTTCTCAGTTTTAACAAGTTACTAAAGCATGCAACTATTTTCCATCTTCTTTGTATGACTGAATTTGGCTTGTTATTAAATTGTTATGCACTTGGAAAGACAAATACAATGGTCCATTTGATCTCTCCTCTCTTATGCTCTCTGATCAAGCAATATTCTATTGTGTTAATTCATTCTCTGTCTATTATCAATCATACTCTCAGACTGTTTTCTTGGTTTTTATCCTTCAAATCAGTGGATTTTTTTCCTAGGGTATATCATGTGTTCTATGGTTTGATTTATTTATGACTTTGGGTTATTGATGAGATCTATCTGCACTGTAATTGTGGATTAAATTTTTAAGGTTCAATTTTCTTCATATTTTCTCAAATAATAACATGGTATTAGAGAAAGGGAGTGCAAGAGCTTAGTTTTGTTCAAACACTCTAATCCTTCATATATCCCGAAGCATTGAGCAATAGCTAAAAGCAATGACATCAATATCCGCTGGACTAGAAGATAGACTCAAACGAACATCCAACTTGAATACAAGGAAGGAGAGGGTGATTAATATTCTTGAAGAGGATGATATTGATTCTTTTGTGACCTCCTTGATCAAAGATCCCACTACAAATGAAAGAACAACAAATTACAAGAAGAATCAAGAAAAGGAAAATAGTATCATATATGACTCCATGAAGGGAAATCTCATGTTGATGATCACACCATTGAAGATGGAAAAGGAGTGTTTCGACACACTCACAAATATTTATGAGAATAAGACCCCTACTCAAAACAGAGCTTTGAAGAACACGTTGTGCAAAATTAATATGGAAAGAGATGAGACTGTAGCCTCCTTATTCACAAAGATTCCATAGGTGAAGGATCAAATTGCAAGCATTGGTGTGGAGATGCATGAGGATGATCTTATTCAAACCACCATCGATGGGATCCCCACCTCATGGGATACCTTTATTGCTATGGTAAATTGAAGAGAATAGAAGCTCAAATTCAAAATAATCTATCATGATTGCATTCAAGAAGAAGGGTGCAACCAGAACAAATTATGTGGTGCACACTAAAGAAAATAATCTAGCTCTCAGAGCTAGAACCGAAAAAGTAGGAATCCTTTCACTCCCAAGAAATTATTTCATGCAAAGAAGAAAGAGATTACAAAAAACCTTTAAAAATAAAAGTTTAAATTATTCTATTTTGGAAATAAAGGTCACTTTGCAAGAGGGTGCAATAAAAAGGATAAGGATGAAGGAAAGGTTCATGCCTCATTTTCATAGAAGAAACTCCACAAAAGGTTGCACCCGAAGAGAAAGAGACTAGAAGGGTGTATTATCTTATCTCTTATTTTTCCATATCTATCATCACAGGAGAAGATACATGGATTATCTAAGGTGGTGCTTCCAAGCACATGTCCGGGTACAAGGGTGCACTCTCCAACCTAAAATAGAAATAATTTTCATGCATGATGGAATTGAGAGACAATTCTACATATTCAATCCAAGGAATTGGATCCACATCCTTCCTGCTAAATTATGGAGACACACTACATATGGATTACATTATGTATGTCCCTGGATTGAAGAAGAACCTACTCTCTGTTCTTATCCTTAAAGATAAATGATTCTGTGTGATCTTCATGAAAATTCAAGCATACTTGTGGTCGAAGAACCAGAACATTGATATTGCTATTTTTTTTTTTAGTTCGAGGAGGAAAAAATTATAAGGTCCCATGAAATATTATTTCAGTCATGATACATCATACTATCATCCCATGCAATCTTTGGCATAGGAGAATCAGACATCTCCACTTCTGAGCACTTCCTGGTTTGCAGTGAATGGTGAAAGGTATGCCTTGTTTCTATTATGTTCATGATTCTTTTTGTCGAGGTTGTGCTTTAGGAAAAAAATTTCAATTTTTTTTTAATATAATCCATACTAGATATAAAGGAATCCTTTACTTAATACATTCACATGTGTGTGGAGCCATGTCTACCCATTCCCTCAATGGGCACCTTTACTATGTTTTATTAATTGGTGATTTCTCCCATAAGGATTGGATTTACTTCATGAAATCCAAAAGTGAAACCTTCTATAAATTACAAGAGTTTAAATCCTTATTTGAAAGCCAAAAAAGCAAGCATACCCATTCCC
Source organism: Pseudotsuga menziesii (assembly GCA_001517045.1). NCBI lineage: Eukaryota > Viridiplantae > Streptophyta > Pinopsida > Pinales > Pinaceae > Pseudotsuga > Pseudotsuga menziesii. The sequence goes on from LPNX010133328.1 coordinate 314,690, forward strand.
TACGGTTTGATAATGGAGGAGAATTCAAATCAAATTCCTTCAATTAGTTTTGTAGTGATGCATTGATATGTAGACAATTAATAGTTCCTTACAACCCACAACAAAATGGGGTGGCATAGAGAAAGAATAAAACTATTCATGAGGCTACAAAAACCATGTTACATGATCATGATATTTCTACTTATTTGTGAGAATAATATACTAGTACAACAATCTACATTTAGAACAAAATTCTGCATGTAGTCCTTGATGAGAAAACACTTGAAGAGGTGTTCACTAGTTAGAAACCAGACATATCACATATTCGGATTTTTGGATGTCTTGTGTATATTCACATTCCAAAAGAAAAGGTAATGAATATGGAACCTTATGGAATGAAGGGAACTTTTGTTGGCTACACTGAGACCTCCAAAGCATTCATAATTTATGTACCCGGTGAGATACATGTTGAGGTGAGTTAGGATGTGACTTTCCATGAGGAGGAAGAATTCAAGTGGTCAAAATAGATTGAATGTGATCCTAAGATAGAGTATAATGATATTCCTATTTCAGAGGATCATCAGGATGATTCTTCCCCTTGCGATGTTTAGAGGGAGAATCCAATAGAGAATACAGAGTTTCCTATCATTGATAAAACAATTGAATTGGTTGATGATCCTCCTACAAAGAGGAGGTCAACATGCTGTCAAGATTTATTTAGAGATGTTGAGAAGTACGGATCACTAGTGGGAACTTCTAGAGAGAGAAATCATCCTGATAGATATTCAGGATATGTTGCATTGATGAGCAACATCAGTGACTCGGAGCCTTCATCATATGAATAGGATGCATAGTAGCAAGTGTGGAAATATGCTATGACAAAGGAGTATCATTCTTATGAAGAATTATGTTTAGGATATTGTTCCTATACCTGAGAGGAAGTCAGTTGTTACTTCCAGATGGCTTTACAAGATGAAGCATGCTGCAGATGGTAGTGTGGACAAGTACAAAGCCAGATTTGTTCCCCAAGGCTTCTTTCAAAAAGAGGGCATGGAGTATGAGGAGAATTTTTCCCTAGTGTCCAGGTATACTACTATCACATATATTATTTCACTTGCATCAGTATTAGGATGGAAGCTTCACCAGATGGACGTGAAGAATTCCTTCCTCAATGGTGAGGTTGAGGAAGAAGTTCACATTCAGCATCATGAGGTTTTTGTGATACATGGGAAGGATTCCCATGTCTAAAAGTTGAAGAAAGCCCCATATGGGTTAAATCAAGCTCCTCAAGATTTATAAGCTAGAATAGAAAATTACCTTTAGAAACTGGGTTTTTTTAAGAGTGGTGCAAATTCCAACTTGTACTTCAATGTAGTAGAGAACCAACCTCTAATACTGATTCTATATGTTGAATATATTTTTCTCAATGGAGAGGAAAAAAAATTGTTGAGTGTAAGAGGGAGCTTACCTCAGAGTTTGAGATGAAATACTTACGTATTATGTACTAATTCTTAGGTATTGAGATTTGGTAGCAGAATGATGAGATATTTCTATCTCAAGGGAAGTACACAATGGACATCTTGCAGAGATTTGGCATGATGTATTGTAAATCCACAAACACTCTGATGGATTCCAATTTGAGGAAAATCCATGAGACTGAGATTGGATCAGAACGAGTGGACCCCACATTATACTGATAGTTCATTGGGTTATTTATGTACCTGATACATTCGAGGCCAAAATTTTTTGATGCAGTTAGCATTTTGAGTCAATTCATGACTAATCCTGGACATAGACACTGAGTTGCAGGTAAGCACATATTGAGGTACCTCTATGGTACAGTTTCTTATGGACTCATGTATGCTTCCAATGGAGGAGTATTATTGCTTGGATATGCTAATTCTGATTGTGGTGGAAACATTGTTGATCGGAAGAGAACTTCCAAATACTATTTCAACTCGGGTTCTACTATGATTTCTTGGTCTAGCAGAAAGCAGTGTTCAGTTTCCCAGAGCACACCAAAGGCTAAGTACATTGCTTCTAGTACTTCTTACAGAAAATCATTGTGGCTAAGAAATCTACTTGGAGGATTCATCAGAGAAAATACAGAGCCTACAGTGATTAGGTGCGACAAACAAAGTTGTATAAATATTTCTGAGAATCTTATGTTTCATGACGAATCAAAACACGTAGAAATGAAGTATCACTTCATTCGATACATGGTCCAGAAAGGTATGGCAAAACTTCAGTATATAGATACTAAGGAGACTATTTTAGATTTGATGACAAAGCCTCTATCGACTGTGATGAAGTTATGACACTTTTGATATAAGCTTATCATGGGAGAGAATGTCTCCCTTGCTAACAGGGACTGTTGAGGTTACAACATCAGGAGTCATTCTCCAATCTTGTGAGTAATATCAAGACAATAGACTTGTGAGTAATATTGAGTCCTACAAATATCCTCATATGATTAAGGTGGTGATGTTGTATATCTTATGGGTAATATCAAGTTGAGTCTTATGAGTAATATCAAGGAAGTAGACTTGTGAGTATTTTCAAGTCAGTAAAACTTGTGTGTAATATCAAGTAAGTCTTGTGAGTAATATCAAGGCAACAAACTTGTGAGTAATATCAAGTTCTACAAATATCCTCATGTTGTGAGGTGGTGTACTTTAATGTGTAAAGTGGATATACTATGTGATGCATGGCTAGTCATGGTCAACATGTGCTACAAGTCTTCTTTTAGGGATTAACTACCCTTAGAGTGATTTACTTTAGCATGTGACTATATGACCCAAGGTAATACATATGATCATAGTTTCATAAACAATCTTATGAGTACGAAATGATATACATGATAAATTTATTAAACACATAAGGACCATGCAATAATAGTTAAACAAAAATGAGCACAAAGATAGAGTGAGAATTTGAATTGCCCATGCATGCCTCTAAGAGAACTTGAATTGATAAGACATCAGTTGAGTATTAGTGGTGATAAATAAGTTTCAGTTATTTAAGGAATCAAATCCTTAATTTATGCAAGTGTTTGTTGAATATGGCACTGATGGAGAAGCACTAGTTACATTCAGTTATGATCAATTACATTCATTTCTATCTGGTTACATTTAGTTATGTTCAATTACATTCAGTTATGTTCATTTGCATTCAGTTATGTTCAGTTATGATCAATTACATCTAGTTATGTTCAGTTATATTCAGTTCCATTTAGTTGCAGTTCCATGAGGAGGAAGCATTCAAGTGGTCAAAATAGATTGAATGTGATCCCAAGATAGAGTATAATGATATTCCTATTTCAGAGGATCATCAGGATGATTCTTCCCCTTGCGATGTTTAGAGGGAGAATTCAATAGAGAATACAGAGTTACCTATCATTGATAAAGCAATTGAATTGGTTGATGATCCTCCTACAAAGAGGAGGTCAACATGCTGTCAAGATTTATTTAGAGATGTTGAGAAGTATGGATCACTAGTGGGCACTTCTAGAGAGAGAAATAATCCTGATAGATATTCAGGATATGTTGCATTGATGAGCAACATCAATGACTCGAATCCTTCATCATATGAATAGGATGCATAGTAGCAAGTGTAGAAATATGCTATGACAAAGGAGTATCATTCTTATGAAGAATTATGTTTAGGATATTGTTCCTAGACCTGAGAGGAAGTCAGTTTTTACTTCCAGATAGCTTTACAAGATGAAGCATGCTGTAGATGGCAGTGTGGAAAAGTACAAAGCTAGATTTGTTCCCCAAGTATTCTTTCAAAAAGAGGGCATGGAGTATGAGGAGACTTTTTCCCTAGTGTCCAGGTATACTACTATCACATATATTATTTCAATTGCATCAGTATTAGGATGGAAGCTTCACCAGATGGACGTGAAGACTTCCTTCCTCAATGGTGAGGTTGAGGAAGAAGTTCACATTCAGCATCATGAGGTTTTTGTGATACATGGGAAGGATTCCCATGTCTAGAAGTTGAAGAAATCCCCATATGGGTTAAATCAAGCTCCTCAAGATTCATATGCTAGAATAGAAAATTACCTTTAGAAACTGGGTTTTTTTAAGAGTGGTGCAAATTCCAACTTGTACTTCAATGTAGTAGAGAACCAACCTCTAATACTGATTCTATATGTTGAATATATTTTTCTCAATGGAGAGGAAAAAAATTGTTGAGTGTAAGAGGGAGCTTACCTCAGAGTTTGAGATGAAATACTTAGGTATTATGTACTAATTCTTAGGTATTGAGATTTGGTAGCAGAATGATGAGATATTTCTATCTCAAGGGAAGTACATAGTGGAAATATTGCAGAGATTTGGCATGATGTATTGTAAATCCATAAACACTCTGATGGATTCCAATTTGAGGAAAATCCATGAGACTAAGATTGGATCAGATCGAGTGGACCCCACATTATACTGATAGTTCATTGGGTTATTGATGTACCTGATACATTCGAGGCCAAATTTTTTTTATGCAGTTAGCATTTTGAGTCAATTCATGACTAATCCTAGACACAGACACTGGGTTGCAGGTAAGCACATATTGAGGTACCTCTACGGTACAGTTTCTTATGGACTCATGTATGCTTCCAATGGAGGAGTATTATTGCTTGGATATGCTAATTCTGATTGTGGTGGAAACATTGTTGATCGGAAGAGAACTTCCAGATACTATTTCAACTCGGGTTCTACTATGATTTCTTGGTCTAGCAGAAAGCAGTGTTCAGTTTCCCAGAGCACACCAAAGGCTGAGTACATTGCTTCTAGTACTTCTTGCAGAAAAGAATTGTGGCTAAGAAATATACTTGGAGGATTCATCAGAGAAAATATAGAGCCTACAGTGATTAGGTGTGACAAACAAAATTGTATAAATATTTATGAGAATCTTATGTTTCATGACGAATCAAAACACGTAGAAATGAAGTATCACTTCATTCGATACATGGTCCAGAAAGGTATGGTAAAACTTCAGTATATAGATACTAAGGAGAATATTTTAGATTTGATGACAAAGCCTCTATCGACTATGATGAAGTTATGACACTTTTGATATAAGATTATCATGGAAGAGAATGTCTCCCTTGCTAAGAGGGACTGTTGAGATTACAACATCAGGATTCATTCTCCAATCTTGTGAGTAATATCAAGGCAACAAACTTGTGAGTAATATCAAGTTCTACAAATATCCTCATGTTGTGAGGTGGTGTACTTTAATGTGTAAAGTGGATATACTATTTGATGCATGGCTAGTCATGGTCAACACGTGCTACAAGTCTCCTTTAGGGATTAACTACCCCTAGAGTGATTTACTTTAGCATGTGACTATATGACCCAGGGTAATACATATGATCATAGGTTCAGAAACAATCTTATGAGTACGAAATGATATACATGATTAATTTATTAAACACATAAGGACCATGCAATAATAGTTAAACAGAAATGAGCACAGAGATAGAGTGAGAATTTGAATTGCCCATGCATGCCTCTAAGAGAACTTGAATTGATAAGACATTAGTTGAGTATTAGTGTTGATAAATAAGTTTCAGTTATTTAAGGAATCAACTCCTTAATTTATGCAAGTGTTTGTTGAATATGACACTGATGGAGAAGAACTAGTTACATTCAGTTATGATCAATTACATTCATTTCTATATGGTTACATTTAGTTATGTTCAATTACATTCAGTTATGTTCATTTACATTCAGTTCTGTTCAGTTATGATCAGTTACATCTAGTTATGTTCAGTTATATTCAGTTCCATTTAGTTGCAGTTCCATTAAATTCAGTTCAATTCAATTAGTTAACAACTTAGTTATAGGTAGTTAAACTCAGTAAATTAATGGAGGGAACATATCTCCATTTTGGGAGATAATTATGAAATGCCAACTTGGAACCTAGTATGTGGGGGCAAAAGGTTGAATATGAAACAATGTTCTCAATGTTAACAATTTACTGAAGGATGCAACTATTCACCATCTTCTTTGGATGACTGAATTTTGCTTGTTATTAAAGTTCTATGCACTTAGAAAAACAAATACAATGTTACATTTGATATCTCCTCTCTTGTACTCTTTGGTCAAGAAATATGCTATTGTGTTGTAATAATTCTTTGTCGATTATGAATCATACTATAAGATTATTTGTTGGGTTTTTTATCCTTCGAATCCGTGGAGGGTTTTCCCAAGGTATATCCAACATTCTATGGTTTGAATTATTTATGTATTTGGATTATTGATGAGATCTATCTACACTGTTATTGTGGACTAAAGTTTTAAAGTTCAATTTTCTTCATATTTTCTCAAACACTAACATCATTGAGGAATCAATTAAGTAGTTAGATTTAGAATGTGGAAAATAAATGAGGTCTCAGGCCTCATCTTTAAGAAATACCAATTATTATTATGGAAATATTCATGGTTAAATAAAATTCCTCGAACATCATTCATGGTTTTGAAATCATAAAGTATTCTAAACTAAGAAATACATGGGAAATGCATGCAAGAGCATGATCAAGTAATGTTTCAATAAATAAATTACAAAAAGAAGTAGGGGCCAAATGCAACAGTGAGTCGTCCCTAGCTCAATATCAACATTATAGATGAAAATATGAGTAGGGATGGTTGGAAATTTGAGGAGAAGGAGATACAAATATCTTTAAATCATGACAAGGGGAGGCCATTGTTATGACTCCATTTCAAATTTGAAACTTATAGATGAGATTCTTGCATGGATTTCAATTGTAGGAAATGATTTGATTAAAGAAAAAATAGAAAGAGAGGTGAAGTTTATTTACAAAAGGAGGCCCTCTCTTATATCTTAAATCCATAGGTTATGTTTTCACAAACCGTTAATTCTTATTTCCACACTCCACAAAGTCATGAGTCTATCTAGTAACATTATCGGAAATTCTATATTTTCATATAGAGATCTTGTAATAGTAATATAGAAATCAGTGACAAAGAAATTGCAATGCCATGGTTATGTAAGAATAGTCATTAGTTTCTTAACCAATACAGAAAAAATAATATGGCAATGTATTATCATTTGTTCTAGTAGTGAAGATGACAATTAACTTGTAGTCTTATTAATCAAAGTTCTATTGAGTTGCATTCCTTCCTTTGGTTTCCATACATATATTATTTTCCTAAGTATTGTCCCTTAGTATCAATTATTTATACCTTCGTAGGGAGCTCAGGTTTGGACAACATTATTATTTCCACTTTCCTTAATTAGACAAATATGTCAACTGCCATACAATTTAACTACTCATTCATCTATTTGTATGGAATTTATTATATTGGACAATAAATGGTTCTTCATTGTTTATTATTCCTAAATAGTTGGATTAACACTATATATGCTCACAAGAAACAAATTAGAATAAACAAGGCTTCATTGTAATCAATCTGTTCAAATAGTTGGTGGTGGAAAGAGATTTGTAGCTCATAAAAAATTAATGAGAAAAACACAAACTCAAAATCTTTAAATCCATTGGAGATAAATATGGAGCATTAGAAGGGTTAAAAACTTCCTAAGATCCTTTATGTTGAAATTTAGTTAGGTTAGGGTTTGAGATATTTTTTTTTAAATTGTACCTTAATGCATAAATAAAATTTGAATCAACGCTAAATATAGAACAATACAACTGTAATACAATTAATTTAAGACATATTTTTCATCTCTTTCAACTTTAACATTCCTTAATGATCACCGTGTTAAACTTGGTCCTTGAGATATAATTTAACAATTGCAAGGTACATGAAATAAAACAGTAATAATAATACTACAACATACAAACTAATGAACAATACTAATAAACAACACATACAAGAAAACAAAGGGAGTTTAGGCCTTCCTTATATTCAGATATACTTTAGATAAAACTTTGACGTTTTGAAGGAAAATCACCAGGGGAACTGTGGACATACCTTGAGAGAAATAACAGGGTAAATTTAAACAAGTAAAAACCTAAGAAATATTAACCAAAATAGTCTAGAAAGAGGATGGAAAACTTCAAACCCCTTGCCGCTATAAAATGATAGTATTTAGGACAATCTAGTACCACCTTTTAAATTGCAGAGGCAACCATAAGTCATACACAGAGACTATAATAGATTTACCTTATTGCAGTAAGCTAAAAAAGGGCTTAACAAACTCAACAAGATCACAACCCATTCATATACAGTCCACATAAGGACACTTCCCAACTTAGAGGTGTAGCAATGGTTACAATCCACCTTAGGAAGTCACGTCTCAGACTTAGAAGTCCTCAAATAGGTCATTCCCAGCATAAGGAGGTCATGGATTAGAATAAGTAGGTCATGACTAAGCTTAGGAGAAACACACAAGTGACATCCCATCCTATCACACAAAAAACGACTCAGTATAGGAGAAACACAAGGTCACAAAAAAACCAAAACATCATATAGCAAGTCATGGACTTTCCTAAGGAACTCAACCAAATCAAGACCCAAGTCTAATAGTCAATAGAATTTCGTGGTTGACCCCAACCAATAGTAAGTAGGTCACAAACCTACTCAAAACAACAACAAAAGGTATTACCTAGACCTAACAGCGGTAAAGAAGATCACATCCTGCTGAAAATAGCTTAAAATGGAGGGTGACATCTTTAAATGGCTGAGAAAGAGGTGAAGATAGTTCGAAACTAGCAACAACATATAATACAAAATATAGCAGCCTAGCAAGGTGTAAGAGAAGGTGGTGGCTACTCAAAACGACAGTAGAACCCCTAGATTCCAAGCCAAGAAGGAGAATTAAACCCTAAGAGTAGACAAATAATTAAATCCAAACTTCTCTTATTAATACACCCTCCTAATGAAGTTCAAGACTTGAATTTATAATCTTAACATATCTTCAAGAATGATCCCCTTATATTCCTTGATTGACATAGGGTTTACACAATAGTCAAGATTCCATCATTAAGGAGGGTTTCATAATACATAAACATAACAATAAGGTTAATTCATCATAACAAGAGGGTGAAGGTACCACACTCAAGAAGGGTGAGGGTGTATTTGTGCAGGTTGCAGTCCGAGTCGATGGCACTGATGGTACTTCTCCCACTCTTATTATACTTATTTTTCTTGTAATAATGTCCTACTCTATATCATTATATCATGCTCTATACCCATTTATTCTCATTTTTTTGCAATGGTGGAGAATCATAGTGGGTTCCAGGGTCTGCCTTGTTTGATGATATTTACAATTGCTTTTGCGCATATGTATACAACAATTTTATCAACACCGAAATATAGGGAAAATTTGATTTTAATATTCCAGGTTCTAAAAAAAACTTAATCCTTAAAATAAAAACGAAGCAGTTGTAATGGTTTATTTGATGAAAATACATGTATCTATCATACCTATCTATATTCCAAGTTCTAAAAAAACTAAATCCTAAAATGAAAAATGAAGCAGATATAACGGGTTATTTGAGACATGTATCTATCCTATATATCTGATAATGATAATGGACGTTAATTTCCAAATGGGTTTACAAACATCATTATATTTTCTTATTTGTTTCTATTTTTAATTAGTCATGGGAAAAATAAGTCCATTTCTCAAATTTGAACAGAGTATAGGGAAGTCTTAATTTTGATATTCTAGGTTCTAAAAGAGTTGGATCATCAAATGAAAAAAGAGAGCAATTGTAATGGGTTGTTACTCTTCTGATGACATTATAGACTATATGAGGCTTTTTTTTATTGTAGGTATCTTATTTGTAAAGGGCGTTCATTTTTTAAATGGGTTTATACAATCTAGACATCATTGCATTGGCTTTTATGTTTAGTTTGAATAAGTTGTGGGAAAAATAAGTGTTTCCAAAATATGAACAGAGTATAGGGAAATCTTGATTTTAATATTCTAGGTTCTAAAAGAGTTGGATCCTTAAAATAAAGGTTCTAAACGGTTAAAGGGATCAGTTGTAATGGGTTCTTTGTGGACATTAGTAAACTATAAATTAGATATTAGATACTTTCTATTGTATATACTATATATCAGATTTGTAATGGGAATTAATTTCCAAATTGGTTTATAGACATCATTGAATTTCTTTTAATACATTTTATTTTTTTATGTAAAAAATCATGTGAAACCCTCTAGGCACTATCCCTCATTTTGAGGATAGTAATGGGGTAATTTGTTAGGTTGCATTTTTGGCAACCTAACCTTGTGGGGACATTGAGTGAAGCCCATAGTATTCATAAAGGTATATAACCTAGGGACTTTACCCTATGACCTTGTACTCAACCACATTAACTAATGTATAAATTAGTTTTAGGAAAAATAATTCAAAATATAAACTTTCTAACTTAGAATGAAGTAAACTATCTCAAGTTGCATAAAAAATTCCCAAACAAATCCTAATTGCACAACTTCTAGATTCTATTTAAGAATAACAACCTTGCTTCCCAATTTCCCAAACAAACCCTAATTGCACAACTTCTACATTCTATTTAAGAATAACAACCTTGCTTCCCAAGTATAATTGTATATCATTTACTCAGAGTCAATCATCTTTTAATATGTGAAAAAAATGGAAGCGGATTGGTTGGGAAAATCAATGTGGTTTTATGGCTGTCCTTGTGGTTTTATAAATGTATTTCCCTTCTTCTATTATTGAACAACAGAGATGTAGATGCGGCACACAATTACTTTATTTGTTGTGGGTTCCATGGGGATTCGTTATTTTTTCATGTGTATTTCTGAAATAAAATGGGAGCATTTTAATGAATGCTAAAGTAGAATGTGACCCCAACCAATGGTTGTTTTCATAGTTTGACGTCCCTTTTTCTTAGGATTCATGATTTGGAGAAAGTATTCCTAAAATAATGTGTGGCTAACTTTAAGGCACATTTATTGAAAAGTTGTTTCTTGGTTGTGCAAAACTCGAGGGAAGGTCCCATGGGGATTTCCCTCTTTTCTCATGACTATCTGTTTTAGTAGAACATGAATGGTTCGGCTGGAAAAGCAGTGAGGTAGTGTTGCTCATCCTAGGTTTTTAGTAGCAAAGGATAGATTCCTTTTAGGGAAGGATGTTAAGAAAATTTGGGGCAGATTTAATCTTATCTCGTAGCACATCCTTAAATTCTTTCTCCTACGTATTTTAGTAGAGAGGCTAGTTAATATTAAATGGTAAGAAAAAACTGACTAGATTTAGTTTGATATCAAGAGCACACTTCTAGCCTTCTCGATCCTCAATATTTTAACTGCCTTGTCCTAAATATTTGAATTTTATCCTGAATATTTGTTGGTATTACATGTTTGATTGTAATGTAATTTTTCCTCTTTTATTTTGCAAAGAAAACAATGCCAACTTTTCAAGCTTTAACCACATCCATGCTAGAATCAAGAGATATTAAACCTTAAAGGGTCAATTTAATTAAATAGATTTAAGTACGAACTTAAACTTAGATGAATATATATACTTGAAACTTCTATTTTATAAAGTATGCGTATGTTGATCAATTGGTTGGCAATACCCATCATGACAAAAAATGGAAAGGGGAAACTGTTAAATATACTAAGTAGAGAATCTAAAAAATAAGAAAATGTATTTTTCTTTTTATTGTGTCGAAAGGTGCATTTTACAGTAGGGGATGTGTCACTTTTTTGTGCTTATAATTGGCTCAAATAAAAATAAAAAGTAAAATAAAATAATTTGAATATACCAAAAAATGTTAATCTTTCATTTTAAACTAACTAAAATCACATAAATTTTTTCTTAAAAAAAATTGCATAAACTTTCTTTCTAATAAAGAAATCTCACGTTATTAAACACAATTAGTGCACATAGAGGGGTGTCCCTTGTCCCACAAACAAGGGGGTCTCATACACCAATTGGTGTCTCACTTGGCGGTGACCTTAAAAAATATATTATTATTATAATTATTATTACTATTATCTTTTTCTTCATGATTAATGTGATAATTTCAGTTAACCCAAATTAAGAATGAAATATTAACCCAAACCAAATCTTTATTATTAAATTACAATCTATTCATTTATGTTCTTATTAATTATTTAGCAAAATGAAATTTGCATCAACCACAATCGATGTTTTAACTTTCTTTTAAAACAAGAAAATTCTTGTAGAGTAGAGTTTAAAATTTTAATATTAAGTCAAGTTTTTAAATTTAATATTATCTTTATATGTCATTGAGGAGATGTGTAACTCCTTCTTGGCTTATAATTGGCTCAAATAAAAATAATAAAAATAAAATAAAATAATTTGAATATACCAAAAAATTGGTCGGGTGGATAAAAATTCACATTTCCTCAACACCCTTAACCTTTCATTTTAAAACTAACTAAAGTACATTATTTTTTTCTTAAAAAAAATGCATAAACTTTCTTTGTGATAAAGAAATATCAAGGTATTAAACACAATTACTATTATCTTTTTCTTCACAATTAATGTGATAATTTTAGTTAAACCAAATTAAAAATGAAATATTAACCCAACTAAATCTGTATTGTTACAATTACAATCTATTCATTGATGTTCTTATTAATTTTTTGGCAAAAATAAATTTGCCTCAATCACCATCTTTGTTTCAACTTTCTTTTAAAAGAGAAAACTCTTAGAATGTTAAGTTAAAAAAATTAATATTAAATCAAGTTTTTAAATCTTATATTCTTCTTTAAGTTTAATATTGGCTTCATATGGTTTCATATTATTCGTTTACCAAATATGGTTCAGTAATAATAATAATATGTTTTAAGAAAGTTTTAGATGGTTAGACAGTAATTGATTTTAACGAAGACAATATTTGTTTTTAAATCTATTATTAATTCTATTTATGTTATGGGTGAATTCAAACACTATGTTATGTTTCATGCATAAATTTCTTTGCTTTGGAAAAATTTAATGTTGTTTTAAGATAGTGTTGTTTTCTTTTTCAATAAATCCACTACTATTTGTTTTTTCACCTAGTTGACCTTTTTTCTCTCATCATTAATAAGATTATGCTCTTATTAAAATGTTATATTCACAGGTAAAATTTCTAGAGATTGTCATTTTCACATTATAACATTTTAAAAACTAACATGGCATTAAAAATATCACTTTAAAGCTAAATTAAAAAAAAATCAATTGCTTTAGGTTAAATTTGATAACCAGATTCTAACTAAATCACATTAATAATTGTTTTGGATATTTTCAAACTTTTCAAAATATATTTAAGAGGTAGTAGTATTGTGGTGATGTTTCAAACTTTTAAAAATATTTTTTGACTCTACAATATTGATTTTTATTGTAAATCATGGGTAATAATTAATATACTTCACCCTAGAGTTCTCAAATTTCACATTTTAAGGAACTCTATCAAACTAACTACTCAACCTTTTATCATTCACTCATCATCATCATATACAAAAATAATGAAATCTTGTCTAAAGCCTTTCTTTTAAATCCCTTCTTGGAGTGAAAAATATATCAACAAACTATGTAATGCAAATAATACTTTTGCTATCTAGATATCATTATAATGCATACAAATATATCAATGTAATGAAAATAATACTTGAGCTATCCAAATAAATGATAATTAATGATATGATACAAATATTACCTACCAGTTCACTGCAACAATATTATCATTTTCAATGGATGCATAGACAACAACAATATGGATTAATACGCGGGGGATACAGATAATTAATGACCTAATAGAAACATTACCTTCCCTCCCAATAAGTGCAACAATATTATCATTTTTGATGCTTCTAGAGACTACAAGAATATGCATAAATGCATGCACCATCCACTACAACAATTAAGTTTTTGGGATATGGAACTAATTTGATTAGGTAACAAATTGATCTACATAGGTAATAAGAGTATTAATAGAATGCCATAACAATATGATATTAATTACCACAAATATTACCTGCACAATCAAATATATGAAGTGATACCCCTTCGCGTATTATCCATGGTAGTGTGCAATAATGTGCAGGGATACCCCGTAGCATGATCATCCATGGCAACCTTCCTTTGAACTACACATATTATGTTGAAGACGTGATTTTAATGACAAAATGGGTGAGTATTGGATTCAATAGAGAGAAAAGGTTTTGCACCTTGAGATATTTGATCCCCCTCGGTGCTTGGTAGATCCAACTTTAAGATGGATCTATGCTAGCTTTCCCATGTCCTCTTTACTCTGATCTCCTAAAAGTGGCACATGATGTATATCACTTTTTTAATTATTAAATTTTAATAATCCTCGTTCCTTCCAACCTATGATTTTTTATGTAATTTGAATTTTAGAATTGGAATTTGAATTTTAGAATTGCAGCTCATAATTAATATCATAAAAAACTAATGAGAAAATCACAAACTCAAAATCTGTAGATGCATTGGAGACTAAGCTCGAGCAAAAGGATTAAGAACTTCCTAGGATCTTTTGAACACATAAAGTTTCAACATGTAAGGTGCAGAGTAAACAAGGTGGCCAAACTCTGATCAAAACTTGGGAAAAGGGAACATTTGCGTAGAGTTTTCTTTGCATATAGAAATGAGGTCTTCTCCAATTAGAGCCTCAAAATGTAATATTCCAAATTAGCTCCAAATATATCGACATGATTTCTTGTCAATAGCGAACCCCATTCCCAATCTAGGGTGACATGAAGACTACAATGCTATAGGAAACATTAAATGCCTAGGATATCAAAGAAACCAACCTTGGTTTGAATTACCAGTAGGGATAACAAATGTTTCCAACAGAAAATTAGAATAAGGGAAAATAGGGGTAGCAATGTTGTTTTAATTTTTACAAGTTTTCATGATCAAGTGGAATGGAAATCATCTTTGTTTGTGATAGGAGGTAATTTCAGAACCTAGAATAGTCAACTTACACCTCTAAGTGTTGTCATGCCTAGAGATGCCTAAATTATCCCTCCAATGTGGAAATTTTGAAGCAATATTTTTATCAAACTAAGGATTTTTTGGACAAGCTGAAACATAGCTTAAACATATTGTCGAAGAACATGTTTATGATGAGTAGAGAGATCTTTGGATAAAAGGAAAATAAGACAATGCCATTGTTGATCATTGGGAATCCTCAATGTCCAAAACCCCTTTAACTTGTTTCCCACCAAAGATTGCCAATTTGGCAAGTATATATTCATGATCTATGCAAATAAGTTACTGGACCAACCATAAACTCCTATATTTCCAAGGATGGATAACATGTTTAGATAAAATTGGAAGAAACATTAGAAAGAATACATATTCTAATTATTTGCATGAATTGAATTGCTTATCAAATCATCGTCATAAAGTAGGAACTGCCATATGAAACATGACTTTTAGATAGACAAATCTCTCTAAGTAAACAATCTTCATAAGGAAAAAATTGATTAGAATGGCATTGTCAATAGCCATATTCTCTTGAAACAATAACATTTGATATACAATGTACTAATTCACACAAACATTTTAAGTCCAAAATGTTCATCCTTTTCAAAGTAGCATTACTCCATAAAGAGATAGCAATATCTATATGTAATAGGGAATGTGCCTCCAAAGAGAAATGGAAGCAATGCTCTACCAAAGATGACAAGAAACAAAGTCATATTCCTTGTAACAATGGATATTGTTCATAATGAACATTTCCCTAAATGAATAGGAAAGAAAATCTAAAAATAAAAAAGAAATATAATCTTACAAAATAATGGATTCCCAAACCCTTCCCCAATATTATATCTATTTTTGTTTCATAGACTGATTTACAAGCCATCAAACTAGTCAAAGTTGAATATATTTTTCTTGACTTGTAGTTATAACTTGTTTTTGTTTCTCTGTGTAATAATATAGGTGGGTTAGGAGGTCAAACTAATGAAAATGGAGCAAAGTAAGAACTAAAATAAAAAGAATAACATGAAGCAAGTCGACTCATATCTAGTGTAGATCTATCAAACCATGATCCATCCAGGAAGTCAATTGGCTTGTTCGATTAGTTGGTTGAGTCCTAGTTGAATTCTCACATCACTTATCAAATACAACGATTGACAACCACCACAACCAACAATAACATAACTCATAGAAGACCAACAAATCCGACATGCTTCATCAACACTGAATATTGCATCCATTGGAACCGACCATAACATAACTCGTTGAGACTGGTGACTCCAACATGATCCATCAACACTGACAATGACATACTAACTCCAACATACTGTCCCTTTGTCTATCAGTTAATTGTAATGGTTGCACTTTTGTAATTGTTACAATTTCTATTGTAACTAAACGTAATAGGCAGGAATCCAAGCAGTCCAGCACACTCTATATAATCATGTACATCAATGTATTATAGAGGATGTGTTGCATGTAATAGAGTACACATAGAAGTAATAAAAGAATTTTTTTCTGAACTCTTACATTTTATCTGTAAACATATTCTTATTACTTGATTGCTTTGATTTG
Organism: Pseudotsuga menziesii; assembly: GCA_001517045.1. Classification (NCBI taxonomy): domain Eukaryota; kingdom Viridiplantae; phylum Streptophyta; class Pinopsida; order Pinales; family Pinaceae; genus Pseudotsuga; species Pseudotsuga menziesii. The sequence continues at coordinate 331,158 of LPNX010133328.1, forward strand.
TCGACTTAGTCTAAATTGCTTCTTCCATAACAAAAATCGACTCATCCATTCAAACCTGTTATCCCCCATCGAACACCTTGGTGATGCAAATCATTGGTATCAGATCTACCATTTGGTCTTCAAGCTTTTCAACTTGACCTTGCATAAGTTCTGTGTAGACACTTCTTGCGAATTTACCTAACTTATTCCTGTGCAAATGCGCTCACAAACTCAACAATCCAGACACACGCTAGCTTCTAATTCTAAGTATCCACCAATTCCAAACACTCATATGAAGATGGAAGGAGAAGCAGAGAAAATACATACAATTGAAGAGACAAAGAAACTCGTAGACAAAGCACTGGCTCAACAGTGGACCGAAATGTTCACCTAGTTCAATGAGATTATCATGCGAATCTCCTCGAATTTAGAAGGAACAACAATAAGATAGAATTTTGAAAAATTCATCCCCTTTAAGGTTCAAATGAACTTGGATATACCGAATATTGAAGGAAAATTTGACTTAGAATCCATAAACAACTAGGTAGAACAACTAGAATCCTATTTCTCTGTGAATTGACTCTCTCAAGATGAGAGGATCACCATTGCATCTTTAAAGATGTCAAATTATGTGCACTATTGGTGGGAGAATCTATTGGCAAATATGGATAAAGAAGAAAAACCTAGATACACATGGAATAAATTTTCTAAAGAGATTTCTATCCACCCAAATACCTTTAGAAATAGTATAAGAAGTGTTAGGAGATAAGGAAGTGGAGAGACTAGTTCGTCCAGATCTATATTGACAAGTTCTATCGACTCATTGTTAGAATTAATGTTTGATAACAAGAAAAAATGATCATTCTGATGTACGTTAGTGGTCTATCCCCATACATTAAACAAGAGATCAATTTCCTTACTATCAATATGCTCATGGATGCATTCCACTATGCTATCAAGCTTGAAGTGAAGCATAAAGGAAAAGCAAGATTGATAACTAAAATAACATGATGGCCATCGGAAAATAATTCTCCATCTATAGCAGACTCTAACAAGTACAAACTCCCTACCTTGCCAACTTCACCAAGGAAAGATAAGGGAAAGTGACATTCTCATAAACTTGATAAGAGGGATCACACTAGGAAACTTCTTGGTGGGAAATGGTGTGATTACCATAACTCATATTGGCAATGTGCATGTGAATGCAAATATCAAAATAGATTTCTAGTAAAAATGTTTGCATTCGACATATCTGAGAAATACATTGTGGAATATGACCCGGAATTGTCATTCCTCTTAGCATGGACATCAAAAAATCCAATAGACTCAAGTATTATCGACAAGGAGGAACGAGAGCGCATATTCCATACAAAGATATGGTTTCAGAATAATCCATTGCATCTGATTGTGGATAATGGAAACCCTAAGAACTTTAATTCTGAATATCTTGTGAATAAATTAGGTCTTGTCACCACACCACATCCTCATCCTTATAATATTGGTTGGATGAAGGATGGACAAGAACTCATAATTACTTGACATTGCAAGCTCGACTACTTCCTTAATCCTTTCAAATATGAGGTACTCTGTGATGTGGCACCTATTTCTATATTTGGCGCATTGTCTGGGAAACCTTACTTGTGGGATCATCATGGAATATATTAGTCAGAACCACAGAAGGTGATTTTCAAGAGTCACAAGCAGTGGTATAAAATACTAGAATGTTGGTCTACACTAATAGGTAAATGGTTTCTACTAAATAGGAAAAACATGTTATCAACCATGCTCACAAATTCACATTGATCATGATCAAGCCTCAACATTCTAGGAAGATTGTAGCAGCTTGTTGACCAGTCAACAACTGTAGTTCCTGGCAACAACAACAAATCAAGAACATTCTTGAAGAATATTGGAATATGTTCAAATCACCCCACGAAGTACCTATACAATACCAGGTAAAACAATCCATTGAACTTGATCTTATTTATTCTTTACCTAATGCATTTGTTTACAAGAAATCCATTATCGAGAATGAAGAAATACATCAACAAATCCAATATTTGATCTAAAAGGGCCATATCTGACCCATATCCTCCCCTTGTGGAAGTCCAGTTGTCATTTTTCAAAAGAAAGATGGGACTTGGTGCATTGCATCGACTACAAGGCACTCAACAAGCTTTTGGTTAAGAATTGGTACCCTTTTCCGTGCCTTTTCCAAGAATTGATGAATTGATTGATTGTCTGAAAGGTGCTAAATTCTTTACTAAACTCTATCTTAATTTGGGATATCATTAAATTTTGATTGATCCCTCGAATGTTTGGAAGATTTATTTCAAGACAAAGGAAGGATTGTTTAAATGGTTAGTCCTTCCTTCCGTCCTAACCAATGCACCTACAACCTTCATACGATACATGGATAATGTGTTGTGACCTTTTATAGGAAATTTTGTCATTGCCTATTGTTGGTAGGAAATAAATAATTCTATGACTGGGGTATGATGTCATAAACATATTGGGTTTGCATACAGACTACAAAAAGTTGTATCTGAACATAAATCCAACTCATATATCATTAAAGAGTGGAAACAATTTCAATGGATATAAGAAACATACCTTATTTCAAATATTGATCCTAGCTTTCACTTTCTCCAAAAAAATCCCTTGATTTGTTGCTCCAATACCCTTCAAAAATAAAACTAGCCTTCTCAAAGCAATTTTAGATATTACACATTAGAGACATGAACAAATAACAAAATTAAAAGTTATTGCGAAAGAACAATCATGATCATAACTCATTAGTAACTGGAAAATGCATAAAAACATTTGGAAGGAAATAAATATTTTTACTCATAAAATCTTGGAATAGGTTCATTCACCTCAGCTTGATATGATCTTCTTGAAACCTGGTTCTGGGCCCTCTTGCTTCTATTCTCTAAGGAAAATATTCCAGCATAACTTTATCTCTAGAATGGCCCCCCTTCTCCTTTAGCCCCTTTCATGTTTTTATTGTTAATTAAAAGGAGAATTTATGAGGCTAATATATTTAAGGAAGGTTGGTTGGTTTCCATATTGACCCCAACCACCTCATAATTAATCTGGTTTTTATTTTCTAACGAGTTTTAAGGAATACAGAAGTGCAACAAAAGAAAACTATGTATAACATGCAAGTTTCCTCAAGGAAACTCGTGTATGCAAATTTCAAGGTAAAAACACAAGTTGAATATGGAGAACTTGCGTATAAAACGCGGGTTGTTAGGATAAAATTCATGTATATGTACAAAACTTAGAACAAAAGGGTGCTATCACTGGAGTAAGCATGATATAATTTGGACCAAAACCTCCTATAGCCATAAGGCTCTTCATTCCAACTTGTCTATTTTTGTGAAGAAACATTGAGTATCATCACTCATACAGAGAAGTTACATTTTGAGGTATAACACCTATCTCAAAGACATCTTTATTTACAGTGGAATGTGGGAGGAACATGTATGATAGATCCGAAAATTCCTCGACATCCTGCAATAACATCAATTCTACTTGAATGTGGATAAGTGCTCATTTTCCATGAAGAACATCAAATACTTGGGGTATGTAATAGACTCTACAAACATTCATGTTGACCTAGAAAAGATACATATCCTCAAATTTTGTCCCATTCCTCAAAACATTGATGAACTAAGAATACTTCTTGGTTTGAAGATTTTTTATTGATGATTCATACTTGACTTCAGTCACATAGAATGGACACTGAATCAGTTGACTAAAGGGAATGGAATCATTGTTTACAAGTGGACCCGAACAAAACAACAAGATTTTGAGCATCTTAAGCACCAACTATGTACGACACTAGTACTTGCGTTATGTGATTTGCATCAGCCCTTTGAGATTGAGATAGACACCTCAGACTATGCCTTAGACACATTGATCATGCAATTTGGTCACCCAATCTCTTTTCATTCATAAACCTTCAATGACACCCTTATGAGGTATTCAAAATATGAAAAGGAGATTTATGCCATTGTTCAAGCACTCAAGCAATGGAAACACTATGTGCCTGGCACGGAAACGATCATTCATACTGACCATAAGCCCCTATAATTTTCTCTATCCCACACCAAGATGCACACAACTTGATAACTCAAGTGGATTAATTAACTACAACAATTCTAGTTCGTAAATAAGTATCAGAGAGGAACACCAATTCCATAGCTATTTGTCTAATTTGACTACCCATTACTCTCCTTCTTATAGTGATGAGTAAGAAGGGATATGACACAACAACTTAACCTCAGTTGCATTAAGTAGATAGTGAATTTTCATCAGTCTATCGATAACTTTAGACTGACAAGTTGTCTACCACTGACTGTTTCCTAAAATACACCTTGTTATACAAGATCTAACAACTTTGTGTATCAACAGGTGAGCACCAATAAAATCTCATTTCGGATGTGCACTACTACAAGACTCCAAGACACTTTGGAATGTTGAAGATCCTTGTCATTCGTTAGAAGTATTTTTACTGGCCTACACTTAAATCTAATGTCAACAAATACATATGATCATGTGCGGTTTGTGCCATTTCTAAAATGACTAACATATGACAAGGATTATATATTCCCTTTCCAATTCCTAATCAATCTTGGGAATATATTTCTATGGATTAATTTATCGAATACCCTATCACCAAGCATTAGCATGACACGATCTTAATAATAGTGGATAGATTTTCCAATATGTCCATCCTCATTACTTGCAAGAATATCATGAAAACATAGTAGAGTTCTCAACTCTTCTTTGAACATGTCTGGAAGCATTTGGCTTACCGAAAACTATTATTTCGATAGAGATGCTATATTTGTTATCATTTTCTAGAAAACCCTCTAGAAGCAACTCAACACATAACTTTATTTTTCAACAGTGTTCCACACTCAAATGGATGGAGAGATGGAAGTTGTGAATTTGTAGGTTGTACAAATTCTCTACATGTATAACTACAAGCACCATCGAACATGGGATCAAAGTATCTCATACAATAAACATATTTACAATCGTTCTTAACACAACTCGATATGCAAGAGTCTGTTTGAAATATGCTATGTATTTCAACCCTCGGCACCTATCGACCTGATCAGTCCTTCATAACAATTATACGACATTGATCATGGACAACGAGAAGTTGAGAAAGAAATCAAGCTCAAGGATCATATTTGTGACATTCATAAACAAGCATAAGAGATGTTACAATGAGCTAATGCAAAGTATAAGGCCTGACATGAAAAGAATAATATTCCTCATTCTTTTCAAGTTGGGGATTAGTTCTAGATACACCTCAAGAAAGACCAGTTCATTGGTCCATACAAGAAGATAAATTCTTTTCCTTATGTCCCATACACTTTTCTTGAGAAAATTGGAAAAAATGCTTTCAAGCACGACATTTATTCATACCTAGGTTTGTATCCAGTTTTTAATGTGGATCTACTTCGACCATATCATGCACCATTTCTAGAAAAAATAGACTTACAGACAAAAACACCTGAAGACATACATCCATATGTTTAGGAGCCTATTCTTTGTGATACAATCGTGTGATGAAGAGTATTCCGTACAAGGATGTAAGTGATTCCCTTGTTTTATGTAGCTAAAGAAGGACAACACCCAACCTAAGTAAAGTGGTATTCTATTGATGAACTAACCAAGAATTTTCCTCATACACTTGAGAAAGCAACGGGGACCATTTCTTCTTAAGGAGGGATGAATGATAAATCAAAGAAAACGATTGTCTTGTTTGACTAGTTGTCCTAGTCCTTGTCGACTTCTCACATCAGTTGTCAAAGATGGTGACCAACAACTACCAAAACCAAAAACAACATAGCTCGTTGAAGACAGATGAATCCAACATGCTCCATTAACATTGACTACTGTATTCATAAAAATCAACGACATCATAACTTTTCAAGACCAAAGACTTCAACATGATTCGTCAACACCAACTATGACATACCGACTCTGACAGACTATCGCTCAGTCTACCAGTCCATTGTGAAGGTTATGCTTCTATAATTTTTATAAATTCATTGTAACTAAATGTAATGGGAAGGCACCCAAGCATTCTAGAACACTCTATATAAACATTTACATTAATTTTTTACAGAGGAGGTGATGCATGTAATAGAGTACACATAGAAGTAATAAAATAACTTTGTTTCAAATTCTTGAATTTTGTCAGTAAACATATTGTTATTGCTTGATTGATTTGATTTGTCAACATAATATAAATTGCTTATGCCATAACATAAATTGAATCATTCCATCTAACCTATTGTCCCTTGTCTAACACTTGGATGACACGGATCAAACCAAGTCAATCCAATAATAATATTACAAGAATCGGCATATGATAGGAGTAGGACAACACAAAGTGGTTAAAAATTAAACTATTCCTAGCAATCTTGGAAAAGCTAACCAAAATGGGAAACCTAGATTTAGTTGACCACTTATGCATCATTGTTTTGTTGGATATTTCCTAGTAATTGTTAGCACATAATAGTGATATCGTGCTCTAAATATAGGATAGTCATATAAATAGTTCAATTGTGGTGTTTTCCTGTTCTTGGGTTTGGACCATAAGAGTGCGTTCCTATTTTTCAATCCATGTGATATTTCATGCAAATGTTATTGGGGTTGGAGTGAAATCTACAAAATCAACCAATACGACCAATTTTGGAGATTTTCCAATACAATTCAAGGTTTCTGACTAGAAATGGACAATTCTATACCAAATGTGATTTTTGTACCTAAACCATCTAGTTTCGTATAAAAGCAGAGTCTTAAATGCCCAAACTGTCCATTTTGTATGAAACTGGATGGTTTGGTACAAGCTTGTATTCCATGGATTATAACATGAGATTTAGAAAGAAAAAAAAAAGTAACCCTAGACCATAGTAATCATGAGTTAAATTATAGAAAATAGAAAATAAGGAGAATGATACTTTTACTTAAATTTTTAACATTACCATTAATTGTTTCAAGATGTTTGAGTCTTGGTTCCAACCTCATTGAACTTCATATTCAAAAAGTAAAATTTTATATCCCATTCAAATTCAAGGGACTTAACAATTTTTGGGATTTCAGGATTACAATGTTTCCAATGGATTCTATCATGTATGGGGGTATGCGATTGGAATTTAATCAAGAATTCTCAGTGATTTAGCAAAAACCTTCTCAATGCTTAATCAATCAGTTATTAATATGGTTTCTTTCCAATTCCAGTCCAATTCAAATATTTGGGCTAGACCAGTTCATTGACTGGTCTGGTTCTAATAACATTATTTCAGGAAGGAGAGATGACACCTCATTCATGAGCCTTATTTTGTGCTTTATAGTGATGTTTTTAGCTAATTTTGATGCTCTATTATGCGATTATCAATTTTTTTTTAGGCCGGATTATTTGTTCTTATTCTTATAATGCATGGTTATATATTTGGACAAATAAGGTGACTCACTTCATGATATATTTTTGGCATGAGAGAATCTTATACAATGTGATTTTTTACATCTTCTCCTTTGCTCCTTTTCTCAAAGTTATCCAATCTATTATTGGATAAAAGATAATGCTCCACTTTGAATATAATTTTATCCATCTTATCCAAAATTGATCAGATATATATTTGGCATACAGGACACCTCCTTTCTGCATGCGCAATTGTGATCAAAATTCTTTAGAATATGTTCTCTATACAACTTTGGATAAATATTTTAGCAGCATATTTTGGAAACCATATAATTATATTGTGTGTAAAATTTCTACTTTGTAGCTCCTACTACTTGGATATTTTCTTTCTAATTTTCTTAACTTGTAATAGTCATTCAATTCATTTGCCTTGCAAGTTTTCTTTTAGATTTCACATATTCTAAGCTCAAGGAACTGGATCAATACATTAAACTCAATTTAAAGTGATTTAAAAAATATTTTTCAATAATTCCATCATTGTTCAAGAATCAAGTTTCATATTTCCAACAAATTAGGGTTCTATTTTTTTACATTTGACAATATTTTTAGATACCCATTATGGTGAGCATCCTCGGTGCCAAATCATAAATCATTCTAATAAGTATATCCATATACATTCTTGGGTTTTCTTCAAGGACAAGAATAGGGCATGACTAACTATATACGATAACCATTAGGATCCATGAATGATACATGCATTATGATGGCTTGTAAAAAGACCATCACATGACAAGCATTTGCTAGCTTCTTCTTTACAACAATTTAGGTGAATTTTGATATGTTAAGGAGCATTGTTTTTTATAGAGATACTAGATTTATCAACATATTTTTCACTTCATTATGGGAGAAATTTGATTATAAACTGAAGAGAATCATTTACTTTCATACATAGAATAATAAACAAACATAGGCAATGAATATTACTTTGGTTCAACCTTTGGTAGGTTACAATCAAAATTATCGAAGGACTTGGAACATACTTTTAGTTTACATATGACATTCTTATAACAAAATTAATGCCCAAAATTTCATCACTAAGTCTTTTTTTTTCCAATATTTTTAGCTATTTGTCACCATCACCATTAGATATTGTATAGGGACAACTTCAAGTAATGGAAACCACATTAATTGGTGTATTGAAAGAAAAAAAAACTTCATAGATATGTTAGGGAAGATACGCTTAAAGGTTTACAAGATACTGTATTAACATAAAGGAAAATACAAGTCTAGGAGTGATTACCATAGAGTTCAAAAGACCTTCCAAGTAGGATACAGTTTTGTTGCACCTTAAATAAGGAAAGATTATTAGGATTGGGGAAGAAAAGAAAATTCCTGAGATATGGGCCTTTCAAAATATTATAGAGTGCAAGAAACATGGTTACAGTCTTAGTGTTACACCTTATACACACATTTAATGAGTAGTAAATATAGAAAACTTGACACTCTATGATCGATCGAAAAAGTTTGATGAGGATGAATATGAACAAGTATTACTTTCCATATTTTAACTGTACAAGTACATAATTTTAATTATACAAAATCTATGCAGAACCTTTAACCTAGTGGGGTTGTCATTGAGTTTTCCAACTAAAATTATGTACCTCTACAACTAAAATTATGCACTTGTACATAACTATACAAGTATAATATTTCAAGTACATATATAGAATCCTGGAAAACTTCATGACAGCCCAACTAGGTTAATGGTTTTGTAACTACTTGTTAAAGGTTGAGATTTTGTAAAAATTGAGTTCTATTTGTGTTCCTCAGGGAGATTGTAGATTACAATTGCTACAAGAAGCACACCATTCTAATATTTCAAGATATTTGGGCATGGAACAAAAATTTCCATGAGAATTCATTCCCTTTGTAGAATCTCAAAGCTAGAAAAACAAAAATTTGGAAATTATACACAAAAATTATAATGTTGAGCAGACAATTGGATTAGTTTCGATGAATTTCCTTGGATGTCTATCCAAAAAAAATGGGGAAAACAACAATGCTTATTTGAGGCAAGTCATTGATTAATTTAGAAAAATAGTTGTGATAATACCTCACAAAGAAAAAATTTCCATGTAGTACCTCGTATAGTTATAGGAAGAAACTTTGTACACTTAGTCTTATAACATAACTCAACACCCAATCAATAATGACACTTTTAGGAACTCCTCATTGATATTGCATCTCAAATTTTCCTCTAGGAATTCTATCTAATATTTTCTCATCCTAATCGTTATAAGTATCAATTACCCCTACGTAATTTTGTGCATTTTTGTAAATAAAAGCATTTTTTGTGACCAACTTCCCATCAAGGGATCTTGAATTCTCACTGAACTAATTTTTATTGAACATCCAAGTAGAAACCCTAGTTTAACTAAGTCATATAATTTCAAAATGACCAACATGAAGAACCAAGTAAAAACCCTAGTGTTGGGTCCTCAAATAAGTAGTGGTCAATGGTGTACAATGGTATAGACCTTATGTCATGTATTAGAAGATATACCTCAGTTTGTTAGTATAACTCGTAATATTAGCATATATACCTTAGTATCCATAAAAAAAATGAATTCAATTCATTTCTTTTGCTGCATCATCTCTTTTTCTAAGTTATTTGGACGCCTTCCATATTTTTGTTCCTGCAAAATTAGTACATATGGATAAATTATATAAGAATGAATTTCTTTTACTACAAATTATATAAGAATCAATATTGCATATTTAATATACTTACAAAATTTGCTATCAATTCTTTTAAACCTTTTCGGACACTACTATGAGTGGGATTTCACTTTGCTACCCTTGCCTTGGAGGACTTGTCCTTAAACATAAACCAATTAAATTCAGTTTCACACAAATAAATGTTTAATATCTAGTAATATATTTGAAATATGAAATTGAACAAAAAAATCAATACCTAAGTGATCTCCTCACCGACCTTTCTTTGTGCTTCCAACTTCTTTGCATGGGATTTTACCAATTCTTTCAACACCTTCATAGGTATGTCAAATGGCCTTTTTTTAAGCCTTTGATCCTATGATTTTTTTTTTTTTTTTTTATGTTTTGGTTGCAACAAACCTTTTACATTTTTTGGTCATTTGTGATTTTACCTTCATCACTGACCAACCAACCCCAAATTCAATCTCCATGTCTTGTATCGCCAATTTTTTCAAATGAAGTGGAATCTTAGAGAAGGTGAGATGAATGTGGTCTTTAAATATATGAAGGAAATATTCCCTTAGTCTATTCATAAAGGTTTTTCTTTCATTTGTTGTAACGGTAAAAATTCGTTTACTGGAAATTCTCAAACTTCCACTTTCGAAAATTCAAATAATCCATGAATATATATAAAAGTTGATAAAATAAGATATGATATTTTACAAGATAGAATTCCCGTATATATAATTATTTAAAGGGTGTCTAATGTAACTCTTCATAAAGAGTTACACCTTTTCACTAATTAATATTATATTATTATATTATTATTGCTTGTTGTTGTTATTATTAGTATTATTTCTATTTCTATATATATCCAATAAATGGATTTTTACTGTTAGAACCACCCCTTCCTCAGGCTTGTTCTCATTGTGACTTTTAGCCAAAGTTTCGCATTTTGTCTAGTAATTTTTAGAGATTCTTTGTCAATTAATTGTGACCTTACAATAAAAAGGAAAAAAAAAAGAGAAGTTAAAAAAATATAGGGAGAAAAAGGACAAAGGGGAAAAGTAAAAGAAAAGAAAAAGGGAAAAGAAAAAACAATAAGAAAGAGGGAAAAGTAAAATAAAAAAAGGGAAAAGTAAAAACAAAAGAAACCACACATGGTTTAACTTACTACTTTATTAACGAATGTGCTATTTAGTTAAAAGTGGGAAAATAATTGGAAATTTTTATATTAGATATTTTTACATTAAGTGAGATAAAAGGGATTTTACATAAAAGTGAAAGGTATAAAACAAGATATCAAGATTTGAACTTGGGTGGAAATGGTAACAATCACTCCTCCCAACCACCCAATCTACATTTGATATACAAGAAATTTTAAAGGGAAAATTTAATTATTGAAGAGTATAGTATACTATACAAGATAAAATATGTCTTTAGTTGATATATCTTGGGATAAGAAGCATAATAAAATGGAGTCTCATGAAAAAAAACAAGGAATATTCCTGCAAACTTTTAAAAAATATGCACACTCCATATTAAAAACTTATGGGATTATTAAAGAGAAGTCTGTTCGCATTGCTATTTTCCCAACAACCAAGAAGAATTGTATAAGTGTTTACTTAGAAAACTAATTAATGCTTTCAGTGTTAATCTGCACAATGATCTAGGGACTCAAGCACAGTCTCATCAAAGATTAATAACAATAATACATGAAAATGGTGTAATTGTGCTACAAAATGAGTAGCCGCTCTGTATATTCACACAAAGAATGAGTAATACAATACAATGATCATGCTGCAAGAATAAATGACAAAGCAATTTGAATTCCCAAGGAGGTCATTCGAATTGAATGAGTGAGTCTAGATTAACTGAATGTAAGCCACAGTCAACACTCAAGTTAACCACCGATCAAAACCCTAATTGACTCAACTGAGCCCTAACTGAATTCAGAGTGCAATAAATGATCGAGTCTAACTGAAAGAGGTCAGACACATGTGATAGCAAGACAACCATCAAGTGGTAGTGCATCAATGACTCTAATGAACCCCTATGAGGTTAACTAAAGTGTAACTGAACATCAGAAGTGGTTGGAGGCGCCTCTGTTGATTCCAATTCATTAAATAATCAATAAATAATCAATTTAATGATGGAGGGCACCTTCACTGCTCTATTTAACTGATTCTAACCATCAATTAGCAATATGAGGCATTAATGACACTCAGATCACCCCTGGAGTTCTCCAGTTAGCCTCCTTGAATGTAGGAGAAGGCTAAGTTAGCCTCCTTGACTGAAGGTAGGCGTGGGTTTGATCTAGCTGATGTCATCTAGTGCTCCTCTGATGTTAATTAAGTCAATAATACTTAGGATAGTTGTTTAACTAGGCCAAATTGACCAAAATGAGTGTGTAAGGTGGTAAATGTCTCCAACACCCCCCCTTAAGCTATACTCAGGAGGAGTAGAAAACATTAAATGCATAAAAATTCTAGGGCCCCGACAACTAATGCCATAGGTCACCTTGTACAATACTGAAACTGAAACAATGCTAAAAAAAAACTAAGTGAGGAAAAGAGGGACAACCCAGTGGGAAAAACTCCCCCTCAAGCTAAACACTGAAACTAGTTTGATCACCCTGATAGACTCACCCCCAATAGTGAACGGAGGTAAGTGAAATTCTTTTCTGAAAATCTCTTGGTTAAGATGTTTGCAATATGCTCATGAGTCGGGCAGTATTGGAGAATGATGGCCCTGTCATGCACTAGTTCCCTGATATAGTTTATGTGGATCTCTACATGCTTGGTCCTCTGCCTGGTAACTGGATTTGTGGAAATATTAATAGCACTTTGATTGTCACAAAAGAAGACAGTGGACAAAGTACTACCAAGATCAAACTCTGAAAGAATGCCTTGCAACCAAACTGCTTGGATGCAAGCATTCATCGCTCCTCGATACTCGGCCTCTGCTCAAGATAATGCTATGGAAGCCTGATTTTTGCTAGACCAGCAAATGGGGCCATGACCAAACATGAATACATATCTAGAAGTAGACTTCCAATAAATAGAATTACCCACCCAATTAGAATCTGTGTATCCAACCAGCTCTAGCTCGGAGTCTACATCATAGTGAATGTCGTAGGTCCTGTTTCCCTGAATATACTGGAGGATCCTCTTGGCTGCATTCCAATGAATATCATGAGGCTGTTGCATGTATCTTGATATAGAATTCATGGTGTAATGGATATCAGGCTGAGAATGTGTCAAGTACAACAAGCTACTAATCAGCTATCGATAGATAGTGCAGTCCATGGGAGGTGTGCTTTTTCCTTCTTCAAGGTTGATCCCTGAAAGGAAAGGGAATGGTGCACACCTACATTCAGCCATGTTAAAATTGACTAACAGTTTTGATATGTATTTGTACTGAGTGACCATTATCCCATCATATATTTGCTCAATTTCGAGCCCCAAAAATTGTTTTAGGAGCCCCAAATCACTCATTTCAAAGGCATTGTGGAGAGCAGTTTTGATGGTTGAAATAGAGTCAAATATGCTACCTGTGATCAGTAAGTCATCAACATATAAAACAATAATAATAAAATGAACATTATACTGCTGTAAATACACATTTGGATCTGATCTACACCTTTGGAAGTTTTGCGAGAGAAGGAAGGCATCCATCTTGGAATACCACTCTCTTGGGGCCTGTTTTAACCCGTATAGTGACTTCTTTAGCTTGCAAACCAAAGATGGATCAGTGATGTAGCCATAAATATACTTCATGTATATCTCCTCATGAATATCTCCATGTAGAAAAGAATACTTAACATCCATCCTAGTGCCTGTATGCCGAAATTGCCAAAACTAGGCGGATGGAGTCCATTTTTGCAACTGGTGCAAAGGTCTCATGGTATTCCATGCCTTGGACCTGAGAGAAAATTTTTTCCACCAGCCTTTCCTTATATTTTCAGGTGCTATCATCAGCATAAACCTTGTTCTGAAACACCCACTTGCATTGAACCAATTTCCTTCTCAGAGGAAGAGAAACTAGCTCCCAAGTAGTGTTTTTCTAAAGAGAATTCATCTCTTCATCCATGGAAACTTGCCATATCGGATCCTTCCAAGAATTGTAGTAGGATTTTGGGTCTGAAATAATCATCAAATAGCAAGTTTATAACAGCAAATTATCAATAAAAGAGAGCGCAATACCTACTATTTGGAAATCAGATCGAGTTCTCCTTGGATCATCCAGATTTCCAATGTTATCTCCTGCGGAGGAGAGTGTCTGTCGGGCCCATGTGGGAAGATGATTTTGTACTTTAGGTTCTGATTCAGAATCTGATTTTTGATGCACACTGATATTAGAAATCATAGGATCCAAATCAAGGTCATCACCCCCAATTTCATCATCCAAATATTCAATAGAATAGGAAGGAAATTTAGCAGTTTTCTCCTTCACTAGTTCCACCTCCTGAAGAGGCTCATCAAACTTGACACTCCTTTCGATGATGATATGTTTTGTTTTGATATCTAGAAGCTTGAAACATTTTTATTCATTAGGATACCTAATAAACAGACATTTTATTCTTTGCAGTTGCAAAGCCCTTCTTTTATCAAGTGGAATCTGGGCCCATGAAGTGGACCCAAACACTTGCAGGTTCAACACATCCGACTTATGTCCGAAGTATGCTTAGAAAGGGGTATTCCCTTTCACAGATGAGTGTGGAACCCTGTTCTGAATGTATTCTTCAACATGCATGGCTTCATCCCACAAATTTGTAGCCAACTTCTTTGATTCCAACATACAGCTGGTCATCTCCTTGAGAGACCGATTCTTCCTTTCTGCTACTCCGTTCTGCTGGGGAGTGTAGGGAATTGAATGTTGGAACTGAATACCACTTTGGGAGAATATTTGCAGCAACTCATTACTAACATACTTCCCACCATTATTAGATCTCAATATCTTGATCTTAATCCCAGAGGCATTCTCGATCAAGGCCTTCAGTTCAAATTTTTTTTCACATACTTCAGACTTCTTTTTGAGAAAGAAGACCCATGTGTACCTTGAAAAATCATCAATAAAAGTTAGAAGATACCTTGATCCATTCATGGATGTGATAGGAATTGGACCGCTAATATCAGAATGTATCAACCCCAATATGCATGTAGCTTGGTTTTCCTTCCCCTGATCAAACTTGTGCTCAGAGTTTTTTCCAACCACACACCCCTTGCAATTTCTAGTGGTTTCCTTGATGACCGGGAGGCCTTCAACCATGGATTTTTTCTGTAATTGCTGCAAATATTTGAAATTTAGATGGCCAAACCTTTCATGCCACAGCCTACTAACTTCATTTCCATGATTTAGTAGAGCAATGGGCTTTGCATCCGCCACAAAATGGGAGAACTCATAGGATTTTGCATGATGGTTTCCAAGGCCTTTAGCAATGAGTTTCCTGGATGCAAGTTCCATTATCTCAACATCATTTGGGCTGAAAGAAAATCTCTTGGGAACTCCTGTGTGTGTCATATGATAGACACTAAGTGTAAATTTGAGCACATAGATCTGTAGACAAACACACAACTCACAAAGTAGATCACACAATTTACTCAGCAATTGAAGAATGAAACAGTGCAAAAATGGCTTGCAGCTGTGAATGCTTTCATTAATAAAAAAGTAATCAGATAATAATTACAATGAAGTAAAATGGCTTTAATATCCACATGAAATTCGAATCCACATGAGGAAATTCGAATTGATAGACTCTACTTGACTGTAGGTAACTAAGACCTTGTCTAAATCACTATCGGAGGACTCAATAGTTAACTGACCTTGTCTAAACCATAACCGGAGTTCATTGGAGCTCTAAAACACAAATCAAGTGTTACATTCATTGTTGACTAAGGTTAACTGAATGTGGTAGGTGAGAAATGCACCCCACATGAGTGCATTCAAGTAAACCTAGCACTAACTGAATGTAGAGGACTAGAACTGAATGTAATTGACTCCTAACTTAGCTTGACTAGTCATCAACTGAAGTGAACTGACCTTGGTTGGTTTTGGCACTCCCAGTGGCTTCCTAAATTGTAGGGATTGGTCTAGGAGGCTCCTAAACTGATGCAATCAAGTGCAATCAGTGGTAGTGAGCCTCAATTAGTGTTCGCCGCACTTTAGTAACTAAAACATGTGCCCCAATTAGGCCAAGTGGACCCAATGGTGTTAATGACTATAAATAGACTAGATGGACTCTCAATTTAGATATGACTCCCGATTTAGACATATGACTAAATTAGGACAAGGAAGGATTAATAATCATAACACCCCCCTGAATGCTAACTTGGACAAGCTGTGGGCCTTGGTAACTAAGACCATAGGCCACCCATTACATCAAGTAAAATAAAGTAACTGCTTAATACAAGGAGCTGGGGAAAAAACCACATGGGAAAAAATCCCCCCCTTTATCTAAGCAGGTAGAATCAGGTCTCAAGTTTGAAAAACTTGAAAATATGTTGCTGCAATCTTCATCTCTGTGAGGTAGTGAAGCAGCATGCATGGTGTACTGTGCACAGGTATTCTGGGGCCTGGCATGTAGATTTCTCCTTCTTCTCCAAAAATGATGATGTAAGGAAGGATAAATGTAACCTTTTTCTCTTGCTGAATGAAGAGGTGTATGATCATATCCATTCTTCTAAATGTAGTAAGATTGAGCTGATGTAGTGAATGTAGTGAGAAGAAAAGGATGCTTGTAGCGAATGCTGTAAGAAAAGCTGATAACCTATCACATAATCAAACTTACAAAGTAAGGTTAACAGTATGGACTTTTGGAATTTCCTTCACACCCAGCATAGTTGATCAAGCAAGCTTGATCAACACTTTCCTAACTTGGATATTAAGTGGTAAATTCTCTGCTTCTGGTGCAGTACTGGAAGGAGCAATTTTCTCAAAAAGAATGATCCAACTAGAGATCAGAGGAGGAGAGGAGTCTTGTCCACAAAGGCCTTGATACCATGTAAATTTGAGCACATATATATGTAGACAAACACACAACTCACAAAGTATATCACACAATTTACTCAACAATTGAAGAATGAAACAGTGCAAAAATGGCTTCCAGCTGTGAATGCTTTCATTAATAAAAAAGTAATCAGATAATAATTACAATGAAGTAAAATGGATTTAATAGCCACATGAAATTCGAATCCACATGAGGAAATTTGAATTGATAGACTCTACTTGACTGTAGGTAACTAAGACCTTGTCTAAATCACTATCGGAGGACTCATTAGTTAACTGACCTTGTCTAAACCATAACCGGAGTTCATCGAAGCTCTAAAACACAACTCAAGTGTTACATTCAGTGTTGAAAAAGGTTAACTTACTGTGGTAGGTGAGAAATGCGCCCCACATGAGTGCAGTCAAGTAAACCTAGTGCTAACTAAATGTAGACGACTAGAACTGAATGTAACTGACTCCTAACTTAGCTTGACTAGTCATCAACTAAAGTGAACTGACCTTGGTTAGTTTTGGCACTCCCAATGGCTTCCTAAATTGTAGGGATTGGTCTAGGAGGCTCCTAAACTAGTGTAATCAAGTGCAATCAGTGGCAGTGAGCCTCAATTAGTGTTCCCCGCACTTTAGTAACTGAAGCATGTGCCCCAATTAGGCCGAGTGGACCCAATGGTTTTAATGACTATAAATAGACTAGATGGACTCCCGATTTAGACATGACTCCTAATTTAGACATATGACCAAATTTGGACAAGGGAGGATTAATAATCCTAACACTAAGCAGATTTGATGCCAGAGACAGTACATACAAAACATTTGAAAAATAGCCATTCTCAAGATCAACTGTACCTTGCCCTTCTGAAATGATGGTGGAGTCATCTCCCATGTGGATGGGGATGGAAGTATCCAAGGATGAAAAGGAGTCTCTTTCAGCCATCATGTGGTTCAAAGCTCCAGAAGCAATCAATAGTTATTTGGACTTTGAAGTGCTTGCCATGATGGCATGAACTTTTTGATGTTGTGGTTGCCGATCTTGCTAATCTCTCCTCTAAACGCTGTCTAGAAGATTGATGTGATTTCTCTCAAGGAGAGAGGTAGATTCATCAAGCTTCTTCTTCATGCAGGAATGTTCAAGGTGGAAGCCCTTCCCATAGTATGAACACTAGTCTTTTTCCTTTCCATGATGCCCTTTTCCTTTGTTCTTCCTTGAGCCGGAAGACTCATCATGCTGTTGGTTTTCAACTTTAGGCTTAGGAGCTTCAAATTTAGTTTTTGGGTTCCTTTTCTGGTTTCGTTTACCCTTCAGATCTTTGGGCCCTGAGACATGGAGGGATTGATCATAGGAGGATCTGATGATCCCCATCTGGACAAGCTTATCATGTTCACTTGTTAGGGACTCAATGAAGGCATTGAGTGTAGGCATCTTCCATCTAGGGGTTGTGAGATTCCTTGCATGAAATGTAGAGACAAAAATTGGATAATCAGCTCCAATTTTGGAGAGTATGGTGAGAATGAGCTGATCATCCTCTTTCTCCACTTTGCATTGCTTCAACAATAAGAGAATGTGCTTGAACTTTGTGAAAAATTCATTCAAGATCTTGAAATTGGAGGGCCAGAGAGACATCAATTCATTCTTGAGCTGGTAAAATCTAAAATCATCTTGATTTCCATATAGAGCTTCCAATTTGTCCCAAATTTATTTTGGAGTCTTCAATCCCGAAAGATGGAAAAGAAGATCTCGGGAAACCGAGAGGCACAAGAATCTGAATGCTTCATCCTTCTTGTTCAAGAATCTTGATTTGTCTATAGCAGTACCAGGCTCATCTTCAGTGTCCATGGTGACTCTATAGAGTCCTCTAGAATGTAGCTGGATCTCCATGTCTCCTTTTCATGAGTGGAAATTGAACGGAGTCAAAAGATATACTGAAGAGGTCATTTGAATTTGCTAGAGCGAATGCTTCACCTGTAGAAAACCTGAAAATCACAACAGAATGGGAAATGTAAGGTTAGACAGCCTGCACATTTTAGGATTTCATCACACCCAGCATATTCAATCAAGAAAGCTTGATCAACAAGTTCTTTACTTGAGGTATTAAGTGGTAATCCTTGGATTCTGGTGCAGTGCTCAATTTTCATGCAAGATCTGTCAAAAAGCTTGTTTTTGAGAGATCTGAGATTCATCCTACCATGGGATCTGATACCATATTAATCTACACAGTGATCTAGGGACTCAAGCACAGTCTCATCAAAGATTAATAACAATAATACATGAAAATGGTGTAACTGTGCTACAAAATGAGTATCCGCTCTATATATTCACACAAAGAATGAGTAATACAATACAATGATCATGCTGCAAGCATGAATGACAAAGCAATTTGAATTCCCAAGGAGGTCATTTGAATTGAATGAGTGAGTCTAGCTTAACTGAATGTAATCCATAGTCAACACTCAAGTTAACCACCGATCAAAACCCTAATTGACTCAAATGAGCCCTAACTAAATTTAAAGTGCAATAAATGACTGATTCTAATTGAAATAGGTCAGACACATGTCACAGCAAGCCAACCATCAAGTGGTAGCACATCAATGACTCCAATGAACCCCGATGAGGTTAAATGAAGTGTAATCAAACATTATAAGTGGTTGGAGGCGCCTCTGTTGACTCCAGTTCATTAAATAATCAATAAATAATCAATTTAATGATGGAGGGCACCTTCACTACTCTATTTAACTGATTCTAACCATCAATTAGCAATATGAGGCATTAATGACACTCAGATCACCCCCGGAGTGCTCCAGCTAGCCTCCCCGAATGTAGAAGAAGGTTAAGTTAGCCTCCTTGACTGAAGGTAGGCATGGGTGTGATCTAGATGATGTCATATAGTGCTCCTATGATGTCAATTAAGTCAATAATACTTAGGATAGTGGTTTGACTAGGCCAAATTGACCAAAATGAGTGTGCAAGGTGGTAAATGTCTCCAACATTCAGTGTGAGATATAACTGACAATAAAATGATTCTTTCTTATGAGAAATATGATCTTAAAAACCTACAACTATATGTTGATGATTACAAGTTCCTAACTCAATTCATTGTTGTCTCAGTGGTATCATTGGAGCAAGACAAGGTTGATATAATTATAGGGTCATATTGGTTAGATACATTGGGTACCTTTATGATCAACAGAAGGAAAAAGTTCATGAAATTTCCTTACAGAAAGAAGAAAGTCACATTCTAGGATGTTACAATGAAGTCAAGTTTAGGAGTTGTTTTGACTTGAGACTTTAAAGACATATCGAAGGTGCTTTCACAAGAAGATCAGAAATCAATATAGAAGATGTAGAATCAATTTGATAAAGTCATCATGGACAAAGAGGAAAATATTTCTTGTCGAAGATATCATAATTAGAAGTTTCTCCTTTAAATAAATAAGGCGAAGGATAAGGAACAATACAATCAAAATCTAGAAGAGGAGAATAAAAATCTTCAGAAGAAACTATTAGAAAATATAGAAGAGAATAATCACCTCAAGAAGTGTAAACAAGATCTAATATATCATATTTCAAAGCTTAAATATGATGAGAAAGCACAAGATGAAATTATAAGGAACCTTAAGAATGATATGTAATCGTTAGAAAAAGAAGCAAGTACAAATCTAGTCCTTGTCACAGTTCAAAACGAAGCCAATATAGTAAAAAGAAACAACAAGAAATTCTTATTGACACCCAAATTATAAGAGTAATTTTGACCAACGACTGGGTCAAAATGAACATAAACAAAGGAGTTATGATTTCAGAATAGAAAGAACACAAAATAAACAAACTAAGTAGAAAACAAGAAGTTCCATCCAACAAAACCATCAACAAACAAATCCAATGAAGATAGATCTCGGATGGAACACTTCACAAACGATGCAACATTTTTTCTTGGGAATTAGTAACTCGTATCGCTTCATTTCATCAAGTGTTGCATTTACTAACACAAAAGATCTAGAGATGACATTACAAGGAAGAAATCAAACATAAGCCTTGTCTTCAATACATTTTGAGGGAAAAGCTTCCCTTAAGGGGAAGGAAATGTTATATAAAAAATATAACATAATACAATATATATATATATATATATANAAATGTGTAACTCTTTATGAAGAATTGCATTAGACACCCTTTAAATAATTATATATACGGGAAATTCTATACTATAAAATATCATATCTTATTTTATCAAATTATATATATATTCATGGATTATTTGTATTTTCGAAAGTGGAAGTTCGAGAAGTTCCAATAAATGTATTTTTACTATTACATTTGTTCTTCCTATCTCCCCTAAAACTGGGTCATAATCTATCTTGGTACCTAAAGTACCGACACATGATGTATAAGTTAAAACAGAATAAGAATTTGCGGTGATGGGTGTTTCTAGGACATTAGCAAATGCATAGACAAACCGTTCTTCATTATTGGTTGCTCCCATTGATGATATTTTCTTGGATCTTCTACTCGAACCTATACAGGATGGGGAATTTATTGATTATCATGCAAGGAACATAATATATGCATGGGAAGTTTGGGACAAACAAATATTTTAACTAGAATAAAGTAGGTGGGTGATAATAATTAGCTAGACATAGACAACTAGGGTATTGCAACTGCACCTAGAAAGAAAAAATAGATTTAATTAGTTTGTGGAACTTAAATTATGACCTCTAGATCTTCACATGCCGAAAATTAATCCTGGACTAAGCTAATTATAAAATTAAACCTAAAAATAAAAAAACCAATTATATCACTTAAGTATTATCTGTAGAAATATACTTGTTCTGTTCCATTTTCACTTCCTCCTCCAACTTCCATTGCCGTAGAGCACAAGAATTTACAGGAAGCAACAGTTCTTTTGCTTCAAATTTTCAACCTGCAAGGGTGAAATATGAATTAAAGTGCATCTTCTAAATAAAAGCAACAAACCCAAGGAAAATTAGTATTGAAGTAGTAAATGTATGTAAATTTATATTCAGTTATGTTAGCTAATATTATATTCCCTATAATTCTCAATCCAGGATGTACAAAAACAAGGCAATAATAAACCATCTAGCATACCTACAAAAACAAAACAAAAACCCGGGTTTCCCCAAAACCGACTCCAAAATAGCCCACACGTTTTAATTTTCCTCCTTCCAAACTAGTCGCAAAACTATGTCCACCTCCTCAAACAAAAAACACATTATGATAAAATCTAATCCAAATTACCATGCACTATCCATGGAATTGGGTTTGAGAATTGATTTGGGGTGCTTTCCTGGTTTCCAATTAAACCTGGTATAACATTAAAATTGGATAAGCATGTATATATATATCCCATGTTTTTGGCTAATCCCCCACCTTTCAATAGAGGCAATCAAGGACTCTATTAGTTGGTTCCTCATATCAGTTTTTATTGAACTCTATTCATTCAAGGCTCACTCAAAGGTCTATTCATTTGAGGACTAGAACAAGATTCTGCATTGGATTTAGTGTTCTAGTCGGTTTCTATGGAGAAGAGTTTTGAGGGAAGAATTGACCTATTCAATCAGGATTAACTCTTGTTTCCATGGATTCGCCTTCCATCATTCATGTAAGTTCACTTCTAATCCAATTAGCACATAAAAGCATTGAATATGTTAACAACCAAATAATTGTTTCAACTAAACGAATAGTACATCTTCATTAGCAATGGTCATAATAAATATATTGATAGCCCCAAATAATATACATGGAAGAAGTCCACCATATTTTGCAAATGTGGCTTTATGTTTATGTCATATGTTATTTTTTAGTCTAGAGGTCATGAGCCAGGTTGATATTAATGATGTTTTTTTGTTTAAACACATAGGACTAGGCCGTAAGAAAACCATTACCATCTTTTGTTTTCTTGCAACATTGTGAAGGAATTGAACTGTCCAACTTGTTAAGGATGTGATAATTTTCTATTATGGAAAAGTCCCATGACTAAAATCGAACAAGTCGAATCACAAGCTCCAAAATAAGGTCACTTGGTTAGAATCATGATGATTGTATATTGATGCTATTTTTTGTTGTAATATAAAGGCTTCCAACTTATTTACAAAAAAAAAGGGAGAGAGATTACACTTTTCATTTTATAGTGATATATTGAAGCTAGGATTTGTTTTTTGAGTTTCTTTAAGATGTTGCATTTTAATCCCTTTGTGTTGTATGTTTTCAATCGTATAATGGAGAAATATAAGGATTTGTTTCC
The DNA here is from genome assembly GCA_001517045.1 of Pseudotsuga menziesii. Taxonomy (NCBI): domain Eukaryota; kingdom Viridiplantae; phylum Streptophyta; class Pinopsida; order Pinales; family Pinaceae; genus Pseudotsuga; species Pseudotsuga menziesii. The sequence goes on from LPNX010133328.1 coordinate 354,561, forward strand.
TTTATAGAGTCTACCTTTATTGTTTGGGATACCTCAGCCTCAACAACCTATATCTCATCGTCTCTCTCCTCTTGTCATCGATGCCCCAAATTGTGATTGTATCTAGGATCTTATAGATAGTCACCTCTATTCCCTATAGTCATATCTCCCTCATTTTTGGATCCATACTCTTGAGATTGTTCTTATATTGAAGATGTTGCATGTACTCAAGATATTAGAGATGATAATAAACAACTTATTATCATTGGTTTTCTTTATTCCCTCTTCGAGAGTGAATCATAAACGTATGTCAAAAGGTGAAAAGGAAAAAATGGCTAGGATAGAGCACAAAATCCCTCAATGCAATTTTCCTAAATCTAGTTAACATTTGTAAATTTTAGGATACATGTTCATGGCCTACGATTATGACACTTTTTACTTTATTAATTATGATAAAGTTAGTGGTAGTTTCATTTGTAACCCACATATTTGTATACCACTCTATTTTATTAGTTATGATTTTATGATGTGAGGATCATAGTTAGACCTCGGTTGTGGATTATGGACATTATAGGTTCTACTATAGTTCATTATTTGATCATGGGAACATAGTGGAAACTTCTAATCCCTATGAAGAAAATCTCACATACTAACTCTCGATTGCTTCAAACCATACTACTATTTCTCCTTTCACAATTGTGAAACCTCTTGTCAACTCTTTGAGGAAGAGGGGACCACTTATTCATCATATTTGGTGATGATGAGTCCCTCCCTTAACAAAGAAAAGAGGAGACATGAATTGACTCTTCTTATAAAGAAGATGTCGCATGTACTATATCTCCTAAATAGGATAATATACAACTTATGATCATTTATGTTCTTTATCCCCACCTCAGGGAGAAGGCTAGACATATTTCATTCGGAAAAAAGGAAAAAAATGGAAAGTAGAATAGAGCACATTCACAATCTGCGTGTATTTTCTTGTATCTAGTTTATGTTTGTAAATTTTATGATATATGTGCTTAGAATTAGGAGGAGCTATTCTTTCCATATTCTAAATTGAGGTCAATGACCTCTTTATAGTATCTTAATCTCCTCTTTTATTTCATGTTAGTTGTATTTTTCTTGACCAGTAAGCATATAGGCATAGTCATACCCTATATTAGATAAGATGTTGCAATAAATCTTATTGACTTGTAGTTATAAAATTATCAACATTTGGGAAAATCCTCCACTAAAAACTAGAGAGTGTTTCCAACAAATAACTAAAACATATACTATTGTGTAGCTACTATTTCCTAAACAACAAGTATATCGACTTACATATCGCTATAAAAACAAAATAACTCAATATTAAATACCTTAATTTGCAAAGGAGAACTAAACAAACATATCCTTAGGGGATAATTCTACCAAATTGTCCTTAATTGTTTTGGTTTCCTTACATGCATCCTCATTTAGATTAGGTTGTCCTATTGTGTGCACTTCATCCCTAGCTTCATTCTTGACCTCAAAAAATATAGAGGGGAGGAACCATTATCTATGCATATGTAGGGGGGGAATGGAAACACCTTCAAGAAGAATGTCCAAATATTCAAGTACCTTGTCAACCATAGTTTTAAAATACCACATTGTTTCCTCCAGCCCATATTACTTCCATTTTTTTTAATGCATGAAGACTTTCACTTCCACCATACCTTGATATTTTCACTTATGCTTGATTAACCACCTCTCATGCTAATATTCTTCCTAGAATTTGTGTTTGAGTACCATGGTTTTGGTTGTGTTATGTACCTCTTCCAATTCTTGTTCACTTATCTTAACCCCTCTCTTTACCATCACTAGGTCATAGATCACTCAATAGTGGTATTCATAGGGGTAATGGGACATTGTATTCCAAAGACCATAGAAGTTTCATTCTAAAATTAATAGAATGTTATAAAGTAGGAGATATTCACACTACAACAAAAACTAGAATTTGCGCAAAATTTAGTGCTAGATTTTAGTGTAATTTTTTTCCAATTGTTGTGAACAATATAGTGCTAAACCGAACACTATTGTATAATTTTGTAAAATTTTGGTTGTTGCATCTTTTTTACCTCCTTTTTAACGTCTAATTTTGTGCCCATTTTTCTTGTATAATTTTTATGTCTTTTTTTACGCCCTTATTTACACCAAATTTTGGATCTACTATTGTATCTTTTTTTCATTCTTTGTTACATCCTTTTTTGCACCAAGTTTGGTGCCTAGTTTTACATCCAATTTTTCATCTAATGTTGGTCATAGTTTTATCTCATGTTTTGTGCCAAATTTTGCACCCCATTTTGCATCCAATTCTGTGTCCAATTTCGAGTCTAGTGTTGCATCTATGTTTGCATCAAATTTTGGGCCCAGTATTGTGTCTATTTTTGTATATATATTTTCATCTAGGTTTACAACTAGTGTTAAGTCCTAGTTGATGTCTTTCTTTTTATGTCTAGTTTTGTTCCTAGTGTTGAGCCATGCATTGCACCTAGTTTTGTGCCCATGTTTATGTCTAATGGAAAGTCTAGTTTTATGTCCAATGTTGCATCCCATCTTGCATCCAGTATTGCATATCTCTTAATGTTTTTGTTTGTGTCCAATGTCACGTTGAGTTTTATACCCAGTGCTAGATCCAGTTTTGTGTGTCGTTATGTGCCCAATTTAGCACCCAATTGTGCGTCTAGTTAGGAATGCACTTTTGTGTCTTTTGTTGTGTCTAGTTTTGGGCCTAGTATTGTGTCTAGTTTTGTGCCCATATTTGTGTCTAGTGTTGATTCTCCTTTTTCATCCACTTTTGTGTCTGGTGTGATTTCCACTTTTGCATCATGTTTTGCATTCAATTTTGCATTTAGTGTTGTGTCTAATCTTGCATCCAGTTTGCATTTTGTTTTGTGTCCATTGTTAATTAACAATTTTGATTTCAATTATTAATAGTGAAATATATCATTTTTTATTGATTTTGCATTCATTTTATTAATTTCAATTAAAAATTGAAATATGTCAAAGTTATCAAATATCATTAAGAATCCAAATTTATAGTATAACATTTTTGAATAATTTTAAAGGAAATTCACAACGTTCATCCAAAAGTAGTAATATAACCATACATACTAATTCTTCATCAAAATAACATTCACAATTTCCAATATAAATAAAGTAACAAGATAATACATATAATATCATCATCAACTTTAATTAAATTAACTAAAATTTAAATATATGATCAACATATCAAAATATTTCATGGATGTCATTATACTAAAGTAAAAAGAAGCCAAATATATATGGTTTAAATACATATCTGACAATAAATAAGTTGTATGATCTTCATATATAGATATAAAAGTCAAAAATATAAATATATCATAGTTATATATCAACAATAAAACATGTAAATGTAATCCAAAATGTAGCATGATCATTGTTGGGTCCTGGATTTGCCCCTTTTTGCCATACTCTGTTCCATCATTTTCCCTATTTTTACCCCTGTTTTGCAGTTGAATCTTTATCCTTTTCACACAAACAAACATAAAACATATCATGTATAAATCATTATTTATTGTTTCATTTTATGCTTCATTTTATTTATAATCATGGATTTTACCTCTCGTTGTGTTGATCTATCCATGCTTTGAAAGAAAGATTCAGAATCACAGGTGGCACAACATCAACAGTTGTCATATCTACGTGGTGCAATTGCAATAACTCATTATATTTGGATGTCAATCCCGCTTGGAATCAATACCTGCTCAATTGATGTGGTCAACATTAATGCAGAAGGAATTTCGGATGCGATTTCATGGTTGCAACTGAAACTCCCCAAGAATATTCCACAAGTTACTGGGCATGTCAGTTCGTAGAACAATTCGAAGTAAAAGCTTATTTATTCCCAAGATGGTTTTGTGCAAGGATTGTTAGCTGTAACTATCTCAATGATTCGACAGCCCGAATATCAAATATCTTCATGGCTTCCCAAAATTGATGTAACAAATTAGCTTTGTTATTGTATAAATATACTCATGGAGGAAGAGCCAAGGGTTCAGTTCATTTGCAAGTTGTAAGAGACACAACAAATTTCCTGTGACTGTAACTGCAATTCTTATATTAATAAAATAATGACAATTCTCATTATTTATCTGTTGCAGCCTTTGTAAGTTTTCAACAGCATCTCTATTTGGAGGTTAGGGCCCGCCTTGTAATAGAGTTACTAGTAATTTAGATGTTGTAGTTTATTTTATTTCTATTTAAGTGTGGAATTTCAGTTCGATATGTTTTCATGGTTAGCTACAATTACATTTGTTTAGTGATTGCATATGTTGGTTTTCCTTTGGTTTGTTGTTGGTGATTTGGTGTGACAGTTGACCATGTAGTTAGTTTTCCTTTTATGCAGAAGTGTGTAGTAGCTGTTACAAACTTGCTCAGCCCCTATGTGTCTGTGTTATTTATCTTTCTAGAGATTTCCTAATTAGATAAGTCCTTTACTTTGATGAATTTGTTGTTTGATTAATTAGTAGATATCTTTCTGATTTGGTATATTAGACTTTCATTTCCTGCAAAAGTAATTCTAGGTGGATTTCTCTTTAGATCATAAACCTTCAAATTAGTATGATAGGAAATAGAAGTTATTTCCAATTCCTAGATGGGTAATGTCATTTTGATTTATTACAGGGAGCTGAGTTGGCTGAGTAGTAACTAGAACTGAGTGACTTTTATTTTACTTATCAACTACTGAAAATGTCTATGAATATACTTTGCTAATTGACTTTGAAATAACAAACTTCCCTGGGTTGACAATTAAATATTGAACACTCTTCTTGTTAAGCAATTCAAATGAGTATATAGAGTGACCAACATTTTGGTGCCATTGTCGGGGAAGGTAATTGGTAGGCATAGTTAGCAGTCGAATTGATTCATTTTCTTTAGGAAGTATGATTTTAAGATTGCATGATTTATATGTTTGCATGAATATGAGAAGAACTCAACGGGATATTCCTAGAACTCCCAAAAATACTAACTTGGAAGGTTGTAGAGGTCGTGGTTGTATCCCAATCTTAGGGAGAAAGAAATTCGTTGATGAACTAGTTTCTGGGGATAATTCTTTTACTGGAGCTCGAAATCAAGGACCATCATCAGTAAAAAGAAGCCATGTTTCTCCCAGGATGGAAGCATCAGTGTCAACAGTGGAGAGAACAGTAGGAGTTGTGACACCATCCGGTGTCCCTATGGAAGAAAGTCCAGGAGATGGGGGTAGTTATGTGGGAATAGGTGGACCAGAGGAGGTTTTCCAAATAGATGGAAAGGAAGTTAAAAAATACGAGTGGTTAAAGTTTTGAAATAAGTTTGAAGATTATAAGAATCGAAAAAAAGAAGAGGAGGAGTTAAAAATGAATAACGAACGTCACCACGACGATTTTGAGGAAGAAGTAGGGGAAAAATATAATGATGATGGTGACCTCCAACATGAGAAGACAATTGCCACACTCTAGTTCCCCATTCGACAACCAAATGGATAGACCCCTATGAAGAATATTTCACCCTCAGTGTTACCCCACTTTCATGGGAAGGCCACATAATATCTAGATGAGTTCCTCTTCGAGTTCGACATTCTATGTTGAAGTTATGACTAAAAATCTAGTCAGAAGAAGCTGAAACTCTTTCTTTCTACCTTAAAAGAAAATTCCCTACGCTGGTTTATGAGCTTGGGTGGAGAAATTGTCGCAACTTGGGAGCATATGAAACAAGTGTTTCTTAGAAAATATCAAGAATACTATAGGATGAAGGATAAGAGAGAATATTTATTTAAGATGGTGCAAAAATATGAAGAGAGTTTGGAGGATTTTGTGGAAAGGATTCTGTATAATGTACAGAGGGTGGGACAAACCACTATTGGAAGGGATGTTCTTAAGATCATTCTACTGTGAGGAATAAGAGATGAATATATGGACATGATTAACTTGTTAGGGAAGGTATATATCTCCAAGGAATACTTTGATTAAATTGTGGACTTATGTCGACAATATTCTATGGGATATACCTAAACCAATACAAAGCATCGAGACATTTTCTCACGGGAAAAGAAGTACATTGGTGGAGGAGATACTCAAGAAGAGATTGGAAATATCCTCTAGAATGTCAAAACTGACATGATGAGTTCCACCTCTTCATAACTGGATGTTATGAGAGCAAACCAGAAAAAAGTGGTTGAAGACCTGGTACTTGGGCTGTTCTTCCCTAAGTGCAGGAAGAAGCATCGCTGTAAGAATTTCCACTTGATAAGGTAGAAGTTTTTGGGATGTGTGAACTGGAACATGATAACAAATATCATCCCTCACTTCCAAAATCCAAATTAGTGTTTCAATCATCCACTATAGACACAGAACAAGCTTGGTTCATTTCGCAAAATAAGTTGTGGAAACTACGAGTTTCAGGTATGCATTCTTAGCCTACTCCTTTCAATTATTGGAATAATTCTAATAATCAATTTCCCCCACCATACTCATATCCTAACACACATTGGAACCAAACTTTGCAACCTACAACACCATATCCAAATCCCTAGACTTCATGGGAACCACATCCAAACCAATAAGCTCCCTAGTCTCCAGGATGGGGAAATCTGTATCTAAGAAACCATTTTCCTCATAAGAATTTTTTGCATAAGAAACCATCCTATGCATAGTATCAGTAGCCTCAAACGCAACTCCCAAATAATGTTGCACCAATGGGCACACCTCTTTTTCCTCAATTTCCTTCTCAACCTAACCTCAATCCCAACAATAAGGCAGTGCAACAATTTGAAATTTTTACCATGCCAGATTACTCCATTTCCCCTCTCCCTAGCAATAATTTAAATCTATGATTGGGTAGGGTAGTGGAACCAATAGTCATATAGGATGTCCCATCCTCCATGATTGGTGAAGGAATGAATCCACCATTTGTAAATTCATTCAGTTCAGCGATCCCCATCATTGAGGATGTTGAAACAACAAATGAAACACCAGCTGAAATGATGATTGAAATACATGACAAAACATCAGCTGAAACACTTGTAGAGACACACAAAAAAAGAAAATTACACAGTATTCGAAAGAACCACCGTATTCTAGATGATTAACCTTGCAAAACGCTATGGAACAACCTAGTTTCAACCTCCTATGAGAGTAGAAAAATATTTATGTAAGAATTTCGCTATTTACAAGCCCTACACGATGTACCCATTTATTCCAAAACTGTTAGAGACTTGGTTGTAAAGAAACCAGGAAGGAAACTGAGATACCCCCCTATAGTGCATGTGGTAGGACAGTTATTTGAAATATGATGGGAAAAGTCTCATTGGCCAAATACGTTGATCTAGGTAACCCAACTATCACAGTTTGTATTGCATAGATTCAAATATCTAATGTTTTGGTAAACCTAGGTGCACCAATAAATGTTATGATGATTGAGACATTTAAACAATTAGGATTCGCTAATCTCAAGCCTACTCCAACTATCCTAGAGATGGATGATAGATCTACCATTAAACTAGAAGGAGTTGTGGATGATGGTGTAGTATCCGTTGCTTCATGGGAGTACCCTGCAGACTTTGTTGTTTTACAGCCTAAGTCACAGTTGGGGGGACACCCATTGATCTTGGGAAGACCATGGTTAGCTATAGAAGATGCATAGACTAGCTGTAGATCAGGCTCCATGAAAACTTCAGATGGAAGTGCCATTAAAAATATGACTTTATATCCTCCATCCAAACCGAGCATAGATGTTGAAACTTCATTGTGGATGGTTTTAGATGAATAAGAGGATATTCAAACTTTATTAAAAATTAGGAGAGCCTTGACCTTTAAGACAAAAACTGAAGATGATACCATCTGTAATTTCATTAGTGAGCCTTTGTCTATCACGAAAAGATCCTATCAGATCCTGGATAACACAATGGAAGAATGAGAACAGGAAAAAATCACAGAAGAAAACTTATTTAGTAGTACTGAATTAATTATAGTAATTGATAACTCCAAGAGTGTTCTAGTAGAATTTGAATTATGAAAAACAATGAACATTAATCCTAATCTCAAAGTTGACGAACTGGAACGCCTTGTTATCCTACTGAAACAACATAAGGGGGATTTTGTATGGGAATACACAGATATGAGGGGAATTCCCTTATCACTGTGCACCCATCAAATTTACATTAAAAATGATTCAAAGCCTGCATGACAACCCCAAAGTAGAATGAACCCTAACATGAGATATATTGTGAAAGAGGAGATCCAAAAACTTCTAGATGTGGGATTTATTTACCCAATTTCAGACAGTGACTGGGTTTCCCCACTTGTGATCATACCCAAAAAGAATGGGAAGTGGAAGGCCTGTGTGGATTACACAAAACTTAACAAAGCAACATAGAAGGACCATTCCCTTTGCCTTTCATTGATCAGGTTCTAGACACCAAGTCTGGAAAACAGTTCTTTTCCTTTTCAGATAATTTCAGTGGGTATAACCAAATCCATATTGCCCCTGAAGACCGGTATAAAGCCACCTTCACCTATCCCTAGGGAACCTTTGCATACAGGGTGCTTCCCTTAGGGTTTTGCAATCCATTGACCGCGTTTCACTAGGCTGTAATTGGAATATTTTCGGAAATGGTGAATGATTGTATGGAATTATTCATGCATAACTTCACTCCTTATGGAGACAGTTTTGATGAAGCACTGGAAAAATTGGAAAAATTTCTGAAATACTGTGAATAGACACACCTATCTTTGAGCACCGAAAAATGCCACATGATGATGAGTGAAGGTGTGGTTCTAGGACATTTTATCTCCGCTGCAAGTATTCGGGTAGATCCAGCCAAGATAAAGGCAATTTCAAATAGTCCTATACCTGGGTCGCAGAAATAGGTAAGAAGTTTTCTTGGTTATGCAAGTTATTTTAGGATATTTATAGAAAATTTTTCCAAGTTGGCATCTCCCTTATTTACTTTACTAATGAAAGATGCTCAATTTGTGTGGACAGATGCATGCCAGGAAACATTTTCAGAACTAAAGAAGAGACTATCTACAACACCCATCTTGAGGGGACGTGATTGGGCCCTGCCTTTTCATATTTCCTCCATTCATACATAGCCATTGGAGCAGTTCTAGGACAGTAACAAGGTCACATACCATTTGCTATATATTACGTTAGTAAGAATCTGTCTCCTGCTAAATTGAACTACACGATAACAGGGAAGGAATTCCTTGCTACCATTTATTCCATCAATAAATTTAGACTTTACATTACTGGATACCCTACATTTGTACATACTAACCACTCAACAATTAGATATTTGATGAATAAACCCATTACTAATGCTAGAGTGACTAGGTGGTTGTTGTTACTCCAGGAATTTGACATCACTATTATTGACAGACCAATGAAGGAGAATGTAGTTGCAGATTTTCTATCTCGAATGACTAATGATGATGATGATACACTAGTCGAATATTATTTCCCTTGTGAACGTTTATTTGTAGTCTCAACATTTTCCCCATGGTACGCTGACATTTCCAATTATTTGGTTGCGGGTAGACTTCCATCACACTTGACCAAATGAGAAAAGAGAAGAATTATACAACAAAGTGTGAGGTATTGCTTGAACAAAGGCCACCTCTTTTACACAAGACCTGATTTGGAAATCAGGTGATGTGTGAGGGAGGATGAAATCCACAGTATTTTGAAAGCCTTCCATGATGATCCCTATGGGGGGAATTTCGTTGATAAGAGGATAGGCCATAAATCATTGAGGATGGGATATTTATGGACAACTATGTTTCAGGATCAAGAAAATATGTTTAGGCCTATGACAGCTACCAGAGAATGGGTCATCCAAATAGATTAGATGGGATTCCACTCCAGCCACTGTTGGTGGTTGAACCCTTTGATAGATGGGCCCTATATTTTTTAGGGCCTATCAACCCTCCATCAAGACATAAATTTTACATTATGGTTTGCATCGGTTATATAACCAAGTGGGTATAAGCTGCAGCCTTGGTAAAGGCCAATGATCAAGTTGTAATAGAATTTTTATATGCAAAGTTGTTCACCTTATTTAGAGTACCCAAGGAAATTGTGACAAATGGAGGACCTCAATTTGTGTCCCAAAAGATGGAGGCCCTATTTCAGAAGTATCACATTCAACACCAAGTCACCTCTCCATATCATCCACGGGCCAATGGGAAAATGGAAAGAAAGAACAAGGTAATGGATTCAATCCTCACAAAAAAGTGAAGAGTCATCACAAGGATTGGGATAATAGGCTTCCTGAAGCATTGTGGGCCTACTATACAACATGGCACAACACTACAGGATTCACCCCATATGAATTGGTGTACAGTAAGAGTGTTGTTTTTCCTATTGAATTTGAAATCAAAACTTTGAGAACAACCATGGAAGCAAACCTGGATTTAACGGAGGCTCAAAAAAACTACCTGAATCAACTTAATGAACTAGATGAAAAGTGCACTGCTTCTATACATCATACAACTTTAATTCAACATTAGCACTCCAAATGGAACAATAGATTTATCAAGAAGAAGATTTTTCGTGAAGGAGATTGGGATATACTGTATGATTCATGGTTTAAAAGGGACTTTAAAGGAAATCTATGCATGAGATGGTTGGGATCTTACAAGATAGATCAGTTATTTGACAATGGGACTATTCGGTTGACCACCATTGATGAAAATCAGACACCTTTGTTTTGCCAATGGTCATAAATTACGGCTTTATCATAAAACAATCTTGAAGGATGCATTTATTTCATAGGTCACAGTTGATCCATACTGTCAACTGATATAGGAGAAGGGTTCTTCACCTGTTTCTTAAAATTTCTAAGTCTACTGCAAATTCCATAAAATATCTATATAAATAAATTGTTTAATTTTTGCTCTGTACTTTTCTTTTCTTTTTTTTATTCTTTTCTCTATGATCGGGTTTGTTTTTATGAGAATTCTGAATAGGTATTCGTGAGGAGGTTCAGGAAAGAAAAGAAGTTGCAACGAGCTAAGCAATTGCAGAACCATGGACGATCCCTCTTCACTGATACGACTCCTTGAAAGAATGTATGGATACAATGGCAGATATTTGACGAGAAATTTATTCTTACTGACCCTCGTCAAAAAAAATTTAAGCAGAAAATTTGTTAAATTTCTTAACCTTTATCCATTGCAACTCCACTATTTTTGGTGAATCCCACTACAACTCTGCTATTTTTGGCTAAATTCTGCTGCAACACTACTAATTTCTCCGTCATTTTTGGCCAAACTCCATCGCAACACTGCTAACTTTTCCGCCATTTTTGGCTAATCTCCACTACAACACCGCTAATTTTTCCACTTTTTTCTGTCGATTTCCTCTGCAACAACGCTAAATTTTCCTTCGTTTTTAGCCGATTTCTGCTGCAACACCGCTAATTTTTTCACCATTTTTGGTCGATTTCCACTGCAACATCGCTAATTTTTCCGTCGTTTTTGGAAAAATTTCGATACAACACCGATAATTTTCCATTTTTTTACCATTATGAACTGCAACTCTGCTATTTTTTCCACCAACTTTTTCGCCAATATTCTGTTGAAAATCTCATGGAAAATTCGTCGCATTGAGGAAGATGCCCAACTGAATCTCAATGTTTCATGATGAGATATTTTACACTATGTATGCACATTCGAGAAATCAATGTTGTTACAAACATTCTCTTCCTGATTAATGATTGATGACAAATATCCTTAATTGCACATGTTAAATCATCTCCCGCGTTATTAGTTGGCATCGAAAGTTTGGATCATATCTGGGAATGGACGGCTCGAGTGACAATGACCAGGTATGAATTCTGATTACAAGTATTATCAAGTGTGAAATGATTTACCATTAATGATTATACCCTTTCAACCCTTGATAGTACTCCATAATTAGTTAACATTCCTTTCAAATCATCTTGCCTGTACTTTCGAACAAATTTTCTCCCTATCTCCAAGAGTTTGCAAGACATCTTGTTTCTAATTTCGTCGAGAACTTCAAAACACCCATACTAACCCATGCTATCTATTACTGTATCCAACATCAGTAACTTGAATGAATGATTTTGTCTGTTACTATACATGTCTATTACAACCAGTGAAGAGAATTATGGGTCCTCCAATCAGGTATGAACCTAGCAATCTAGACGCTATGTCTACAAACAGAGAATTCTATAACATTTTTTGGGAAGCTGGATGGATTGGTTATTTTCAAATATTTAACATATTTCACGAGGAAACAACACTCAAGTTTTCTATGAACCTGAATAGAGAATACTCAGAGATAAGAGGATTAAAGATAGAAGAAACATAACTAGCCATAGCATAGGTAACAGGACTTCCTTGGACTGGAGAACATTGGTTTACTAGAAAAAGGCACAATTCGAGAGAAACTGAAGAATTTTTAGCACCAGGAAAAAAAGTGCAGAAAAAGGCTAGACGAGTGGCACCAGAGACATTTCCTAGACCAAGGACCAAGTCGTGATCTTCTTGAAAAAGGTACATTACCTGTGAGGGGAGATATAAGGTTGTTTAAATTTATGACTTTGTCTTACTATCTCATTTACAACATCATAGACTTATCAGTATGCCATTTTACTTATCACAAACCCTACAAAACATGGTGCATTATGCTAAGATCTCCATACACCCACTCTCTTCTCTCACAAGTCATGGGTTGATTAAATTGTTGGTGCAAAGATGCTTGGCACATAATAATTTAACATGGGAATAGATTATTAGAGTTGCAGTGCATTAGGCACCTATAGTAGCACACATTGGAGATAGAGGAGTTGAACAGAGATCCTCAGATTTAGCTGGGGGGATGGATGATGAATTGGAAGAGACTAAAGATGAACAAGAGGAAAATTCAGGGGGAGTTGCAGCAGCAGGTAGCCCTATGGAGGGAAATGCTGGAGCAAGAGAAGAATATGAAGAAGCAGCAACAGAAGAAATAGAAAGAGGAACAACTGTAGAAGTAGTGACAATGGAAGCTAGAGCTATGAATGTGGTAGGAGAAGAAGGAGTGGCTATGGAAATTGAAGAAATAAGGCCCCAGGTGGTTGATATTGAAATCTCCTTAGAAATAAAAGGAACTGTAATCTAGCAGGAGGGACCTTTAGAAGGTATTGGAGAAATATCTACTCTTCTCACACCAAAGAAGAAGAGGAAAAGGTCAAGTTTTGTGGGTGAATCATCCAGGAGGAGGAGAACTAGGGCTTCATGGACAACATAATTGGTAAGCATTGAGATCCCCATTTTTCCCATTGAAACATGATAACCAGTGGGAATTTTTATCGATTTCTAGCACTACCACACAAGAACCTATTGAAACACAGGGAGAATCATTCAAAAGAGGAATACCTAGGGATCCCAGGACAACATAAGTGGTAAGTGCCAAAATTTCCATGATACCCACTAAAACACAAGAACCATACGTAATTCACCAATGGATGCCATTGATACACAAGAACCTGCTAGAACTAGAAGAACAAGAATTAGAGCCTCCTAGGAAACAGAAAGGGAAATGATTGAGGTTCCCATTTTAAGACCTAGGGAAACCACTAAAACACAAGAATCAGTGGGAAATTCACCTATGGTGGCCACTGCTACCCAAGAACCTGTGCGGAACCAATTAGAATTATTGGAAGATGAAAATGATTTGTTGAAGGAAGACACTATAGAACTGAGGGAAGAAGTAGAGAGATGGAACGATGCAAGGAAAAAGTGAGCAGCATGAGGCTTAGACACTTTGGTTGAAGCTGCTACTCAGCTGGAGGATCCATTTTCCATCCAATAAAGAGAATAACTTATATGTCCTAAATATGGAGTCTTGTTTAAATTGGCTAGATTTAAAGTTGATAAGATGGAAATAGAAGCTTGGAGATTGGCACATTCAGGCTAAGGAGGAATTGAGACACGGAGTGAGGAACCAATAGAAGAAAAAAGGTTGGATTAAAATATGGTTCCCAAGCAGGAGCTACAGACAGATGAGGAACTGCAGCCTCAATATTCAAAAATACTCAATTGCTTCCTTCTAGAAGCAGTTATGGGGAATTCAATTCAGTTCTGGTGATACAGAGATTGTGCAATTGCAGACTCACCAGGACAGTCATCGACTGAAATAGATATCATGCAGGAAGGAATCCAGTGGCCTAAAAATATGGAAATAGAATATGACAGTGCTACACAAGAACCAATGTCTTCAAAGTTGGTTGTTGAAACTGCTACAACAGAATTGAAAGAATTAGACACTGTCACACAAGAACTAGTGCTTCTAAAAATATTTGTTGAAACAATAGTCCAGAATGAAACTGATGAAACACATGAAATGTCAGTTCAGTCTGAGGTTGAAACTGTTGAGATGCAGGAAGTAGTAGTTCAAACCAAGGAGGAGGAATAAATGGACCATATTCTAGAGGTTGAAACACAAGAAGAATAAACTTAGGTGGATGTTGCAGAGATTCATGAGACAGAAGAGGTAACACTTCTAAGGATTGAATCAAGTAGATGGAAGCTTCATGGAAACCAACTTGAGAAAAGTATGATTTCCCTTACAGAGCATAATAAGGTCATTCAATAATTAAGGGAACAATGGGACGAGGAAATATTCTTCCAAAAAATTCGATGGGAAGAGATGAGGGGGAAGTTAAAAGAGTTAAAGAAATATCAGTCTATGGATAAGAATAAAGAACAAATGATTAATTTAACTCGTGAGTTATTGAGCTGGAAATCCCCCTCTCCATACTACCTTGTATTTTTATTTGAATAGATGATTCTATTCTAGATCAAGGATTTAAAAGAAGGAATACCCTGGCAAATTGTGACACCTTCTCAATTTTTGGAAACCTTTACGCAAAGTGAATTCACTGAGCATGATTTGCTGTGTGAATTATATCTGCATGATAGGGCATGCATTATGGATACCCAGGCTAATCTAGTTCCCCATATTGGGGATATTCATTTAAGGATATTTACTTCTTTTTTCAATGATCATGTGAGTTGGTTGAGTGCCTCATAGACTATCAAAAGAAATGAAGAAAACTCCACCTTGTGGATTCAAGGAGAACCTAGATCCCCTCTCTTTTTTATTGCTAGGAATAAGAGAAACATTACATTTCTAGATAAAGTCCAACAATTGGTTGAATTTCAACAACATGTTATATCTACTTGTGTCAATATGATCTCTCATCAGCAGGACATTTCTCTATAGGGAAGCAGTCAGAGATTGAGACTTTATCCTGTAGCTCTAAGGGAAAAGGATCCATTTTGTTTTGACAATTTTAAATATGCCCTGTCTAGAGTTCCTTACTATATTAAATGTATGGATTCCTCTGGCCTGAACTAGTTGGGTCTAAGGTTTAGGTTCCCTCTTATTTGGTGGCCATACAAGAACTATAAGGGCATCCACAGGATGACCACGAAACCTGAGAGATACTATTGGAGTAATCTGATTATGAGCAATGGGTTTTGAAACCAAAGGAGGAACCTGAACCCTCATTCAACCTCACTAATTTTCCTAGGAGGATTATTGAGTCTGATCCACACTTAGACTAGTTTAAGTTGTTGCATGAGGGAATGCAATAAGATAGCTGGGGGGGGATGTTGGCTCCTGGATTTACCCCTTTTTCCATGCTCTATTCCATCCTTTTTCCCTATTTGTACCCTTGCTTTGCAGCTGAATCTTTATCCTTTTCATACAAATAAGCATAAAACATCTAAGGTATAAATCATTATTTATTATTTCATTTTATGGTTGGTTTTATTTATAATCATGGATTTTACCTCTCGCTGTGTTGATCTATCCATGCTTTGAAAGAAATATTCAGAATCACAGGTGGTGCAACAACAACAATTGTCATATCCAGGTGGTGCAACTGCAACAACTCATTATATTTGGAAGTCATTCCCGCTTGGCATCAGTACCTTCTCAATTGACGTGGTCAACATTATTGCAGAAGGAATGTCAGATGCTCTTTCATGGTTGCAACTGAAAATCCCCAAGAATCTTCTGCAAGTTGTTGGGCATGTCAGCTCATGAAACAACTTGAAGTAAAATCTTATTCATTCCTGAGCTGTTTTTGTGCAAGGATTGTTAGTTGTAACTGTCTCGATGATTCGTAAACCCAAAGATCAAAGATCTTCATGGATTCCTGAAATTGATGTAACATGTTATCTTTGTTCTTGTATAAATATACGCAGGGAGGAAGAGCCAAGGGTTTGGTTCATTCGCAAGTTGTAAGAGACACAAAGGATTTCCTATGACTGTAACAACAATTCTTATATTAATAAAAGAGTGACAATTCTCATTATTTATCTATTGCAACCTTTGTGAGTTTTCAACAGCATCTTTGTTTGAAGGCCAGGGCCCGCCTTCTAACAGAGTTGTTGGTATTTTAGATGTTGTAGTTTATTTTATTTCTGTTTAAGTGTGGAATTTTAGTTCAATATGTTTTCATGGTTACTTGCAAATGCATTTTCTTAGTGATTGCATCTGTTGGTTTTCCTTTTGTTTGTTCTAGGTGATTTGGTGTGACAATTGACTATGAGTTAGTTTCCCTTTTACGCAGAAGTGTGTAGTAGCTGTTACAAACTTGCTCATCCACTTTATGTGTGTGCTATTTATCTTTCTAGAGTTTTCCTAATTAGATACATCCTTTTATTTGATGAATTTGATGTTTGATTAATTAGTAGAGATCTTTCTGATTTGGTAGATTAGACTTTCATTTCCTGCAAAAGTAATTCTAGGAGGATTTATATTTAGATTATAAACCTTCAGATTAGTATGATAGGAAATAGAAGTCCTTTCCAGTTCCTAGATGGGTAATTCCATTTTGATTTCTTATAGGGATCTAAGTTGGTTGAGAAGTAACTAGAACTGAGTGATTTTTATTTTAGTTATCAACTACTGAACATGTCTATGCATATACTTTTCTAATTTCCTTTGAAATAACAGAGTTCTCTGGGTTGACAATTGAATATTGAAAACTCTTCTTGTTAAGTAATTAATGAGTATATAGAGTGACAAACACTCATGCATAACATCAGTAGCTATATAGTACCACCGAGCTCATCATCAAGGTCATGGTCATGATCCTCATCAAAATAATAAAAATCAACATATTAATAAACCTCATCACCATCGTCACCACCACCACCACCATCTTCTTCTCCTATATATGAATCAAGCTCAACATAATTTAGATCATCATGTATGAGGTCATCACTTGTTGTGATCTGAAAAAAAGTCAATATTCATTAGAGGAAATTTCAACTCAAAATGGGCCTTTTAACTTTTATTCAAATTCCATGTCATCATGTGTTAGCCAATGAAATTGCTTTAAATTTGAAATACCGTATAGGTCTCAAACACATTTTTAATATAAATTTGGGGATAGGTATCATAAAAAAACTACTTTTTTTGTTTGTATTTTTGACATATCTCCCCAAGTTTTTACTCAAATTTCGATCGGGAGAGCTCATTGGATGAAGAATTAAATTCCGCATCCAACAAGTACCCACTCAGCATACTTTTGACGGACCCCGCTACCCCAAAAATTATAAATACCTAAAAAAATGGAATGATGACATTATGTCATCATCATTCTATTTTTTCATGTATTTCTTGTTTTTGGGGTAATGGGGTCCGTCAAAAGTATGTCGAGTGCGTACTCGTTGGATGCGGAATTTCGGAATTTAATTCCACATCCAACGAGCTCTCCCAATCGAAATTTGAGTAAAAACACGGGGAGATATGTCAAAAATACAAACAAAAAAGTAGTTTTTTTCTTTTATTCCTCCAAAATTAATAAATATTATTTTATTATTTTAACTATTATTTTATTAATTCATTTTAGGAGGCCCATTTTGAGTTGAAATTTCCTCTAATGAGATGTTAGTATTAATTTCATACCACAATGCATATTTATATTATATTTATAATATTAACTCATACCAAAGTAAAACAAAGTGTGCTATTAATTGGAGTTAATATGTGTGTGTGAACTAATATAACTATGAAAGAAAGTGCAAAAAAAAGAACTAAATGACAATTTTAATAAAAGATATAAACAAAGTAACTAGTTTAAGAAGTATGAAATGTCAATAACAATATTGATCTTCCCCTTACTTTTATGATTTTAAGATGAATACTAAAGTGATATATTTTTCCTAGCTCACTACAAAGAAGCCCTTTTATGACTCTAGAAAAATGTCACCATAATATCATTGGTGACAATCAAAAGGGCCACCATTACAAAAAAATGAGCATTGGCAAACTAAGGTTTTTTTTGTTACAGTGAATGTATGTCACTAATAATACTTATTACGATGTTCAGTGATTATCACCATTTCCTATGAACAATGGTGACTTTTGGTGATGTACATTTACTGGCCCTCTCTATTTATGGATTTATGGTGATGGCCAATAACCATCACTAATTCCTATGAACAAGAGTGACTTTAATGATGGACCTTTAATGACCCTCCCTATTAATGCATATATGTGGATGATCAATGAGCATATGTTGGTAATAATCCTTATTGTGGTGTTCAATAACCATCACGATTCCTTGTCTTGTGGTGATAGACATTTAATGACCCACACTATTTATTTATTTATGGTGGCATTCAGTGACCATCACTAATTCCTATGAACAATAGAGAATTTCAATGATTGACCTTTAATAACTGTCACTATTGATCTATATATGTGGACAATCAATGTGTGTCACCATCTCCTATGAAAAATAGTGACTTGTAATGATGCGATTTTAATGACCCTCACTATTGATGTCATTTTCATTATCATATTAATGGTGGTGTTCCCTACGAGATCATCACCGCTTATATTCATTTTGAAAAAAAAACTGTATGTGTGATAAGATACCATCACCATTTCAATTCACATTGAAAAAAATGTAATGGCCCTTAAAGGATAGTTGTCGATATTTTATTCATAGTGGAAATCATAGAATTAAGCATCCCCATTAATTTTTACAAAGGTGATAGTCACAATTAAATAATATGACCATTAATTCCTGTAATGGTGATGATATTTGGCATGTCTTGTCACCCATGGAGACAAATTGTAACACCTTTCCATGTATAAGAGAAAATACAAATCAATAAGAAAACAAAAAATGTAGAAACAAAGAAAACAACAATAGAAATCATAATGATGCAAAGGGAAGATGACTAATGAGGAAAAATGAAAGAGAAAAATTTAACTATGGAAGTAAATGAAAAATATAAAGAGATAAAGCTTGAAGGAATAATTGTTTCACTGACTTAAGTGTCGGCAATGATGGATGTTCTTTATTTATTAACATTCACCCATAATCCTTTACAATATGAATGGACATAATATACATTCACATTAACTCTATTTTCTTCATGTATGCAACATATTCCTTGAAATTCTACAACCATTTATTGATATACATACTAAAGTTCTTATGGTTAACAATGAAAGAATGATTTCAATGGTATAATACAAAAGAGAGACACCCTAGGAATGTAGTTTTTCTACTCACTGAGTTCACTCGTTTACATTCCATCGAACTTACCATGTGCTAATCCCAAGCATCTAAGTGGTGAAAAAGGGCAACTAGTAGATAAAGAATATATCAAAAGTCTCACTTAATTTGCCTAAACTAACAAACTATATAAACTAAGAAGATTGTACAACATGATAAATTATCCAACTAGAGTTTCAGTGATATGTGTCAAGTGAGCTAGAGTAGGTCTCATTGTTTCTCTCTAAATAAGAAGCATTGTGCATGAGGAATGAGGTGCACTCAAAATTTAGAGTTGTTGAGGTGAGATTCGGTAGCCTTCCTAAGTTAAAAAAATACACCACCTTGGTGCTTTGGACTTTGCACTTTTGTGGGTGCCAGATTTCATTGTGACATTTTGTTTTCCTTTCAAATTTATGAATATAGTGCTTCATGTTTTAGTTATTTGGAAGATATCATTATCGAATATGAACCCTTGAATGAAGTTTTATTTGCTCCATCTGATCAAAATAACGGTTTAATTTGCTATAGTTCGAATATGGATTGTTGTGCTTCATATGGTGATCTATGATAGAGATAATTATAAATATGAAAATGCCAATTTATAAACATGTGTGAAATTGCATGAATTTTTTCAGCTAGAGGTTATGTTTTTGGTCTTTGAAATGGCACGAAACAACAAAATATTCAATTCATATTTTATTATAGTCATTTCCATCCTTCAATATTATGTGCATAATTTTTTTTCTAGGTCTAAAATTTCATCTCATGCTTCATCCATGCATATCTGAATACATTTTACCATTGGAGGATGGATCATTCTACATCCTCAAGGAATAAGTGTAAATGATGTCTGTCATGTAGATCAGCCTTTGTAGTAGCACGTAGTTGATGTTTTGCAAGTTGATGATGAGTTGTCATCTACATATTCTACATCTTATATATGTCATATTCAACATTGGATTGAGATATCATGTACCGAAACATACTATCCTACTTTAGTTTTTTGTATTAGCTACCAAGCATTTTGCAACCATGTTGCAATGGAAATTCCAACATATATAGGTTTTATTTTCAATGTTGTCTTATTTTGATTCATTTCCAAACAAGGAAAGAGTTCATGGCCTTAACCATATGCTTGGATGGTTACATTGTTTATTGAATTTATCTTATCATTTTGTTTCATCCCATGTTAGAGTAGGATAGCATTTAAAGTGCACCATCACCAAGCAATTCCCGTATAAGCTTACTTCCATGTGTTTCTTAAGAAATCCCTTGAATGCATCAACAAGAAACCCTCAATCCTTCCCTTCAAGCAAAACCTTGTGAAAATGGAAGCTTCGAAAATCAAACTTCAAATTATATGATGCCCCACAACTTTATCCAAACAAATGCATCAACAAGAAACCCTCATGCCTTCCCTCCAAGAAAACCCTTGTGCACATGGAAGCTTCAAAAATAAATCTTCAAATATGATGCCTTGCAACTTTATCCTACTACAAAGACAACATTCCATCAAAGATGAGGTCACTTATTCTTCAACATATTCCCTCTTTCCCAATCATATAAATAAGTTTTAATTCCAAACAAAAGGACTTTTTTTACATCCCTTCCTAAATAAAGTGTGTGAACGAAGGACTAAGGCTGAGGTATTGCTTCCTAAATCTAGGGAAAGGAGATAGGGGGTTGATTTTGTGACACATTTGAGGCTTAATATCCCTTCAAGTGTACTAAAGAGCTAAAATTGAGACCATTCAATCTTCTAAAGTAGACTGTTATAGCTCTGGCATATGATTTATGGGTCTGTTCCAACATACTTCAAGTGACAACTATAGATAAAACATGGAGGAGTATATATAGGTCCTAGAATGTATCAAATATCAGTAATAATAAAAGGATAATAAAATATTTCCATGTTTAAGTTCAAAACTATTACTTACCATAGAATGAAGTGCATACACAATGTTGGATCCAACAACGTTTATGGTGCAACTTACAATATTGAATTGATTGGCATCCAAGATAGAAAATAAATTGGGTAGAAATCCAGTCTTGTGTGGGGGGGGCATACTCTTCATTATGGATTCCCATAACATTGGACCCAAGAATATTTATACCTATATATGATTATTCCAATGGAACTGGAGCAATGTGAAGACCATGAGAATCCTTAGACTTTGTGAATAATAATGGAGGCATTGGATAATTCAATAATTGGATATTTTTTCATTATTTAAATTGCATTTTGGAATGTATAAATGGTTTCAACATCCTCCAATAACCATAATGAAAATACCCCTAATTCACTAGGATTGAGTAATATCAACCATTTATATTTACAATTTCAACAACTCTTCTCGAGAAAAGATCAAAAAAAATATGAAAAAAAAATGTACAAATCTTAGAATGTTTTAAGTTGTTTTTTAATGAGACTATTTTGTGGTCCTGATAAGAGCATGACACCACAAAAATCCTGGTCACTTTGAAAATGTCATATATTTTTATTATTGAATCTTTGCATCACACCTTATGGTTAAACCATTTGATCATTTTTAGAAAAAATATTTAACCGACAACTTAAAAAAAATATTTGCTTTTCCCACTGGAACTGTGACAATATAAAGACCATGAGAATCCTTCGACTTTGTGAATGATAATAGAGGCATTTGATAATTTGATAATTGGACAATTTTTCATTATTGAAATTGCATTTTGGAATGTATAAATTGTTTCAACACCCTCCAATAACCCTAATGAAAATACCCCTAATGCACTAGGATTAAGTAACCTCAACCATTTATATCTGAAATTTCAACAATTCTTCTCAAGACAACATTTCCAAAAAAATATGCCTACAAATGTACAGATATTAGAATGTTTCAAGAAGTTTTTTTAATGAGACTATTTTGTGAGACTGAGAAGAGCATGACACCATAGTAACCCTAGTCTCTATGAAAATTTTCGATATTGTGATTATTGAATCTTTGAATCACACCTTATGGTCAAACCATTCGATAATTTTTAGAAAAAAATATTTAACTCACAACTTCAAAAAAAATGATTTGATTTTACCAACAGATATCTTATGAATATCTCCATTTGCAAAATATTCTTAGAAGGAGAAGTACCAAGTCATTGAAAAAAATGGAATGTAGACATTGTTTAATTCTTTAATGTTGATTTCATTTTTTACATGTATTTGTTTGTATCTTCACAACCAAAGAAAAATGTATAAACTCAGTTGTTGTGGAAATATTTTTAACATAAACAATTCATATAAAAGGGCACATTTACTGTTGGAATATTTTAAACCCACTCCATACTTAGGATAACAATATATAATCATTTCTAATTAATTTCCTATCCACTAGCCTATATAGTTGGCATCCACTTGAACCACTTGGTCCAGAATTTCCATATATAACTGAAGAGTTTATTTACCCTAATTCTAGAAAGATCCTACCTACTCTATTGACTTCCCAAATTTAGTAATTGAGCCTTATGTTATAGCTTATTTGACCACACTTTGTGGATCACACCTTTATTTCATTCCATGTCCCTATGAAAACTCCTTAGCACGGGGTCTTCACTTAGTGAAACCATGCCATAGCACGTTCGTTCATGGCATATGAAACAATACCCCTATTTTCAAAAAATATTGGAAAATACCTCCCAAAATCATTTTTTTTAACCCCCTCCCAATATGCCTTCCCGATTTTAAAAAACCCCTAATTTCACTATATATTGCATGTATCCATTTTTTCATTTACATTTTTTATACCCCTTTATATTTCTACCTAGTATATTGACATGATACTGCACATACATTCTACAATGCACCTTGCTTCTTTCGATGTAAATTGTGGATGCACATTACTTCACCCACAATTATCAACATCATAGAGATCACATTCATTTCCTAAATTAACACTAGTTTGTCACCCTTCCTTTGACCCTTTTCCTCTCAACAATGGATAGTCAAATCAAGGTTCTACATGATGTCTAAAACATGGCTAAACACTCACTACTTGACAATACTTGACTATTTTTCAAAATCAAGAGAAAAAACAACAAAGGCTTGATAAAAATCAGAGTATATCTACACAAATATTGTTAAATTAAATTGACAAATAGAGACATGTTTTTACCTTTTTCTTCTCAACAATGGACAGTCACATCAAGGTTCTGCATGATGTCCAAAACAAGTTCAAGTAGAAGTTCAGAAAACCAAATAACTAACTACATTTCTAACCAAATAACTAATTACATTTCTAACCATTTGAAAACCAAGTTCAAGATATTTGTTTAAGCCTACATCATTTGCAATTTTGTTTATTATTTTATGGGAATGTCATGTTACATAATGTTACACAACAAAACACTTTCAACATATCCCCATGCTGGGTTGTAAGCACCTCCCTACTCTTAGTGCAATAAACAGGTTTAGTCAAATATTAATACAAAATTAACTAGTAAAAGGGTAAAGTATTATTACAACCACCAGGAATCAGCTCATGGCCAGTAACCTATAGACAACAAAAACATCAGTTAGTTCAAAAAGCATAAGATACCACAAACCATAGCAGACACCAACTGAAAGTGTGATTACCTCTTCCCTCTCATACAATATCAGTTTCTCTTCATCTGCATCCATGCTAAATGTAAGATCAGGGATTTCTCTAATATCATTCTATGCAAAAAAAAGAACAAGAAAAGGTCAGTGAAAATAAATTTGGATAAAATTTCATTTCCCAACCCATGATTCTCAGAACTAATCAGCCGTCAGATGATAAATACCTCAAGCATCCATTTCAAATTCTTGTAGTAATCTGGATCGATTGCTTCAATGTCATGATAAGTAACCTTAACTCCAAGAATATGTTTATAAAATGAACGAGTAAAGTGAACATCCAGAAGCTGTCCATCAAACAAAGCCTTTGAAACCTACAAATTCCATGCTAGAATATATTAGACAAGAGGGGAAAGGGCAACTAAATCCAAACAACCTCTATGATTAGTTTTCTACATGTACCAAAATATAGTTCCACGTTAAAATTTGAAATTATGTGATAGAATAAGGTAACACCAGCTAAAACTTAGTCAACAGCAAAAAACAATTGTACAAAGATGAGTGAGTGAGCAAGAACTTACCACCCTCCCAATAAATTTGAAGTATGAGAGATGCTCTGTTTGGTAGACAGAATTAGGGTTTGGCTGAAACGTTGCTTCATTTCCAACAGTTGTAAACAACAAAGAACCTTTATCAAAGATTACCCTTGACAACGATTGGTACCATTCTCTTGTAAGCCCACCAGCATCAATTCCTTCCTCCCCTTAGAAGTGGACATTCAAACGCCCTTTTAGGTCCCTTGCTGAACGCATTCGAAGCTGATTGTATGAATCTTCCAAGATATATGCTCGTCGGACAGAGATTCGGACAGAACTGTAATTTTGGTGATCCTGATGTTGTCATATTCTTGATCGAAAATATGCGCGTTTGTTGTCAAATTCAATCAAGCATGGAACCTTTAACAAAAGAGAGATAGATTTCTCAAGTAAACCAGGGTTTTGACGGACAAAAGAATTCAAAATCCTCCTGTTCCTTTCAGCAAACTTCATTAGAGTGATCCCCTTCTCATCAACCTTTCTCTGTGGAGCTGACAAGGACTTTGGCAGGAAAGAAGACTCAGATGAACTTGCAGCTTCTTTTACCTCACTAGCAGTAGCACTAGAATATTCTAGCTGTGCAGGTGTCATTTGACAAGGTTGCAACTTTTAACATGTTACAAAAAATGCCTCAATATATGCCAATATTTTCTGTGTTCCTGGTGGCAGAGGGGGTAAAACCCCATTAGCACCAGAAGATGCAGATATAGTAGACAATGAAGATGAGCGATTTTCTATCTTACTGATGCAAAGACTCAGTTCTTGCCATAGAGGTTCAATAGCTGAACTTAGACTCCTGATTATAGTCACACTTTCATCATGATCTCTATCAGGCAGTACCTCATCATCCTTTTCTTTGTGGAGTGAGGAAGCAAGAGAGCTTAAAGCCTGCAGAACTCTGAAAATTGTAGAACCAGACATTTGAGTTGAAAGAAGCATGGTTTCTGTGTCACCAAAACATTGGAGTTCACCTACTGCAACCTTGCTCAATCTTTCTGCAGCATTTGACAATTCAGTAATGAAAAGATGCCGATGGGGAGGTGCCACTTTCACTAACTTCATCAATACATCCGCAGCATGAGAATACGCAAGTTCTGACAAACTGCAATTGAATAAGGCTCAAAAATTAGCCATCCAAAAAATTATAGAGCATGGTAAAGTGATCAAAACACAATCTCGATCTATTAATCTAGAAAGCGTAAAATAGCAATCAGAAAGCCAAAAATGAAGATTTTTTATTAGCCATTCAATTTAAATGAAACCATACTGAATTGTGAATATCACTAAATGTTATAGAGACCATTCATCCTGATATTAGTCCAGTCAATACAGAAAACCAAGATTGAAATAGAAAGAGCCACATGGACAATATCAGCCTTACCCTTCACATGCCAACAAGGATGATAATAATCTAAGCTCTGTTTCAGGAATACTGAGCAGCACTGTTGCAGAATCAACTTTCTTTTCTGCAGCATAAGTTGAACCCTGTGAGGTCATCTCGAAGCCTGAAGTATCAATATGTGCATCCGTTGTGACATCCTGAAGAGCAGGTTTTGGAGCTGAATCTGTAAGCTGAGACTAAGAACCCGACTGGACATGGACTTCAACACTGTTCATTATGACTTTAAGAAGACTCATCACCTGCATTCAACAAATATGCTATTAATTCATTAAGAATTTTATATTTCAACAAATATTTGCTAAACAACGAACCTCCTAAGTATTTACCTGTTCAAGATGGGCAGTGCTTCTTGAATAGAGAGGCTGATTAAGAAGTTTTAGAAGTAAAACTATAGGAAAATTGCCTGTACTCCCTTTATTTAAAGTTTCTCATAGACTCTCTTCATCAATCATTAAATCTTTACCCCTGTCCATATGCTGATATCGCTGAGGTTTATGAGTGACTAGCTGTTCTAGATAGAGTAGAAGATTTGCAACAAGTGGATGATTTCGAGCCAAAAATGTCAAAGTTTCCAACACACGACGTGATACCAAAGGAGGGACTCCTGTAAACACTAACCGTCCTCAGCATAAAAACTAAAGTCTCTGACTCTAAAACATGAAGAAAATTCTTAAATGAACTCACCATCTGAAAACTGTGGCCGTGAATAAATCACATGACCCAAACAACCATATAAGCGATAAGATGATATGCTGGTTGAGGAGGAAGCATTTTGTGTAGATCCTTCCACATCAGTGATCAGCATATCCAGCAGAAGCTGAACCAAAGTAGCTCAAGTAACACTATGGGTACATATGTTCAATAGAAGGCGCTGCAGTGATCCTTTATAAACAGGCTGTAGGAACATGATATAGTATTAAAATCGAAATTTTCATCTATACGCCACTAAGAACAATCCAAGAAGAGTCAGTAAGTATATAATTGAATACCTGAACAACACGAAGAAGACGAAGAATGGCTTTAAGAGCTGCAGTATCCACCAAAGGTTTCCCATCAGCTTCAATTAATTTGTCTCCAAAAATAGTTCTATGTAAACCTGCATTTCCAACTCTATTTTGAACATTAATGCCTAACAACAATCTACATTAACAAAGTGGAATACAAAGATCTGTACATACTACAAACAATATACTGGTAATAAAATATGGCCCAGAGAAATTAACTATTTTCAATAAAAGAATTGTTAAGGCAAGGTAAATTACTCTTGAGCTCAAATGATTAATATACTGATCGCTACCATATAGAAGGAAAAGAATTAATTATGATAAAGAATTTCATAGAAGAAACATTTTCTGGGCAAGCAGGAAAAAATATTGTTTTGATGTGTGGAGTTTTATGCATGTTGATGAACACTGCATTGTGAGATGACATCTGTTCTTTTCATCTAGTGGCAGCAGAGCAATTATTACAAAAATTTATGGTGAAAATTTTTATTTTGATTCATATGAGTATAGGCTAAATGCTAGTCTTGTGGAGATTCCTCATGATTTGTAGGCAATGCCAATTGCAAAATAAAAGCACAAATTGTG
>LPNX010133355.1:0-116343 GCA_001517045.1 Pseudotsuga menziesii
GTGATATGGATTCTATACTTTGTGCATATTATTCAGTCAATGGCAAATTTATGATGGAATACACATGGAAGAGAAGCTAGGAAATTGCAAATTTATAACACATCACATCTCATCCCATAAGTTAAGATTTTTACTTAAAAAGGGTAGGCATCAAATTTACCTACTCTATTTGAATTTACGTCCTCTCTTTGATTCTTTAAGCTTCATAACCAAACCTAGTTTCTGTATTCAAGAACTTCTTAGAGGAGTTAAACATGGGTACAGGTTAGTATTGTGATGAACATGAATCATATTGTTAAACAATAGTGTTATCTCCTTCGCAACCTTGTCTCTTATTTGTCGTGTGTGATTAATTGTGTTAGAAATTTTGACTGCTATGCTCTGAAACTGTCCAGATGGTCAAGCAAACGAGTATCGTTCTGCCTTCTTTGTATACCCAATTTTGAGGTATTTTATTTTTAAAAACAATTCACTGCCGTCGCTTAAGCGACGGTTCTAGATGTCGCTTATCCGACGCTCACTTTTTATATCCATCGCTTAATCGACGGTTCTTCATGTCTCTTATCTGACTCTTACTCTTTATAGCTGTCGTTTACGCGACGGTTCTTCATGTCGCTTATCCGACGCTTAACCGTTATCTCCGTCGCTTAACCCACGGTTATTTATGTTGCTTAATCGACGCTTCTTCTTTATCTCCGTTGCTTAACCAACGGTTCTTCATGTCGCTTAACCGACGCTTGCATATAACCGACGGTAAAATTAGGTGTCGCTTAACCGACGGATTAGTAAGATGTCGGATAACCGACGACACTCCACCGACGCTTAAAAAAAATCATAGTGTCGTACATGCGACAGGGAAGTGTCGAAAATCCGACAATACGGCCGTCGGATTTTTGGTCAAAATGTAGTAGTGCTAGAAGTATTTTACTATTAGGAAACCTGACTGTCCAACATGCCAAATGAGTTCAAATGGAAAAAAAAATAACAAGCAGTAGTTCTTTTTAGATTCGTGATTATAATTCATAGAAGTATTTTTTTGCATATACTAGTATATATGATTTTATTCCAAAGTGGCTAGGTTGTATGGGTGTGGTTCATGTATGAATGTCATTGTGTTGATATGGCATGTCACTAGAATATATATGTATATATAGATAAAATTCATGAAATTTTTTGAGTGAATATAAAGTGAATTTTCTAGAGCCAGAGTCCAAGAAACAAAAACTCATGATTTTTTTTTATTATATATAGATATAGAGGGTAAAATATGATGGTTGTTGGCTTGATGCCTGAACTATGTCATGAAAACTTTGAGGCTGACAAGTTAAAAAGAACTTTTTATAATTTCCGTTTGTTTATATACAAATATATGTTTGAAACAAAGACAAGGTAGGCATGTAGGAAATTGGGAATGTTGATGCTATTTGATGGGTTTTGATTATACTGGTGGTTGAGTATAACATCACAATAGTTTGATGGGGTTCTAAATCATTCATCAGTTTCCATAGTTGTCATGTCATTCACTAACCACATGACATATAGGGGTGAACTCCTTCACAGATTGCACTATGTATGCAGGTTTCTACCTATGCAGTCGAGCATAATTGTTTTGTGGATTCGTTGATTATCTTTCCTGTTGAAATCCATTTCCTGGTTTAGAGCTGAGTTTTACTTTTCTTAGGTACTAAAAATTTGTAGATTTATCCATTCAAGTTTAATTTTAACCAATTCTTAAATTGAATTTGTTAGATTAGATTTTACTATTTTGCACATGATCTTGGTTGTAGATTTATCCATTCAAGTTTAATTTTAACCAATTCTTAAATTGAATTTGTTAGATTAGATTTTATTATTTTGCACATGATCTTGGTTATTGTTGTTAGCTGTTGAACAAGATAAATAATTTGCTTCATTGTTTTTCTACTTTACAAGTGATATTTTTTTATTGGATTTTGTAGGAGCAAGCTTAACTTATAAGTGGGCCATTGAGTATGAAGAGCCTGCTGTTGAAGATTTGCCATTCAGTATGAAGAGCCTGCTATTAAAGATTTGCCATTCAGTATGAAGAACCCGATGTTAAGGCTTTGAAGCTACTGACGTGGAATCTAAGTATGGTTTAGTGCTGAGTATGGTTTTGAAGCTGTTGACGTGGGATCTAAGTATGGTTTTGCGGCCAAGTGCAAGTATGATGGTTTAGCCATTGTAATATTTTGAAAAGTGATGATTTTCCTGTAAAGTTATATGGAAATTAATATGAGTATTTGAGAAAACTCATATTTATTGTAATACTTTTGACATCTCATATAATATAATTTGTGGTTTAAAACTTATATATATGGTTGTACTTTATGTTATGTATCAATGTTGTAATTATTAACTAATTAATGTGACATTGTATGATTTACATATGTAATAGATATTATTTACAAGTGTTATAATTAATTATAATGTGACATTGCATAATTAACAAGTATATTAGATGAGAATAATTGTATGATTTTTTTTTAATTAAACATAATATCATATTAAAAATTTATATTGATTAATAATGGACACCATTCAAACTACTAAAATATAATGACCACACATAAAGCGACTAAAAATGACTAAATTAGTGATCAATAATTGAGAGATATGTGACCAAACAATGAGATATAAATGACAAAAAAATGACCAAAATTCGCATATCAATGACCAAAAAACAGTTTTGGTGGCTAATTTATGGTCTTTTATTACGCGACCAAATTTGGTCATATTTTAGCTTGTCATGTGGTCATTAATTTGGTCATAAATGTGGTCATATAATTGGTCATTAATTCAAATACATGACCAAATCAATGACCAAATTAATGACCAACCGACAAGCTATAAATGACCAAAATAAAAATGACCAATTTTGGTAGCGTAATAAAAGACCGTAAATTAGCCACCAGCGATCGCCAAACCAAAAGTGGTCATTGATATGTGGATTTTGGTCATTTTTTTTGTCACTAATCTCTCATTTTCCACTAGTGTCTCCAGCAACCAGAGCTTGGTCTTTGGAAGGTTTGATGGTGCCCATCATCACCAATTTATCTTTTTCTTGTGTGAGAGATTCCATGAACTCTGCAAGTGTAGGCATCTTCCAAGCTCGAGCTGTCAACGTGATGGCATGGAAGGTCAAAACAAACAATAAATATTCAGGTCCAAGCTTCAAGAGTATGGCCAAAACTAGCTGCTCTTACTTCTTTTCAATTCCACATTGTTTTAGCTACAAAACAAGGGCTTTAAACTTGGAAAAATAGAGTTGCATGGATTCGAAGCTGCTAGGACTCAAGGAGATCAATTCATTCTTGATTTGATGTCCTCTCATCTCATCTGTCTTACCAAAAAGCTCAAAAATATTCTCCCATACTTCATTTGGTGATGTTAATCCATCAAGATGGAAAAGGAGGTCTCTGGATATGCTCAGACACATGAGACCATAGGCCTCATCCCTCCTGTTGTGCCATTTAATTTTCTCTGTAGCTGCATTGGGCTCTGCTTATGTTGCCATATTCACTCTGTAGAGGCCTTTCACTCTCAACAGTATCTCCATCTCTGCTTTCCATTCAAAGAAATTAAATGGAGTCAAGATGATCTTCTGAGATTGATCCATAGCTCAGAAATTGTCCCTTCAGTCAGCAGAATGCTCCTAGTCAATGATGTCAAACCTACAATAACAAATTTGAAGGAGAGAAATCAATATACAAAGGCTTTAATACCATGTGGAAATTGAACCCAGGTGTTAGAACAATTGCACTCACAAAAATTGCCAATTACACATGCAAATTACACACAAAGGATACTGAATATGGAGCAGAACACTAATCTATATTGAATAAGTGTACAATATCCAACCCTGTGAATTCATAGGTTGCCACAATAAATAATTACATGAGATATTCAAATGTGATGGGATTCCATTCAAATTGGTCAAAATAAAGCTTACTAAATATAAGCAAATCCCCCATAGGTGCATAAAGTAGTTTCCAAATCTGTCTAGGAGCTCACGAATTGGAAAAATAAATTAGGAAAGCTAATAGGTGATGGAAGGAAAACTCATACATAATTTTATTAGGAGAAAAGAGTGGAGGATGATGGGGACAAAAAACAAGTTAACTTCACCTAGTCAAACTTTCCCAAATGCCTTAAAACTTAGCAAAAGCAGGCAATAAAGTAGAAAAAATAGACATGCACTAAGAAGGCTAGGAATAAAGTAGAATTGATTCCAAGAGGTTTCCCAAGTGCTCCATGACTCAGTTTTAGCAAGTTTGACAACTTTGGACATGTGGAGGACAACTTACATAAGGTGGAATATGGAAAATAGGAAAATAAGACAAAAATGGAGATAATTGATGTCTAAGGTAGCTAACTATAGGTTGATTATTCTAACAACCAATTCATGAGCTCCTAGGCAGATTTGGAAACTGCTTTATACACCTATGGGGGATTTGACTAGATTTAGTAAGCCTATTTTTTACTATTTCTAATGGCATCCTTATGCATTTGAATCTCTTAAGTAATTATTTATTGCAGCATCCTATGACTTCATAAGGTTGTCTATTGTACACTTATTCAACATAGATTAGTGTTATGCTCCAATTTCAATCTCCTTTTCGTGTAAATTTTCATGTTTGATTAGTAATTTTGTGAGTGCAATTGATCTATCACCTGGGTTCAATTTCCACATGGTATCAGAGCCTTTGTAGATCGATTTCTCTCCTTCCATATTGCTATTGCAGGTTTGACATCTTTACTGGGAGCTATTCTGCTGACTGAAGGGACAATTTCTGAGCTATGGATCAATCTCAGAAGATCATCTTGACTCCATTTAATTTCTTTGAATGGAAAGAAGAGATGGAGATACTGTTCAGAGTGAAAGGTCTCTATAGGATGACTATGGCAACTGAAGTAGAGCCCAATGTAGCTACAAAGAAAATTAAATGGCACAATAGGAGGGATGAGGCTTATGGTCTCTTGTGTCTGAGCATATCCAGAGACCTCCTCTTCCATCTTGATGGATTGACATCACCAAATGAAGTATGGGAGAAGCTTGTAGAGATTTTTGGTAAGACAAATGAGATGAGAGGACATCAAATTGAGAATGAATTGATCTCCTTGATTTCCAGTAGCTTCAAATCCCTGCAACTCTACTTTTCCAAGTTTAAAGCCCTTGTTTTGCAGCTAAAACAGTGTGGAATTGAAAAGGAGGAGCAACTAGTTTTGGCCATACTCTTGAAGATTGGCCCTAACTATTCAGTGTTTGTTTCGACCTTCCATGCCACCAAGTTGACAGCTCGAGCCTGGAAGATGCCTAAGCTTGCAGAGTTCATGGAATCCCTCACATAAGAACAAGATAAACTGGTGATGAAGGGCACCATCAAACCTTCCAAAGACCAAGCTCTAGGTGCTGGAGATTTGAGGGTGGAGTCAAAAGGCAAGAAGAAATTTAAGAAGCCACCTGAGCAAAAGAGAGACAATAACAAGTCACACGAGGAGCCCCAAGGCTCCAAGAAGAACTTCCAGAAGAAGAACAATAAAAGAGAAATGAGCAAGTGTGCATACTGAAGTAAGGGCTTTCATCCTGAAAGATCCTGCATGAAGAAGAAAATTGAAATGCTAACCCAACTCCTGGAGAAGAATAACATCTCCCTTCCTGATAGCTTAAATAAAAGGGAAGGAGGATCAAATTCATAAGACAGAGAGAGAGTTCATGCATTGGTTGCTAGCACATCAAGCTCACCTAGCTTCATCATAGACTCTGG
The DNA here is from genome assembly GCA_001517045.1 of Pseudotsuga menziesii. Classification (NCBI taxonomy): domain Eukaryota; kingdom Viridiplantae; phylum Streptophyta; class Pinopsida; order Pinales; family Pinaceae; genus Pseudotsuga; species Pseudotsuga menziesii. The sequence continues at coordinate 5,787 of LPNX010133355.1, forward strand.
AGCTTCAAGACATATGGTTTCGACCAATGAGTCATTCTCCTCTCTTGACATGTCGAAAGGTCCACCAATAGTGCTGGGAGATGACTCTCTCACTGAAATTTTGGGAAAATGAAGAATTGATCTTGACCATGGTAAGTTCAGCAATGTATTGTATGTTCCAGGTCTTGCCTCTAACCTCTTTGTTAAGGTCAACCTTGACTTGAGATCGAGTCAAAGTTGGTTTAGGTCTAGCACATGGTTTGGGCACATGGTTTGTTGTAGCCCATGGTATTGTCCCATGGTATTGCATGTGATTAAGCCTTTATAAGGATTGAGGAGGCTCCATTGTATAGTAGGCCTGGAGGTGAGCGGTGACTAGCTCACTTGGCTCGGATGGCCGGTTTTGGCCATGTAATGAAGATCTTCATTGATGCTGGTTTTCCCTGCATGGGGTTTCCAGGGTATATTGTGTGTCTATCTTGAATGTTTCTTGATGTGTTTATTTCTCGCTCATTATTATGTTAATGTTGCTCGTTTCAACCTAACAACTGGTATCAGAGCCATGGTTTGGCTTGGTTATGCTCATTGGTGTTTCTATGTTGAATCAAATTGTGGGGTGCATGTTCGGTGGTACCCGACACCCTAGCAGTAACTTTTGGTCCATGTGAAACTTAGCCGTAGGCAAGTTTGGATTTCTCTAGATGCTAAAAGCACAAGGTATCCCTCTTATGCACAAAGAAGGGATGTTGCATCAAGTGTGGAATGAACCACTAGGTAGGTACGAGGGTGGCAGGTGTACTCGTAGCCTAGCTTGGTGTGGATCGAAGAGGTTGAGTCTTCGATTGCGGGAGAAATGTGAGATGGTTTAATCTTGGTTTTGGGACCAAGATTGATGAGCCATGTATGTGAAGAGAATTCCTAGAGAACTGGCAGTTACAGCGGTTGATGACCCATGTAATCCGGTAGATGGATTTTTCTTTATATGGACATCAATGGAAAAGTTTGGATGCAAGTACAAAAGGAGCATGACAAAATTCGAGCAAGGAAGCGAGCATGGAAAGAGAGAGGATGAAGCAACGGATGGCGATGGTGTAGTCACCATGAAGGCACATGAAAAAAAAAATGTAATGGAGTGGTTTGCATGTAAATGGGCATATGGCTGTAAGACCTGGTAAGGCATGCATACCCTTGGTAACTCATCGGTAAAATCGGGAGATAGACCTAGGTGATAGGGGGGTGTATGTAAGATTCCTCGGTAAATATTTGAGGGGAGTTGGTGATTACTCCAAATCAAGTTTAAAGGGGGGATTGCTAAGGTTAAACTTGACTTGAGATCGAGTCAAAGTTGGTTTAGGTCTAGCACATGGTTTGGGCACATGGTTTGTTGTATCCCATGGTATTGTCCCATGGTATTGCATGTGATTAAGCCTTTATAAGGCTTGAGGAGGCTCCATTGTAAAATGTCCTGGAGGTGAGCGGTGACTAGCTCGCTTGGCCTGGATGGCCGATTTTGGCCATGTAATGAAGATCTTCATTGGTGCTGGTTTTCCCCGCATGGGGTTTCCAGGGTATATTGTGTGTCTATATGTGGTTTCTTGTGATAATTTTTATTTCTCGCTCATTATTATGTTAATGTTGCTCGTTTAACCTAACACTCTTTTCAGTATATCAGATGACCCAAACAGGGTCTCCAAAGAAGGTCATATTCTCCCTTAATGATGTTGAGATCATGGAGATCTCGAGTGGTAAATTCATTTCAAAAGGAGTTGTAGATCACACTTCGAAGGTATGCTGGTTTTCACATTTTCTAACCTACTCAAACCCTTCTGCTCTTCTGATTCATGCTAATGAGGCAAGCAAGCTTTGGCATGAAATATTTGGCCATCTTAACTATAATTATCTTTCTGATATAAGTGAAAAATAAATGGTCATAGGGTTACCAAAGAGTAATTTTTCCAAGGGAGTCTATCAAGGTTGTGTCCTAGGAAAACACCCAGAGCATAAATTTGAGAGAGCTAGTTAGAGAGAACCTCTGCACCTCTTGAGTTGATCCATAGTGATGTTTCTGGTACATTCCCTCATATGTCAATGAGTCAGGAAAAATATGCATTAACTTTCATAGATGACTTTTCCAGGTATTGTTGGGTTTACTTCTTGAAGCATAAGTCTGAAGTTTTTGGCCTCTTCAAAGTCTTTAAGGCTTTGGTTGAAAACTAGTCTGGGAGGAAACTCAAGATCCTCAGATTTGAAAATGGTGGTGAGTATGTCATGTCTAATTTCATTCAATATTATGAATATGTAGGTATTCAAATGCAGCATTCAATCCCTTACACACCACAGCAAAATGGTGTTGCTGGGAGAAAGAACAGATCACTGAAAGAGATGGAAACCTATATGTTGGAGGCTAAGACTTTGCCACCAAATTTTTGGGCCAAGGCTATAAACTGTGCATACTATATTCAGAATAGGGTGCCTCATAAATATCTTGATGGTATGACTCCTTTCAAAGCATGGAGTGGGAACAAGCCAGATGTGACCCATTTCAGGATTTTTGGCTCAAGGGCTTGGGCTAGAATTCCAACAGAAAAGAGGAAGGCTTTGCAGCCCCAAAGCCAAGGGTGTCTATTTGTTGGGTACTCTGAAGATTCAAAAGGGTACAAGCTGATTAATTTGAGCACAAACAAATCCTTCATTGAAAGGAGTGTTCATTTCCAAGAAGAGCCTTTAGCAGCAGTTGAAGTTGGAGAGTCTTCTTCACCACCAGAACCATTGAATGTAAGTGAAGAGACAAATGAGTTTGCTGATTCTAATATTTTTGATAATGATGATTTAATTACAGATCCTAACAGTCCTACAACACCAAAATGGGCATCAAATACCATTCATGCAGCTGGGGAACTAGCTGGAAATCCTAGTGATCCTAGGAGGACTAGATCTCAGTTTGAGAGTGCCCTGTGTATGAAAGACCCTTTGTTTGCATAGAAATGATATCTGATGGTTGAATTAGACACACAGACATATGAATATTCAGCACATGATCCAAGATGTCAAGCATCCATGAAATAAGAATTCAGCTCACTCCAGAAGAACAACACTTGGGAGTTGGTTGATCTTCCCCCAGGGAGGAAGCTAGTTCAATGTAAGTGGGTTTTCAAAACTAAGTTTGCTGATGATGGTTCACCTTTGAAATATAATGCAATATTGGTAGCCAAGGGATACTCACATGTACATGGTATTGATTGCAATGAGACCTTTGCACCAGTGGCAAACATGGACTCCATCAGGCTATCCTTAGCCATTGCAGCTCCGAAGCAGTGGGAGGTACACCACATGGATGTGAAGTGTGCTTTCCTGAATGGAGGTATCACTGAATATATTTACATGCAGCAGAATCAATGTTTTGTTACTAATCCATATTTTGTGTGCAGGCTAAAGAAATCATCGTATGGGATTAAGCAAGCCCCCAGGGCTTGGTATGCCAAGATTGATGGCTTTCTACTGTCATTGAGTTTTGTTCAATGAAAGTCTGATCTTAATGTTTATTTGAAGTTGATTCATGGTTATTTTATTATTATTGTCTTTTATGTGGATGACCTTCTCATTACAGGAAGCTCAAAGAAAGAAATTGCCTCCTTGAAGGATGCAATGAACCATGCATTTTCTATGACTGATTTGGGGTTGTTGATCCAATTTTTGGGTCTTGAAATTGATCAATACCAACATGGAATAAAAGTACATCAGCACAAGTATTCTTTGTATTTTCTAAACAAGTTCAACATGAAATATTGCAAGCCAAGCAAGACTCCCTTCCTTTCAGGAGTTAAGCTTGAAGAAGCAGGTTCTTTTCCTATGGTAGATAGTACACTGTATAGACAACTAATTGGGTGTTTGTTGTACCTTACACATTCTCGACCTGATATTTATTATGCAGTAAGTGTGGCTTCAATATACATGGATCAGCCTCATGAGATCCATTGGAGAGCAGCCAAAAGGATCCTTAACTTTGTTCAGGGAACAAGAACTCATGGGATCTTCTACAAAGCTAAATCTGATCTTGACTTGATTGGGTTTACTGACAGTGATTGGGCAGGTGACAACATAGATCAAAATTCAACATCGAGATATGTGTTCATTATTTCTGAAGGACCAATCAGCTGGTCAAGCAAGAAACAGAGTGCCACTGCACTCTCATCTACAGAAGCAGAGTATAGAGGAGTTGTAAATGCAGCAACTCAATGCTTATGGTTGCAGGGGTTACTTGGTGAGTGTGGCTTCGAATCAGAGTTCTCAACTATTATCTATTGTGATAATCAGAGCACCATTCAAATCTTCAAAGATCGAATTCAGATACAGAGAACCAAACACATTGAGATCCATATGCACTACATCAGACAGCTTGTGCATGATGGCACCATTCACCTACTCTTCTGTGCATCTTCAGAACAAGTAGCTGACATATTCACCAAATTTTTTTGTGAGAATACATTCAGCAATCTCAAATCACTCTAGGGATTGCTGATCATGCTGTGAAGCATGATTGATGACAAGATTTTCAAATTTTGTTTTACTGTCCATGTTTAAGGGAGGATTTTCCCACTGGGTTTTTGCCTCTTTCCTTGGTTAAATGGACATGCAGTATGTAAAGGGTGACTAAGCCTTGTTGCTAGGCCCTATATTTTTTTGAAATTTACTCATAAGTCAGGATTAAGGGGGGGTGTTAGAATAATCAACCCATAGTTAGCTACCTTAGACATTAATTAATCCATTTTTGTCTTATTTTCCTAGTTTCCAATATTCCACTCTATGCAAGTTGTCTTCCACATGTCCTAGAAGTCAAACTTGATAAAACTGAGTCATGGAGCACTTGGGATACCTCCTAGAATCCATATTTAGCATATCTTCTTTATTCCATATCCTCCCTAGTGCATGTCTACTTTTTCTGCTTTATTGCCTGCTTTATTGAGTTTTATGGCAAAAGGGAAAGTAAGACTAGGTGCAGTTGACTTGTTTTTTTCCCTCGTCATCCTCCATTATTTTATCCTAATAAAATCATGTAGGACTTGTCTTTCCATCACCTATTAGCTTGCCTACTTTACTTTTCCAATTTGTGAGCTCCTAGGCATATTTGGAAACTGCTTTATGCACCTATGGGGGATTTGACTAGATTTAGGAAGCCTGCTTTTGACTATTTCGAATGGCATCCTTATGCATTAGAATATCTCATGTAATTATTTATTGCAGCAGCCTATGACTTCATAAGGTTGGCTATTGTACACTTATTCAATACATATTAGTGTTATGCTCCAATTTCAGTCTCCTTTGTGTGTAAATTTGCATGTTTGATTAGAAATTTTGTGAGCGCAATTGATCTATCACTTGGGTTCAATTTCCACAACTTGGGAATGCAATATTGCTCCATTATTTTATTAGCTCGGCCATTGGAGAGGAAACTTGGGTATGCAGGATTTCTCCATTATTTTATTAGCGCATCCATTGGATACATTTCTCAATACAAAAGGATTAGTAGATACATTGATTTCAGTCCTTATAAGGAATAATTTCTCTGTTTACATAGCATGATACCCATGCCAATTAGGGCTCCTGATATCGTCTGGATTGGACTGTAACCCTTCTAAATCTTGTGAGCTTGATTACTTTTTAAATAACAGGCCGAGGGAGATGGATTTTTTTACTACTCTATTAAGTTTCATTGGTTTTGGATTGGGCATTCCCACTGGACACGTTATTGGCTATTTCATGTTTATTTACTTCGAGCCTAGTGAGGTGTAGGTTGGTATTTCATTGTTGTTCTTTTTTTTATTTAGATTTGATAATGGTTTTAGTTACTTGTTTTTATAGTTTTGGATAATGGAGCATATTTGGTTATTATAACAGGAATTTGATATTAGGGAATGAGTGCATAACTGCTGAAAATGGGCTAAAAATGCATAGATTTTGGTTTGGATAATCATTGCCTCCCATCCATCGGTATGTGAACCCTTGAACAAATGAATTGGATTGTTAATTCTGATGATAAATATCATAAATAGACCAATTATTACTAATTCAATGTAACAACTATAAGCATGCCAATACTAAGAATTTGGATATTGAGCACCATAAAATCTCAATCATAAACAAATCAATATGTGGAAAATAAGCATGATATATGAATCACAATAAAAGAAAGAGGAAAATGGTAAACCTATCAATACTAAGAATCTGGAAAGGGGTATATCAATACAGAAACTAGCAGAATCAAAATTAACAAGCCAAATTGTACGTGGACGAAGCGGATATTCCAAGCCACAGGGGGAACGTGTGCGACTAAAAAACATGGAGTTATGTCTGAACCCTGAGCTCAAAACCCAAAATCAAATCTATTTTTCCAAAGGTTGTATATCAGTGGATGGGAAACATTTATTATGCAAAACCAAATTAGTACAAACTACAAACACACGCATAAGTGTTGTTCATGAATCCTCATCCACTGATATTTGAGGTTTTGGAAAAATGCATGAACTAATAAAATCTATTTTTCAAAAAGTTGCTATATCAGTGGATCGAAAGCAATTCTTATGAAAAACCAAATCAGTTCAAACACACATAAGAATTGTTCACGAATCCTCATCTACACTGATATGTGAAGTTTAGGAAAAATGAATGAACGAACCATTTATATTTTTCCAAAACTTGTTATAGCAGTGAATGGGAAGCAGTTATTATGCAAAACCAAATCAATTGAAACACACATAAGCATTGTTCACTACATTTATTCCTAGACAGGATGTTTCAGTTGCCAAAGTCACAGCTATGAAATGTCAATTCATTTGCATTGAATTACAAACATAGAAGACATTTAATTTTTGAAAACTGTTGAATTAAGCTAAAATAATCAGAAAAGTGTTGAAATATAATAAGATTGAATGAATTGATATCCTTTTTATATCCAGAAATAAATGAGATAAATAAAACCAAATTAGATCAGATCCAAAACTTATAATGATAAAAGTTCCCCGTAATATATTCATTGAAATTCCTTTCATATCATAAATGCTAACATAATGAGAAAGTATCGGAAATATTTTATGGTTCCTCTTGATAGTGTTATCAATTTATACACATTTTCTAAAATTGTCTTGTCCAAAACAACTTGTGTAAGTTGCATTCTCTTATCTTTTGCAAACTACAACTCATTTTTAATTCTACTACTTATTTCTTTAGTCATGCCAATTCTCTTCATGCTATGATATCCAAGCTTCAAAGCCACTTGAAAAATATGCAAGGAAATATGGAAATGAGAATAAGTTTTATTCATTTTATCTAGAATTACAAACCATAAAATCATTAAAGTATTTGCATAGTGATGGAATTCTAAATCATGCATGTTGCAAGATTAAACATTTTAGAATAACCAAATTTTAATATTTGTAATTCTCACCTTCACTTATTTGGATTTCTTTCATTGTCTCGTTTGGAAGCTTTATCAAGGACATCATCAAATGTTTCTCTCCTTTTAGTCCCATGTGTTGGGGAAGGAAAGTATGCAGAACTAAATGATGTGTAAAAGCACTTACGAGTCACCATCCTTTCCAAGAAATATTTTTGACGTTGTAGGGTATGCCCAAATCCATCTTCCACTTGTCAGAAATATGGAGCAGTAGGATGGTCCAATCCTAAAATGCTTGATACCAATGTTTCTTTGAACTCCTTGGCAACATCTTCCATGCATTTCTCTAGGAATCGGAGATGTGATTCTTCACTAGGAAATTGCATAATCGACTCAAAAATGTCTCGAATACATTGAGATACACTTCCTTGATCATGACTTCAATTGACATTGTTAGAAGTAGGCATCGAATGATTAACATTATTATATACCTGAAAACAAATAAAGAAAAATTCATGTCAATAGTAAAAGAGTAATAGAAAACTATAAAATTAACCAACTTATGAAATGACTACCATGACAGGAATATCCAAGTTATTTGCAATTCCAAAACCATCATTTTCAGTGATCTGGTAACAAACATTGCAACATCTTAGTCCACAACAACTACTATTTAAGATCTAAAAAATTGCTAATGATCTAAATATGCGTTATGAAATACTCAAATAACCTGATATGAAGTTGTTTCATCGATTCTTATTTCTAGCTCTTCTTGTTCCAACTTGTTTTTGTCCCTCATCATGCTAACCTTAATGACATGTTTGCACAAATATCCATTTTTTTCCCAGTTTCAATCGCACATAGCAAATTTTGGACCTGATTGCCATACCATATATCTTTTCATGTCATCATGTTTTCTTTGCACCCATTCCATCGAAGGATTTGAGTGATACAATGTAACGTTGTCATCTGGAATAGATTGTGCTCTTAGCCAGTACTGAGCTTCTATTTTCTCCACTCTAAAATTTATGTGGAAACCATTTTCCTTTCCACATTCACACCACCAATAAAAAATTTGGACCACTATTATCAATTGATGCACCAACCAATATACTCAACGATGGGAGGTTGATCATATTGACCTTAAAAATATCTTTTTCAAGTGTGAATGGTATGAATCGACAGCCCCATTTGTTTCTTGTCCAACATGCTTTAAAGTATGGCGACATTTTGCATGCATTCCTAATAAAAATAAAAGAACATAAGCTAATAAATATAGAACATGCTGGTAGGATAAACACATAGGATAAGAGTGAAAGAAATAGCTAGGAAAATTTGAATTTATTGTGAAAACATGAAATTTGAAATTGTTGGAGGAGCTAGTCGGTGAGCCGACTATTCAAGTTAACTGACTAATCGGAGATTAGGTTGGCCTCCAAAGGATGTGTCAGTTGACCGAACCGACAAGTAGTTACTTATAACTATTTTTTAAATCATATATAATAGGTTGTTGAGCCAGTGTAGAACTCAGTTCAGTTTTGTGTATGCATGGACCCTCATGTGATACTTTAATATAATCTGTTATTCCATTACTTGTTCTTGTCCCTTGTCTTTGTATGTTTATACGATTCTTGATGTGTATTATTGGTAACCGTATGTGATATGTGAGATTACAACATTTGATTCATTGTCGGTAGTGAATATACAGATGACATGACCATATGCAGATGATATGAGAGCAAGAGATTAAGAATTAGTGGGAGCATAAGATTGCAAATTACTTACAAAACTACGCAAGAAGAAACAGATTTACACTGCTCAATCGAAGGAGAAATTCTTCACTAAAACACACGATGAGTTTGTAGAATCGGTACCTCAGCTACTGAAAAAGATTCTAGATGAAAAATACGGAAGCACCTAAAGACCAAGAGTTACTGGAGAAACTGATTTGAGGCAGACGAACAAACTTGTCAGAGTGGTTTGAAAAGATCATAGACGAATTCTGCAAAGAACAAGCCATGAAGGAAAGAGTTTTGGTCAAAAGCATTGAGAAGAGGTTTTATACAGACCTCACCGAGTAGTTCCTTTGCACCGTACTGACCCTTTTGTTCAAATTCCTAATCACGAAGGGAGTGGGACATATCGTAGAGCCTCGCCCATCACTATGCGAACTACCACCAAATTCTAAATAGGTGGAGAAACAGAAGAAGTGGGAAAATTCGTTTCCGAAAGGGAGTGGGAGTACTTCCTAAGCAAATAAACAAAACTATTTGAGATTTCTAAAGTGTCGAGTAGGATATGGGGGGGTAGTTGGCCATGTGTTGGGGTAGAGTAAAAAGGATTCTAGTCGAGTGAAGAAAATACCATCACCAGCCATGAAAAGTCGACCTAAGAAGGAAATCGAATGGACAGTGACACATAAAGGTAGGTCGTACTTGCAGAAGTTATAAAGAGAGAAGAGGAAGAAAATAAGGGAGGAGAGAAGAGAGCAATCTAGAGCATTGAAAAGAGGAATGGCCACCAAGGTGACAAAACAAGAAAGAAATCCACCAGAGTCAAGTCATAACCGACAGGAAGAAGGCGTAGATGAAGAAGCATGACCCATGGAAGAAGACTTGTGGATAGAGCAGCGATAATCTCACCAACTAGAAATTTTCCAAGAGGTAAGACCTCTGTCTCCGTCAAATCTGAGTAATTGAATTCATGCCATTGTCGAAGAAGACCTGTGACTAAGAGCTAGTGAGTTTGGTATATGGATCTGACTAGAAGATGAAGTAAATGATGATAATCATTTAGTAATCCATCGACCAGAGGAAGGAAATTGGGTAACACTTCAGGCATACCCTTTCAACCGAAGTATCCACTTTCTCTACCCGACACATGAAGGAGCACCCCCCTACCAAACATATCTTTACAAGAAATAGAATGGTCGGACTTGCAAGCACATCAGTGCAGCTAGACATTAATAGAAGAAGTTGACCCAAACCGGCTACTGATAGGAGAATCAACAACAACAAAAAATGACCGAAGGGAACGAAATTTATGTCCACTACAGTTGTGAGCAACGAGATATGCCAAATGTCCCACCACCCCCTCCATCGCCACCTCCCGAAGGAGACAGTGACACCGACATGGGTCACATATCAGCACATATCCCCCTCTATGAGGGTGATGAAGACCCTAGATGACACTGGTTCATATGTGAGTCAATATGGGAGGAAAATCAAGTTACGGTCGAAGAGCGATAGATGGCACAGTTCACCGGAGCATTATGGAAAAGAGCACTAACCTGGTATATGACTTATATCGAGAGAACTCCCCAAGCATCCAAAGCAGACATTAAGGCACAATTATTATCTTTCTTTAAAACACCAGATGCAAAACATCTGGCAGCTAAAAATCTGAAAACAACATCTCAGAGACCAGCAGAGTCCATCCAGGAATATGAAAAGCAATGGAAAGACCTTCGCAGCCAACTAGACTATGTAATTGACAAACAATTATTAATTCAATGGTTTCTTGCAGGTCTATCATAGTACATTCGGTGGAACATTAGCTTGGAGACATTTAAAACATATGAAGATACACTTACCAAAGCTCTGCAAGTAGATATGCATAAATATTTACCAGCATATCCCATCGATACCAGGCTAGAATAATAGCTGGAGATTATGCAGAAATCTTTGAAAGGGATGAACCTCAAGAATCAGGATATCTGGTGTACAAAATTCTCCATGGCTGGACACACTAAAGATAATTGTCTACAAGACACAAGTCGACAAGACGTTAATTTTGTCCAAATGAAATGATTTTGTGACATTTGCCAAGAACATGGAGACCATACAACGAAATATTTCCCATATAACATGAAAAATGGAAAAGCATCGTGGTGTGCAATCTGTGAGGTAAAAAGTCACGCAACTTCTGACTGCCACTTAAACTTGAAGAATCGATAAAACTATCAAGTAGTCTACCAAATGAATGTAGTCGCATAGAATAACGATAACATTTCAAGGAACAATGATCAAAATGAACCAAATAATCAAAGATATGAAGCCCATCAATATGAATGTCGGTTCGACAACCATCGTGGAGGATTTGGAGGTTGAGGATGATTTTTTGGAAATTGTGACAATCGACCATGACAACCCATCCAGTGCTTTACATGTTATAAAAAAGGACACTGCTATGCAGACTTCCCATACAAAGATAGAACTGATCTAAAGTTTTGTACTAGCTTCGGTGTGGGCAATCACTCACTAGAGGATTGTCCCACCATGCTCGACAAGATTAATAAAAATAAAAATGTTAATGTCTTGTCATGTGTTCAGAAACATGATGTAATACATACAAAAAACTTACATATAGTAACTCGACAAGGGACGAAAATCAGAAACGATAACCCACGTATAAGCAAAATTAAAGAGAAAAATGATTACCCTAAGACATCAAAACAAAAACAATTATACAAAGATGCATCAAACATGTTTCGGGATCTTGCTAGAGAAGAAGAAATTGATGAAGAACAACAAAACACACTTAAAGAACTATTCATCTTAGTACACAATGATAAATCAGTGTCTCAGTTTATTGACTTATTATATAATATGAAGCACAATAATAATACAGAAAGACAAACTAAAAACATATGCAGTCTGAATCAAAAAGACGAGAGCGATGTTGATCCACTTGTTGACCTTGAAATCAAAGGATATCATGTTTGACAAGTCGTTCTCAACTTCGATTCTCAAGTAAATATTATGACACGAGATACATGGGAATAGCTGGGAAGACCTCATCTATATGAATTAGGTATATATCTCAAACTATCCAACCAAGGATTGATTGAACCCATAGGGGTTTGGAGAAATGTCGATACAACAATAAAAGGCATATCGACTAAGATTGACATTGAAATTATTGACCCTAAGGAAGGATCCAACTCTTTCCCATCCTTGGTAGGTCGACCATGGGGAAGAAAAATGAAAGCATTAATATCTGTAGACAAGGAAAGAATAAAGTTAAAATGGAACGGAAAGAAAGTTATTATCCCTATTCATCCTTCCTAAGGTGAGCCTTTGACCGAACCTATCAATGAAGAAGTCGACATTCGAAAAATATAAAAAATACACAATAACAAGGACTATATTGAACCTAATATTCATGGTGTACTTCATCTAGGAAACCAAGACTCGGTCGGATATAACTCAAATGCAGAATTATACGACTGGGAGGTTGAAAATTATGAAACACAAGAAAGAGGGTTCTAGACCCTTCAAGCTATCCAGAAGAAAACAACCCAACAATGCTTTTCTATATCAACGATCCTAAAAATATTTGAGAAAGAACAAGGGAATACCCCTCATTAGCACCAATAAAAACAAATAATAAACAAAGTCTTCCATATAAAGAAAAAGAATCAATAGTTCTCCTTGTAGAACAAGTCTTTAAAAACTTAGGTGGACATGGCCGACTTCAAAGCCTGGTTGAAACATTTATAGGACAAGATGCTCGATGGTGGGTCACCCACCAGTTGAGACTGCAAACATGGAAAACAACTTCAAATTTATTTGTAGAAAGATTCAGAGGGAGGAAGCAGACACAACAAGCACAAATACCTGTCTTCATCCAAGGACAAGATCTAGAAAACCATATAAAAATTTGTGAAACAGAATGGAGAAGACTTGGTTATAAAGATGAGCGTATATGGCCACACCTGTTTCCCTCGACACTAGATGAGCTACCTAACAAATGGTACAAAATGGAAGAAGCATGAGGTGAAACATTCTTATGGAATGAACTTAGAGGAAATTTCATTAAAGACTTTAGCTTCATATTGGAAGACACAAAATTACTTGAAGCTACAAAACAGTTAAAAACATTTATACAGCCGACTACCGATGAGTCGATACAAAGTAAAAAATGATCAAATACAACATGCTACAACATTTAAACCAACAAAATCCCATAGTTGACAAGACTCCAATTAGAGAATGAATGCACATATGGAAGGAGCTTCCAATGGAAGATTGATCACCCAAAAATGATCAAACCAGTTAAAACGATATGAAAAATTGATTCGACCAACAAAAATGACACCAACCGAATGACAACAGCATATTTTTGAGCAACATTTTCACAATTCAAAGAAGGAAGTCGACATATTAATGAAATTAAATCACCAGAATAGATGGATGCGAAAGTAAAAACTAAATAAATTGACATCTCTAATGATAATAGACCAAAAATGGAAAATATTGGCGATTATTGGAGTGAGGAACAAACCACATAAATCATCGACTTATTAAAATAATTTCAAGATGTATTTGCACAGGACTACAAAGACCTAAAAGGCTTAGTAGCAGAAATGGGCGAGATGAAGATATACATTAAACCTGATGCTCGACGTGTCAAGAAAAGACCTTATAAGTTAGGTCATAATATAAAGAAATAGTCAAAAAGGAGATCGATAATATGCTAACAATTCGCATAATTTACCCCATCGACCAGTCGAAATGGGCAAGCCCAATGGTTATTCAACCGAAAAAACACGACCCGACAAAACTACAAATCTGTGCCGATTTTCGTGAATTAAACAAGGTTACCTTAACAAATCCATTCCCGACTCCATACGCTGATGGAATCCTAAACGAAGTCACAGGACATGAATGTTATTCATTTATGGATGGGTTCTAAGGATATAATCAGGTGCCAATAACCAAAGAAGATCAGAAAAAGACAACCTTCGTATGTGAATTTGGTTCATTTTCCTATAGAGTCATGTCATTTGGTCTTAAAAATGCACCTGCAGTATTCTCAAGAATAGTCATAAAAACATTTCAAGAATACATTTACAAAACAATGGCAGTATACTTTGATGACTGGACGATATATTCTATGCTAAAATACCACTGTAAATGGTTGAGACTTATGCTGGAATGATGTCAAAAAATTCAATTATCTCTCAACATAAATAAATGCATATTCTTAACCCCTATAGGAATCCTACTAGGACATATTGTTTGCAAAGAAGGTATCAAAGTTGACTTTGCAAAGATAAAAATTCTCCTCCATTTAAAACCACCAGTGAACCCAAAATAGGTCAGAGTACTGTTAGGACATACAAGGTACTATAGAAAATTCATTCGCTACTACTCTGATATGCCATACCCTCTAGAAGAATTACTAAGAGAAGATCAAGAGTTTAACTAGACAGAAGAATGTGATACATCCTTCGACACATTAAAAATAAAATTAGTCGAAGCACCCATTCTTCGATTTCTGAATTGGTCGATCAAATTCCGCATGCACATTGATGCATCCGGATTAGCAATAGGAGAAATCCTAACACAACCAGATGAAGATGGCATGGATTATCCAATCATATACGGTAGTAGAAAATTAAACAAAGTGGAATGCAACTACTCCACGACAGAGAGGGAGGCATTAGGTATGGTCTTTTCTCTCCAAAAATATCAACATTACCTATTGGCTAATCCCTTCATATTCTACACGAATCATCAAGCGTTAAAATACCTTGTCAATAAACCTTTGTATCATGGGAGAATCTGTCATTAGCTATTACTATTCTAGGAATTTGAATTCGACGTCGTTGGTAGACCAGGAAAACTAAATGTCGGGCCCGACGACTTGTCAAGAATCAACACGGGCGAGGAGCCAACAAGAGTAGAGGATGACCTGTCGGACACACACTTATTCTGAATAGAAGTTGTCCCAACATAATTAGAGGAAATGGCACAATTTCTAGAGAATGGTCAAGCACCAGAAGGCATGAACACCAAGAAAAAATAGATTTTAGCCATGAAAGCAGCTCCATACACCTTAATTAACGGATTTCTATACAAAATGGGTTTAAATGAAGTACTATGTCGATGTGTGTTAGAACATGAATGAGAAGACATTATGCATGAAGCACACTATGGACTAGTAGGAGGACACTTTCAGTCGGATACAACAGCAAAGAAAATTCAAAAATCAAGACTATGGTGGCCAACGCTATACAAAGACTGTAAAAATTTTATGAACAAATGTGATCGCTGCCAGCGACTAGGTAGACCACTACGTAGTACAGAGATGCCTTTAATATCAGTAAACCCAAGACTCACATTCAAAATCTAGGCTATCGACTTTATAGGTCCATTTCCAGTACCAGTAAAAAGGACAAACACAAGGTATGTCATAATAGCAATTGAATATGTTACTAAATGGGCAAAAGCAGAACCCGTCGACACCTATTCTAGCGAAGTAGTTGCTAAGTTCATATATGAAAACATTATCACTAGGTTTGGCTGCCCTATAACCTTAATCAGTGAGCAAGGTTCACACTTCATTAATAAAACAATTATAGCATTGACATAACAATTCAAAATCGACCATCAATGAAGCATAGCATATCACCCTCAGTCAAATGGAGAAATAGAGGCATTTAACAAAACACTAACAAAGGGTTCAACAAAAATCGACAATAACAACAAGAATGATTGGGATGAGAAATTTCCCACGGTATTGTGGGCGTACAGAACAACATATGAACGTTCGACCGACCAAATACCCTTTCTACTAGTTTACGTCCAAGAAGTAGTCGTTCCTTTATATTTTCAACAGCAAACGCTGGTAATAGCTGACATCTCATTAGAGGAAATTTCAACTCAAAATGGGCCTCCTAAAACAATTAATAAAATAATATTTATTAATTTTGGAGGAAGAAAAGAAAAAAACTACTTTTTTGTTTGTATTTTCGACATATCTCCCCATGTTTCTACTCAAATTTCGATCAAGAGAGCTCATTGGGCCTTTTAACTTTAACTCAAATTCCATGTCATCATGTGTTAGCCAATGAAATTGCTTTAAATTTGAAATACCGTATAGGTCTTAAACAATTTTTTAATATAAATTTGGGGATAGGTATCATAAAAAAAACTACTTTTTTTTTTTTGTATTTTCAACATATCTCCCCATGTTTTTACTCAAATTTCGATCGAGAGAGCTCGTTGGATGTGGAATTAAATTCTGCATCCAACGAGTACCCACTCGGCATAATTTTGACGGACCCTGCTACCCCAAAAACAAGAAATACCAAAAAAAAATGTGTCACGTCCCCATGCCTCCAACCGGCGAAGAGGACGCGACCCAAGCTTTAACCACCCGGGCTAAGAGCCCCATGAACATGTACATGCATAAAATTGATGAAACAGAATGCTGAAAGAAAATGCATTGAAGTAAAACATGCACACTTGCAATTGCTTATCATACACAGCTACAATTATTTATCAGACACAGCGGAATTCAACGTGCATTCACACAAGCATTCATTTAACATGTTCATCATATCATTAACAGTAAACATGGTTGCAGAAGTAAAAATGGACAAGATCACTTATCTTATGAAAACTCCTCTCCGCAACCAGCTACGTCGCTGCAACGTTCCACCCAACCATAGGCCAGCATGCTCCTTAATCTCTCAGCAGCGCTGCCACCCCCGAGCTAGGCATGATTCTCCAAGGAATAAGGGAACAAGCATGCTTACACATAGCCAAGGATACACAAAACACATCCAAGCCAACACAGTTGGGTTTATCAGGCCATTGAGGAGTTGGGAAAGGCTAAATGTGAAGCTGGTGAGCTCATTACAGAGCCAAGAACACCTACACCAAAACTAGCCTAGCTTCTAAGACACCCACACACACCCAACACAAGGAATCAGTCCCTTCTCTACTACACAATCCCTCAGGCCCTACATTCCCTTCTAGTGCTCTTCAGGGGTCATGGAGAAGAAAGCCAGCCCTCTAGCTCTGTCGGTGTGGTTTCCAGCCACCAGGTTTGTCAAGCAAAACTAAGCCCCCATCCCTGCTCCCAACATAGTCTGAAGACCAACCATTGCAAGCATGCAACTACTCAGAAATTATAGCTGAACAAGGGAAACGATTTCTGAGTCATTCTTGGCCCTCTCATGGCCAAAATGACTCCCAGAAATACCTAACAACCCCCAGACGCAACAACAACAAGGCACACGACGTGGGGAAACAACAGTCCCAACGCAATAGCAAACGAAAATCACAACATGAGGAAAACACCAGTCCGCCCTGGACAATTAAACAAGTGGAAAAGATTTACACTGGCCACACTGGGGAAGTAAAACACATACTCTCAGCCTGTACGTGGATGAGACTTGCACCAGGCCCAATCACAAAGAAGACCACAACAATCAAAGGTAAGGAAGGTCGCAGCCCCCCAAAATCAGCCTACGAGGAGAGGATACAGCTGCACCATCCACAAATCCGTAGAGAAGAGGTCTGCATGGGTAAAACCAGGAAGTCCCGTGCGTGAGAATGAGCAACCATTCAATGCGTGAAGATGAACAACCTACAGAGAGGAGGCGAAAATGGAAGTGCGTGAGCAGCAGCAACGTCGTGGGGAGAGTGGAATCGCCTTCGTGAGTGATCGCAGTGGTTTTTCCTTTCCATAGTGAAGTCAACCATGGTGGAGTGTGCGTGTGGGTGAGGATTGACAGTCCTTCCACCCCACTCCCAAAGACCATAACTGCCTCAACCGCTGGCAGCAATTCTTAATGAAAGTGGTTGGAATAAAACAAGGGAAGCAGACAAATGGGTTTTTCTCTCATTGGCCAAGGTTTAACAATTTCCCCACCCTTATCCTTGTGAAAATCATGCCCCTTTCTCATTTTAGTTGTCGTGATCGTAGCTGGTCGGGTTCATTTTAATTAAAGATGCATATTTACATGATGATACACTTAATATATGTCGCATGCCCCGATATACCATCGGTGACAAATTTAAATCCGAAACATAGCATAACCAATCAATGGTGGGGCCTTGGCCTTTAGCTCCACACCATGATCATTACAATATATATACATCATATACATCTAATGCAACGGGGTCAAAACCGGGGTGTGACAAAATGTGATGATGACATCATCATCACATTTTTCAGGTATTTATTGTTTTTGGGGTAGCGGGGTCCATCAAAAGTATGCCAAGTGGGTACTCGTTGGATGCAGAATTTAATTCCACATCCAACGAGCTCTCTCGATCGAAATTTGAGTAAAAACATGGGGAGATATGTCGAAAATACAAAAAAAAATAGTTTTTTTTTTATGATACCTATCCCCAAATTTATATTAAAAAATTGTTTAAGACCTATACGGTATTTCAAATTTAAAGCAATTTCATTGGCTAACACATGATGACATGGAATTTGAGTTAAATTTAAAAGGCCCATTTTGAGTTGAAATTTCCTCTATTGTTACATATTAATGTCGAAGAAGAAAGAAAGGATTGACTAATGCAATTAACCAAACTAGAGTAACACCGACTGCTCGCTATACAACATCAAGAAATTCAGAAACAACAACAAAAGGCTTGGCATGATCGAAACATTAAAAAAAAATATTTTCATTCAGAGATCTTGCTCTGCTGTATAATTTTCGAGTGAAAGGAAAACCTAAAAAGATACACACATAATGGATGGGACCTTACATTATCGAAGACATTCATGCCAATAGATCAGTCCAACTAAGGACGTTACAAGGCATAGTATTTGAGAAACGTGTTAATGGTGTCCGACTAAAATGGTACCAAAACTAAACAACTATCTTAAAAAAAAGATATATATATATATATATATAGTACAAAATAAAAATAATGACCATAACTGCTTAGAAAAAGCTATAAAAATCTCAAAATCTCAAAAACGACAAAAAGAGCCAACACTCATAAGCCAAAATGACAGGAAATTTCAAAAGACATAGTAGACCGTAGTTCGACAACTGACATCCCTATCATCGACATACCATCATCGACCACCCTCATGATTGACATCGAATGACGACTACAAAGTTCAAATCACACCTTCATTACTATAGTCAGAAGGAGTGCGAAATCCAGAACACATTAAACGTGACCTCAATAGACTGTCATGGACCATCATTTCTGCCATTAATACCTTCATCAACAAAACTGTCATCAGCTCCACCTATAAATACTATGTCAGAGAAATATTCCTTACCGCGTTTCAAAGAAATGGAACAACCAATTGCTCAGAAATTTGAAAGCAGAAACCCTATGAAGAAATCCGACCAAGAGACCGAAAAAATGGCTCCAAATAAAACCATAGCTACAATTGCCAAAACAAAAGAGCTAGAATCCACTAAAACCCCACTCATAAGGAGATTAAGAAATATTAAAAGCACAAAGCTATAAGAAACTTCATGGGAAAAAACCTAGGCAGAAATCAAAGAATGGGCCTATGTAGATAAGAAAATGACACATGAAGCAAAGAAAATAAGCCACAGTACCATTATGAGTTACATGAATACATCTTTCATGGAGATTTTTGGTGGGACAAAAGAAACCGCTGTAAAATTTATCATCAGCCGGTACCACAAGGGTAAATTCTACTTAGGAAAACTAGTAGAAATTTTTGGCGAGGTCATATACGAGCTTATCGAACTTTTAAACTAGGGCGACCTTGTTCCTATCGGCATAAAATATGGATTAGTAGAACGACTAACAGGGACACCATCAGGAAAGAACTCAAAAGGGCTGATGATCAGTCAAATACAAGCCCGTACACCATAAATAGTTTCCAAAATCATAGCGACAGGACTCACCCCTACAGGCCGAATGAGTGATCTGAAGCTAGAAATGTTGGAAGTAGTCGACACAATAGCAACCTCAGGTAAATTTTACCGATGGGCTCAATATGTGGCCGACATGCTCAAAAACATCTATGAAAAATGATAAGAATCGACTGGAATTATCAGGTTCCCATCACTGATAATTTGGATAGCCATGTACCACTTATGTCTAGTCAAAGATAAGTAGTTCCTCGAACCATGCAAATATCACATGTGGCATTTCAAACCATTTTCACAGGATGGAACTCTAAAAGAAATGGAAAATGGAAAAGTAATTTTGGAAAATTGGTTTCAAAATCTAAAAGTCCAGACAACCAGATGGAGGGTCCCTCAGAACATTCGGATAAGTCTACCAAAAATAGCACACATTCAATTAGATCTTGACAACACTACAATTTGGTACATGCAAAAGCAAAACCACTCGAATACTATCCTTCAGTCAATGAGATTTTCCAAGAGCTAGCTCGACAATCTAATACCAATTTGTCAATACTAGCAAGGGCCAAAGAAACAAATCATCCTATTGAGGAACCCTTGACCGACCAGGAAAAAGAGAAGGATTATGAACTCCGTCTACATATCAGTACTTTCACCTCAGGAGACAGTCTGACAGAGGGACAGAAACCCCTCCAAATTGAAAGTGCACCGACTGAACATCAGGCAGTCATACCGACAAAACAAAGTATCATCCCGACTCATCAAAAGGAGGAAGGAGAAAAGCAGATAGAAGAATATATTGAATCAGATAATCCATAGTATGCTAGTACAAAATAAAATTTAAGAAAAATAGCAAAGTAAATAGCATCCTCAAGGAAAAATAAAACAAATTAGGAAAAAGGAAAGGGGAAGCATAAACTTATCCTATCATAGTCAAAAGATGAATAAGAACTACTGGCTACTATTTTCGACATCATAGAAGATGCTGCAGAAAATAATATATCAGTCGAAACACAATTCAAATGGTTCATCTACTCAGGAGCAAAACAAGGCAGACCAAAGAAGGTAAGAACTGCTACCCTTCCTGTAATAAATCTTATTGACCTAACCCCAGATTCACCAAGACCATCCCCTGTTAGAATAACACAAGAATAAACCCTAACCATATCACTAGGATATAATGAGTTAAGCCCTAAAACCCTTAAGGAAAGGATAGGTAAAGATGCTGAACTTCAGCAATTTATCAATGATTTACCAAATCTTTTCCTAAAATCCCAATAGATCAACACCACCCAAAAACTTGTCGAATCAAGCTCTACTCGACAAAGCCTCACTCCACAAATCACCCATGTTTCATCACCACCATCAGTCATAGGAATCATCAAATCATCATACGTTCGCAACCTCGACCCGACATCCACCGTAGTCACAACCCACACTTCATCATTCACACCAACATTCCAAAACCGACCAGCCAATGTGGAAGAAAGGGGACCACTTTCCCTACATGTTAAAATCAATGACCTCATGGAAGAAGAAGAAATCAAAAACCATGTTGACCCTCAAATAGAAGTTGAAGATTTGATACTGACACAACTTCCGACCACCCCCATAACCCTAGACCATTCACCGTCACTCGACACCTGAACTAGAGCCTCAGCACAACCCAGAACCACCATAAACCTTGTCCTAGAAACACAACAAATTAACCCTACCACAACAGGAGTCCAGACGACTGAGAATCCACCAACTAAAGAATAGCAGACTCCACAACAACAAACAACATCAGTACCGACAGGATCAGAAGTGGTCCATAAGTCGAAGCATAAGAGCAAGAGGAAAGAAAAGAAGGAAAAAGAAGAAGAAAAAAAACAACAAACACTAACAAATATCCACCTTCATCAACTTGGATCGACTATTGCAGTTGAAACACCAAAGCTAAGAGATGGAGAGTTGGATAGACTCCTAAAAGAAGTAACTAAAGAAGCATCAAATAGAAATCGAACAAAGAAGGAAAAAATTGAAAAGATGAAAGCATAACAAGTCGAATTCCTGACCAAATGCAAGACTTTGACACAAATCATGATACCAGGAATGGAAAAGACTAACACCGACCAACCATTGGAAAAAGCATACCAATTGTTTGAAAGTGTCGTGTCGAACCTGCAGATAAAATAACATGAGAAAAAGGAAGAAACTTCTGTGCTACTGAGACAACAGTACACAACATTTTCTGAAGCACACAAGGTACTATGGGACCACTTGAAAGAGTATGTTACTATGGAAGAAGTCTGACAGAGCTAGTACACCTACTACAGACAAGTATTCCAACAGACTCGACAAACTAGCGAGCGCATCTAGAATTTAGAAAAGCAACATGGTCATGACGACAACATGAGAAAAAAAATATAGGACCAGATCATATTAGAGACATCAAGATTAAAAAAACTAGAAAAACAAGCACATCTTTGGACGACCCAGGAACTCCCAAGCATCAGCACACTCGACAAGATCTACCCATAGATGAGAATATTGCTAGATACAGCAGAGGGAAAATCTTAATCATTGGGACCAAACCTGGAAAACATTACATATTGTTGAATTCAAGAGAAGATGTCGACTTTATCAAGCCTCACCACCTTGAACATCGACATCCAGAACGCTCGACACAGTTGGGAAAAGTTTCAACACCAACTGGCCATCAAAGAAGAAGCTATTCTAGAAGTATGTGTACAGAAATGACCGTCCATTCGTCTACACAGCCCATAAATACAAAACAAATACAGTAAACTATTTCATAAAGATGAATTTTTGAAGTACCTTCCCTATTTCTTTGGGACAAAGAAAGATTTTGTTCCTGGGGAGATGTTGGAGGAGCTATCCTAGTGAGCTGACTAGTCGAGTTAACCGACTAATCAGAGATTAGGTCGGTTTCCAAAGGACGTGTCTATTGACCAAACCAGCAAGTAGTTACTCATATTTTTTTTTTAAATCATATATAATAAGCTATTGAGCTAGTGTAGAAATCAGTTCATTTTTGTGTATGTATGGACCCTCATGTGATACTTTAATATAATCTATTATGCCATTACATGTTCTTATCTCTTGTCTTTGTATGTTTATATGATTCTTTATGTGTATTATTGGTAACCTTATGTGATCGGTGAGATTACAACAGAAATCTAAGAGTATGTGAAATATAAAACTATAGAAAATATTGCATAGCAGTTGAGGATTATCCATAGGCTATTTATTCAAGAAAAATATCTAGATATTATAGTATGAACCCAAACCTATTATGTCCAACCATCATGCTTGAAATTACTAAACAAAGGCATTTTCTTCTTTGAATTCATTCAGAAACTATTGGCCTCCTCAAGAGAAGAATCTGCATTTTTGTGGTTGCGCATAATGTCGCCTAAATGCTTAAACATTGAATGCCTTGTAGTGTCATCCTTAACTTTCATGACAATAATTTTTAACCATGCCCTTCTGACATGCCAATTGCATAAGTAGACTTCACATTGAAATGTCACTCTATTGGATAAATATGTTACACAAATTTAAAAATATATTCCTATTTGTATAATGTGTCTTTAATATTGTGTGAAACATTTTATTTTGAGAAAATGGAAAAAAGCACCCTACTAGTTATATGTACCTAATTGTACCAATCTCCATCACTGCATCATCTACCATGAATGAATTCAATTTCTATTCCAACATACCCATGCGTACTTTAACAAGTAGTGTTTCCATCCATTTGGCAATATCTGAGGTCATATCTTGACATGATGACCCATGCAACAAGAGGACCTTTATGTTGGGAATCAAATGGCAGTAATGTATAAAGTTGGAACTGCACACAAATAAATATGACATCACTACATGATTGTATCATATTATAAATAACAAATGACAGAAGAAAAGGTACATACATGATATATAAACATACCTTAAAAATGTAGAGTCCATTGCTAATATACTATCATCACCATATTTCCTCGTCCATTCTAGCTGTAATGGTAGTTGGATGCCTACAATGAATGGTGTGTGACTCATCATCTATGGTTTTGTCAAACTCAGAGTAGTATAACACTTTATCAAGGTTTGCAGCTTGCCATATACGCACACTGTGGGCATCATTCTTGTCAAACATATATTGGGAATGTTTCAATTTTCTCTCTATATTGCTAATGTCATCACATGAAAGAAAATCATTTCGATCAAACTCTATTTCAAAAGGGTAAACTTCATCATGCACTAATTCATGATGTTTTTGATGTACACATTCAGTAGACATCCCCAAAAGAAAACATATTTCTACCCATTAACATAGTTCTTTGCTAATATTAGGTGCATGGTATTCCCTTGTGCCTACAAAATCAACAAGCTCTTGTCCATGGAAAGTTTAACGCCGATTATCTATATGATTCATCTCACTATAAGTGATTAGGCAACGTTTTGGGGCCTTCTTGAGTATTCAGATGTTAAAATGACGAAGAAAACCACATATTAGATGATTACGACCTGGCCAACTCCCCTTACCATGTGTAGGCACTTTGGATATATCAATAGGTATTTTGTCAATCTCTCGGTGGTCATTTGGCCCATACGCACACCAAAAGCTACAAGCAACAACAAGATATTAACAGTTCAGAATTCACAATAGATTAAAGCATCATTTTTTCTTGCTGTAACTAATGCTTTTATCTCAACCAGTTTCCAAGAACTGAGAACAACAAAGCAAAAAGTCACATTGTATATTCTAAGGTGCTGTCAATTCTACACATTTGGTTTCCATCATTTTCTTTTTCTTTTTTTGTTTTACTGTTGTAACTTTTTTGAAAGCTTGTTGAATACAATGGGTTTTTGCACTCCCTGGTAACTATCTCTTTAACTCTGTCTGATTTCATCCATGCAACATAATTACCTCCAACCATATTCAATTTCAAATCAAAAGAAGAAAAGATTTTTTTCAGGATCCTCCACCTCAAGAGCTAGAAGTTGGTGCCATTTTGAACCCATCTGAAAGGTGAAAACAAGGATCTACAATCAGTGAAAGAGAAAATTTAGATCAATGCAAGTAGTAGAATTCACTCTGTCTTTCTTATAACGATTTAGAAAACAAATATTGAGGATAGGGGGTGATTCCAAATAATTCTCATGTTTTGATTTGTCAATTCTATGAGTTGAAATTGACATTGATGTATCAATGAATTTGTTGTTTCACTGTACTTTCATTTTCACTAGTACTGAGAAAATAAATGGTTCATCCGTTATAGAACACTTCCTAAATTTTAAAAATTTAATTTGACATTTCAGTATTTTTAATTCTATTGTTTTAAAATACAGATCTTAAAAATTAATTTCTATGCATGTCTATATCTTTAGAAAGAAAAAATCCCCTAGGTTTAGCTCAATTTGTTAGTGTTGGTAATCAAGCATGCTGTGTAGGTTCCTAGTTCAATTTGCATAGTTTTAGGTGCACTAATTATATGTCTCCTACTTTACACTGGGCAGGCACCAGCATTAGAATGTCGAAAGTACCCAGAAGTTTCCTGGGGATTTATTTCCAAGGGAAAAATATTTTTTATTTCTTTTTTGAATTTAATATATATTTTTGGTGCCATTGTTCCCTACCCCTAGGAAATTGAGGAGGGAGGGGGGGATATTATCATATTCCAACAATTCCCTAATTTTTTCCTATGCTCCCCCATCATAGATCCCTAGGATGATGTTGCTACATAGGCTACACCAGAAAGAGAAACCTATTTTTCCTGTAGATTCAAAGTGAGAATGAGGTTAATTCAGTGCTAAGAGAATCTTCTGATTCCTAGTTCTCTCTTGAGCATGATTTTGTGCTTTGAGGAAATTGAGACAAGTCTGACTCAGCCCTGGGTAATGCTTGTGATGTTGACTCACAAGTGTGACTAAGCTTCACAAATAAAACATGATTCATATTGACTCAGAAATTATGATTTGTGAGTATGGCGACTCAGGTTTGGTGGTCTCTCTGTAAAAGATGCAAGAAAAACTAAACACTCATTTTGCTTGTTTTTCTCATCAGATTTCATAGCTGACAATGAGCATTCCATGGTGTTTTTCAGTGTGAACTATCATATGTATAATTTCAAATGAGTTATTATTGAGAATTTAAATTATATGGACATTGTAAACTTTTATATTACTGAAAATTAGGTTTATTTTTAATTTTTGTTATCCAACTCCTAAGTTTTCACTCGACTAAGTCAACCCTATCTCTTTGGCCTGGTCACTCTCCTAGTTGAGTCTCATAGCTTTGGGTTAATTTATAATGGATGAACTTAGATCAAGTCACACCGAAGATGCATCTGATTGAAAGCATTAGGGATCACGATATGTTTTGAGATTGAAAATTGGAAAACTTGCAAATTCATATTCCATTATCAAACATTCCTAAAATAGAATTTCTAGCCCTGGGCTATGATATATTTTTTCAGACAAGTCACTTTGGCCTTCTCAAAACCCATACGAAGGATTTAAGACCCTCACACATTTGCATGGTGCCACAAGCAAAGATATTATGTTCCCTGTTTAATTGTGAATACGAGCAAAAATTTCAAGTAAACTATGTCATACTCCAGTGGTATATTCCCTTCTTGGTATCCTCTATTCGGACTAACCCCATTTGACCTTCTTCATATATGTTCCTTATCTGAACCCAGTGATAGACAAACTTTTATTTGCTTGTTATAGGATCCTTTCTTGGAGAAGTGAAAAAGATACCAGTGAGGTTAGAGCCATTCATTTGCAGTTTGATCTCTCCTATTGTATTTCCAATATCTTCCTTGACCTTACCTCAACCCTTGAGTTGTATACTACTAGATATTTTCTGGACGAATGGATTCACTATAGCTGAAGGTCCTTAGTGAATTTGATTATGGTTGTACATAATTGAACAAAAATGTTTTCAATTCAAAATTATCTTTCCTAATGTATCTCCAATATCTTCCTTGACCTTACCTCAACTTTTGAGTTGTATACTACCAGATATTTTATGGAAAAATGGATTGACTGTAGCTGAAGGTCCTTGGTGAATTTGATTATGGTTGTACATAATTGGACAAAAATGCTGTCAATTCAAAATTTCAGGCAAAAATGAAGAAGTGATCTTTTATTTTTTTATAGTGATATTCATGTTTTTTCCATTGTGCAAGCAATGCACAATTGTAGTTTAGAAGATGTAAATGGTAACTAATAGCAACATTGACTCGTGAAGGCATGCTCTCTCTATGTAGTGATTATATTCCTCTTCCCCAGTGGAAATTACTAGCGACTAGTTATTGAAGACATGGAGCATTCATAGTGCAAAGATATTCTTAGCTACAATTCAACACATAAATATTGACCAAACTTGTGCTAAATCCATTTGCTATGTAAAGGCCAATTATGAAAGAGGCTCCTCAACATGAAAAATTCTATGGTTGCATGAAATCCTATTATAGGAATATTTTACCATTTGTGTAAAATTTAGGGTCTCTTTCATTAACTTACTAAAGAGAAGCAATTAACTTGTTGAAGAGAAGCAATTTTGCTTCATCAAGCTATCTTTGGGGTTTTCATTTGGAGAGAAATGTGCAAGATTGTTTGGTTCATATGTGGTAAACATTTTCTTGTCGGGAATTACCATGTGTTATGTCTTCCCCTTACCCATTGGAAATTACATGCATCTAGTTATTGAAGACATGAGTATTAAATCTTGATAGTGAAAAGGTGTCCTTGGCCCATAATTAAACGAAGTAATATTGACCAAAGTTGGGCTCTGGTTTGTTGAGAAACATTTGTTATGTAATGGTCAATACAAATAGAAGCTCCTCGACATGAAAACTCTTTATAATTCCTTGGAATATCCCATTACAAGCATCTTGTCCCATTTGCATGGCAATTAGGGTCTCTTTCATCAACTTAATGAAGAGAAGTAATTTCTTTATCAAGCTATCATGGCACGAGTCCTAGGGTTTTTCTTTTGGGGAGAAATTTGCAAGATTTTTTGGTTTATAATGTGGCAAACATTTTTATACTGTTAGGATGTAGCATGCATTGGATTTTCATAGTGTAGAAAAGTTGAATATCAGCACAACTTAGATATATGCACTGAGAAATATGAAGTATTGTTGTATTCAAGTGAACAAGCGAAAGAAATGAGTGCTTAAACTATTAACACCAGTTGGTTTTTTATTCTCACAGCCTAATAATTTATTGTTTAAGTTACTTGCACATTGTCCAACTAATTATCAAATGCGATTCCTTGTCCATTATTCTGTCTTACAGGAAATAATTATTGGTTTTCTTGGTTTTGTAACCCACTTTTTGATTCACAGATTATTGCTTACTTATATGCTGTCACACGTTGGATATTGTAGGTGGTGGTATCAGAGGAAGATACAAGTAGATTTTTATTGTGTGAGGCTAGTGTAGTTGTCATGAGAGAATGTTTCAAGTTACTGGGGATAACTCCTCTCTACAAATTATAGTGTTAAACTGTCTACATAATTTTTTCGGGGCTTGTGAATGGTATTTTAAAGATTCGGGGCCTATTGTTGAATTCCGTCATTTTAATTTTCAATTGCTGAGAGGTATATGTCTGCCAGATATGTGATTTTATGGTCAAAATATAAATTCCTTTGTCAAGTAAAGTGGTGCTTTCTTAAAGTCTATATCATTATATTGTACTAAGATTATATGGAGAGTTATAAGTTTGAACTTTATACGAGAGTAATTAAAATCTATATACAGTAATCAAAGAATCAGGAATCAAGGAACTCCTCCCTTTTTAACATTATAACTAGAAAAAATGAAATGCAGAAAATAATGGAGACCAAGAAATGTCTTAAATACAACCCAAGAACACCAAATGCACTTATGACCACCCAGTATTCTCTCGTAAACCCTTCTTATCTGTACCAAGTTAAACAAAATCAATCATTTTCATGTTTATTAAGGCGGAGATCACATAATTAGCCCATTTGTGTACAATTTGAATTATATTTTATCTGTTTCATTATAATATTCGAGTGCTTGCTGCATATTATCATTTCCTCTATCTATCCTTTCAAGCATAATGTTATGGCACGCCCAGATGAGAAACCATTTCAGAAAAGAAAAAAAATCTTAGGGAATTTACTTACGAATATGTATAAAAAAATTACAAACCAAAATTTATTTACTAGACTAGATTAGGAAAAATCCTGCGACCCCAATCTGAAATTCCTTCAACTCGTAATTAGCTCTGTTCAACTGAATCCCATAACATGATATCTATGGGTATGTGAAGCAAATCGAGTGTAAACATTTACATTTTATCAACCTTCAATCCTCCTTTTTTAACATTATAACTAGAAAAAATGAAATGCAGAAAATAATGGTGACCACGACTTCTTATTTGCCTTCACCTTCTTAGGAATCGTTCAAATTTCCAGGATCGGGGGATCAAAACAAGGAAGGGGGATCAAATCAACGGGATGAGCGGGAGTGTCGATGTTTGAAAAGGAATTGGTTGGTATAAAATTAATGCAAGACATAGGAATTTATGTCATGGGCGGTGGGCGGGGGTGGCAGTAGGACGGAGGCAGATAGGGTTACTGGTAGCTAGATTGTTTTGAAAAATTCCTTGAATGGATGATGTAGGGACCCACACCAAGTGGCTTATCCAACATGAACGCACATTTTGGAATGGCAGAGATACAACCAAACATGCTATCACGAGTTGGCCATTGTGCTTCAATTTCCTTCTCAACATTGCCAATACCGGTGACAGGCCCTTGTGCTTCACTCTCATCGTCAAAGGAGGTTACAAGAAATCCACAATGGGGGAAAGAGAATTTAATGTTCAACCCCTAAGGAATGTTGAATATGTGCTTACATGGAATCTGACGTGCAACCCCTAACATTTCAGAATCCTCCATCACCCTCCTGTGCTCTTTCTAGTCAGCGATGGCAGTTTGGATGTGGAAAATAGGGCACAAGAACTCCATTTCCAACAACGGTAGAATGCGGTCAGAGTGGAAAATGTGCTGACATGGAATATGACGTGCCACTTCTCCTAGTTGAAATTCCTCCCTACAAATAGGGCATTCAGAAGGGATATTCCCTCTTGAAATGGTGACTGTGTACAATACATCCATGGCTTCTCTTGTCGTTCTAAACACAATTAGCAATTATTACCATCAACTGATGTTTTCAAACTTTCCTAGCGTACTTGAGTAATGTTTAATTAGTTTTCATTCAAATATTTATTCTAATGGAAGATATGTATAGACGTCTATAAACTACTTATATATGTAGTTTATATATACATACATGGAATAGTTGGTGTCGGCCATGGAATGCTATTTAATTTTAATTTAAAATTTCTTTTATTTATTTATTAAAGTTATTTATTAATTGGATTTTTTTTTCAAACTAAAAAAACATAACATGTTATTCAGAAGGTCAAATCAAAGTTACAGCTATAATACTCTAGCAAAAAATAACTAGTCTTCTATCTCGATTTCTCTGAAACTTTAACAAAAACTACAAAAGACTACAAGAACCGCTAACAAATACTTGTAACTAATTCCTTGAGATGGATGCAACCCATCAAATACATGCAAATAAAAAGAGACTAGAAAGTTCAAAATACAACTGGTCTAGAGGACAAAACAACCCCAAAAAAAGGGATATCATAGACTAACATACTGTAAATCCTAACTCAGAAAGATAAAACACATCATAGCTTCCCGAGTCAACCAGTTGCTCCTCCATAAATTCTTTAAAACACAAAGAGCCCTCCATTTCCTCAATTGATTTCGTTGACAAAGAATCAGCCAAAGTATTTAGTTCCCAATATACATGAGATAAAAATATTTGAGAAAAAATACTCCTTTGGATTCTTAATATTTTTCATCCTGAAAACTAAGTTTATAAGCTGTAAGGACGCCCTACAAGCAGCCCACTCAATAATGATTCAAGAGTCACCCCAAATATCTATGTTAAAAAAAACCTCTTATACGTGACACTCACATCAGGCCCAAAAGTGAAACAAATTCAACTTTGTTATTTGTTTCATCACTGAATCCCATTGAAAGATGAAGACAATGACCCTGCTTAATATTCAAGACCATCTGGGATCCACACATACCATTTTCAGAAGCCTCGTAAAAAAACAAGAGACACAATCATCCACTTTGACCGGTTTACATAACACACGAACTTTAGCTCTAGATTACGCTTTATAAAGCTCAAAAAAAGAACTGAAGGCTCTAGTTCATTCCTTCAAACATAAGCTTATTTGAGCTTTCCATACTTCCCATATCGTGAACATTGGAAGTTCAATGAAATATTGACAATTCTGAACCTAGTGTAAGAGACAACCTATAATGTCCTTTTGATATCAAAACTCTTGAATATGTAAGAAATGAAAATTTTTGGTCCACACCATTCTAAAGATGAAACATCTGCAAAAGAGCTCAACAATATATTCTTCCTCCTTATTGTTGAAAAACCAAATACCAGGACCAACAAAACCTCTTCTCAACAAGTTGTCCTATGTCATAATTTTATTCTCCAAACAAAGCCCCATATAATAGAGAATTCTTTGAGGGATTCTCCATTTCCATAAATTCTTATCCCACCACTTCAAATAACTGAAAGCATGCTGAGTCAATAAAACATTATAAGAATCCTTTGTAAAAATAATGTCATTAGCTTTTCCCCAATCCCACACAAGCTCAAAATATTTTCCTTTAAAAAAAATCATTTACATTTAAATTTCTAACAAAAATGTTCCAGTCTCCCTCAACAATTGTAAGCAGACGCAAATCTTACATAGAAAGCCAATAATTTAAAAAACAACCTTAATCACCAAATTTTGATTTAACATGGCATAGCACTTAAATATTAGTTGAATGAGGCACATAGAGCAATACATTTGACATCTTGTAATTCCCAGAAAAACCAACAATAGGATCCACTCCAATCTGAACTTGTATAACTCTAGTGACTCTCCAACTAATCCATTCTTTAATAACGGGATATATTTTAATAAACATTTCCACACCTTAGGTTTACTTCTCAAACCCTAAGATATGGAAAAATATTGGATATACTTAAGAATCATATAATTTACTCTACAAAGTATTACCAAAAATATCTCTCCACAGTTTTTGCAAAGAGAGCTTGACCAAATACAACCAAATTCGTTAATCCCCAACCTCCCTCACTTTTTGGACGAGATAGTCTTTCCCATGAAGAGAGATGTATTTTACTCTTATCCAATTTGCGTCCCGATATAAAATTAAAAATCCTTCTTCTAATAGAATTGATGATAGAAACTGGAATTATATCAAAAGAAAGCCGGTAAAATGGAATGTTTTCTATAACGGATTTCGCTAGAACAAGATGACTATTAGAGTTAATGTTTATCTTGGTGTAAGTTGTTGATAAATGAGAGATTCTATCTTTGATTGGTGTATGGTTGAGATATTATCTCAACCTCTATCAGGTATGTTTAGCATCTCTTAGTAATATCTCAACTCTATATATTGGAGTCTACATCTCTTGTAAAATATAGTTTAATATAATCAATTTATGCTTTGTGTGTCGCGATGTCTCCTCTCTTTTCTAAGTTGGTATCAGATATAGGCTGAGCGTTACTCCCTCACGGGAGTGCTCAGGATTATGAGAGAGAGGAGAATATTATTGTAGTATGTGTGTAGCATGGCGTTGAATGTTGTTTGTTGTGTTGAGATTTGTGCCTTCTTATTACTGGAGATCGCTAGGGCATAAAAGGAGGTGACGGTTGAGGCAACCGACGTGAACAAGAATCCTATGTGCTTTGCACTGCTAGATGATCCTATCCAACTTCTCTTACTTGTAGAGCCACCACTTAGTGAGAAGACAATGCAACAGCCTGAACAAGTCGCATTGAAGGTCTCCTACTGTTGTGTGGTAGATTGTGTGAAGAGTGTGAACGGAACCGCAAGAAAGGATCCACTGCCATATCATTGTTTGCTTCCTGATACTCACCGTGAGTTGTTCGCTGCGCGCGTGGAGGAGACACGAAAAATACGTGTTGAAGGGAGATCTGTTATGTGCTACCATCCTGCACTCGATTGCAAAGAAAGGACAGGAACTATCGCTACTACATTTCAGATTGCTTCTACATTTCATATCGGCTCACTGACATATGTTAATCCTCTCCATTCCCAAGGAAAATGAGTAAGATAGTTCATCACACCCTAGAAATCGAACAAAAAAAAGCATATTACTTGCCTCAAGTTTCGTGGAAATCGAACCAAATGTTAAGGAGTTCGTAAAGCTCATGTAATGTTGGGAAAATATCGTTGAGGATCGTGGCGAGAAAACATTTATTGCTAGATCATGGAAAGGAGGATAGTGGTAAGATTTTCTGAAATCCGATTTTCTGGCAAGTTTTGAAAATATTGCTGACTGAGATTGCTAATCCCATCATTGGCAGGTTGAGGCATGTGATATCTGGCCATCAAATCATCCCATTTCTGGCGAGTTCCTTCCATGCGCATTTGCTGAGATTGCAGTTCCTTCCACGTGATTGATTGGATGGCGCATTTGCTAAGAAAGGAGATTGCACTGTATGCGCCTCCATTGTGAGAGACAAAGCATCGATGACGCTTCTGGAGGAGTTACTTGTTTGCCTACAGTGTAGAGGAGCAGAAGGGAAGAAGCGTGGGTGAGCTAGATCAGGCCACCAGCGTCGAATCAGTCCAAGGAAGTAAGCGCCTATCTATTTTCTTGTTTGTTAGTGAAAGAGGTGAGCGAGTATTGACCTGTTGGACATCTTCCTGTAGATTTGAGCCACCGAGGGAGAGACTGGCATAGTTTGGTAAATATCATGAAGCAAATCTACCATGAAGAAGATTGGGAAGTATTTCATGTGGAAAATTTGTGAAGTGCGTTGGAAACCTACACCTCCAAATCTTTACAATGCTTGACAGTGATAGAAAGAATATGGTTGTGTTTTGTATTCTTTCTTTGTGTGTAGTGTGGATTCCCTTAATGATCTCTAAAAGTTTATATTTTTCTTGGTCAATAATGAAATGATGTAAATGGGTTTTGTGGTTACAATAATTTTTTGTACCTTGTTAAAATGTTGTGAGGGGTGCATGTTGAGTTCTACCCGACACCTATGAAAAGCTCTTTTTGGTCCAAGTTGTAAATGTTGGCCATTGGCAAGCTGATTTCCCTAGTTTGTTGCAAGACATGTTCAAACGTTCAGGCATACATGTTGTGGTGAGTAATCGCACTGTGTTTTCCCTCTTATACAAAGAGTGGATGTGGATTAAACTCTGGCTTGATGTGAATGGAAAGTTGAGATGAAACATTCTCACAGTATGAAGGACCGGTTATGTTTGACATTGATGAACCATGTAGCTAAAAAATGATTCCTAGGGCACTGGCAGGCACAGCGGCTAAGGACCCATGTACTCCGATAGATGGTTTTCTTTTTATATGGACGTCAACAAAAATGTATTAAAGAAGTTGAAAGTGATGAAACCTCATGAAGATCAAGACTACTCTAAAAATCAATTCAAGATAAACATTAAGGGAGGATGTTAGAGTTAATGTTTATCTTGGTGTGAGTTGTTAATGAAAGCACTGTGTTTTCCCTCTTATACAAAGAGTGGATGTGGATTAAACTCTGGCTTGATGTGAATGGAAAGTTGAGATGAAACATTCTCATAGTATGAAGCATTGGTTATGTTTGACATTGATGATCCATGTAGCTAAAAAGAGATTCCTAGGGATCTGGCAGGCACAGTGGCTAAGGACCCATGTACTCCGGTAGATGGTTTGGATGGTTGAGATATTATCTCAACCTCTATCAGCTATGTTTAGCATCTGTTAGTCATCTCTCAACTCTATATATTGGAGTATGGATGTATACGGTACAATATAGTTTAATATAATAGATTTATGCTTTGTGTGTCACGATTTCTCCTTTCTCTTTTCTAAGTATGACCTCCCAAAGATAGCCACCTAAAATTCCAACAGCTTATCCTTTCCTCAACTTTTAGTATAATCGAGTAACAATCCTGAAGTTGACAACCATTTTTTTTTTAAATAGTAACCCAAATATTTAAATGCATGATCAATTCCCTCAATTTTAAAAGGAAGTGGAGAGGCAATCAGATCGCATATCTTCTCATATGCACATTTTCCTAGAAAAATGACTTCTTTGGGGTTAATTTCATACTTGATGCACTACAGAAAATACCCAAAATAATCTTGTACACATTCAATTCCTCATTTGAACCACACCCAAATATAAGAAAATCATGTACTATGAGAAAATCATCTACGAACAGTAATTGCATGTCAACTCTAAAAAAAGGCATTATTAAAGACACCTAAGTGTATTGGAGGTCTCTTTCTCTTATTCCTAAAAGAATTTTAACAAAAAAATATAGAAAAGTTAGAAGTACATGTGTGCACACTTACAAGAGATAAGATTAATATCCTTTTGGTGAAGTAATTTAAAGAAATATTTGGTTTGTAATTTTAAGTATTAGATCATTTTTCTTCGACGTCAACTCATAAATTTTGTATGGTATTTGGAAAAGACTTGATGAGGAATAAATACATAGATTTTGTAACCTTCGAGCATGGGAGAATCCCGTCATTTCCATATGTTGGTGATCTCAAGTAGTTTCTTGAACCCTAATAAGAGCATGTCTAGCATTCATGAGTGGGACGCTTTGAAGGTTGAGCTTGGTACTAATGTGTTGATTGGTGGGGAGGGATCTTATTGCATATTATAGTATTTGGTCACTCTTTTGTATCCCAAAAATATTCCTTATTTAGTACAGGTAAGTGATTGAGATGTAAGACAACTCTCAAAGTTAAGAAGGAAGTTTGTGTAATTACTAGAAATAGTTGGTTAATGGAGATAAAAATAGTGCAATTGCATTATGTCTTGAAGTTGTAATGAATCAATACGGAGATCATTGGGAGTATTCAATGTGGGTTGTAAAAAAATTGGAGGTACTTAAAATGTAATGTTTGGTTACAAAGCTTGTCTTCAGTTGCCATGGATCACTATAGAGTATTGGAATTAATATTTGTTCTAGAAATTCAAAGGTAACATAAAATCTAGATCTTACTATTGATCCTCATAAACAACAAAGTTCTCAGCTTCATGCATTACCAACGATACAATTCAAGGGAATATTCTATTGTGTTGATTTGACTTTACATTTGGATAAAATATCATACAGCCTCACATTTTTACAGTTTGAAGTTAGGTTTAATGGAGGAAAGGAGCCTAGCATGACACGCTTTGTGGATGAGGGTTTTGTAGAACAAAATATATTGGCATTCAATGGAGCCTATAATACTATTTTGGATCCTATGGAAGTTTTTGAGCCACTGTCTTGGCCTAAGTGATGAAGTAGCACAATTGAAAACCTCATCACCATTAGAATGAGGTTTTTAATCTCCTACACAATATCTCGTGGCAAGAGATTCTCCCTCTTGGAGAGTTTTTTTTAAAAACAATATTTTAATTATTGTTTGTTTAAATAACTCCCTATTAGGATTGTGTTCATTATATTTTAGCATTTTATTAATGTTTCTAGATTTTACCTAAGTAGGATTATCTATGTATGAGAATTTATGTTTGCATGTGATGAATGAATATTTTATAATATGTCTTTGTATTATGATTAATACAAAAGGATACCATATTTTTCTTTCCTTTTTAGTTTTAAATCCCCTCTCCCAAGAAAAATGTATCACACTTTCTTTCATAGATATAAATAGTTTGTGATACATTCAACGCTATATTTTTACTTAGCTTTTAATTTCCTAGGAATAGACATCTTATCAACATCATCTATATCATATATATAGGCTAGGAATTTAAATTTGTTGACTACATGACAGTGAAATAGAAAAACAAATATCCAAAATCCATGGATAAAAATTAAAAAGGTATCCCATGTGGGAATCATCAAACAATCAACAAAGTAAGAGGAAATCTAGATTGAGGCAAGTTTTAGGCTAGTTAACCATAGTCTCATTCATATGTATGGATCAAGCCTATAAGTCCCATGTGTCTTAACCAAACTATGTACTAATGCATTCTTCTATTTGTATTTATATGAACTTGATTACCATCTATGTGACCTCATGCTAACATCCTATATCAACAAAGTCATATTCATATACCAGCCATTTATTCAACCTACTAGCAAAATAGAATCACTAGAGTTTTAGATATTGTTAATTCCTCTATCTTTAGTTACATCTGTATTAAATAAAATAACACCTACATTTATCTAGTTGTTTCAACCTACTCCTAGAAAATAAATAATCACTTATTGTGTCTTTTAGATACATACAATACCCATTAATCCCTAGATCATGGACCATTACATTTTGATTGGTATATTAGTATTGTTTTCATTATGCTTGGTTAGGTCCATTATCTGTGATTGTACCCATTGTGTCTTATATATTGAGGTGACCTTAATATAGTTATATGGATTTGCATTAGATAAGTTTGATACATGCACCTTAATATAGTTTCACATGTGAGTTAGTTAATTAAACTATCAACTTGGTACGGATATGGAATTGATGTTCATCCAGTAAGGTGAAATCTTGGAAGTAATTAAATCTACCATGTCCAATTAGGCAGATTCTAACCTAGAAAAGTTGGGTAGTTACTTTATAAAACTTAAGAAAAGTAGTTTTAATGATAATAAAATTATACCAATATGTAGTTTACTAACATAATGTTCATAATGAACACATTGCAGCTCCCAATGATCACTTGAGGATTTTGTGTTTCGACTAAACTGATATTTTTATCAAACATATGACGACTTAAGATGCAACAAGTACAAGTTCAACAATAGGAACATAGAGATTGGAGATGGATTTTAAGGAAGGACAGAGACCATATAGTCTTGAAGAGGAGTTTGTTGAGGGAAGAAGGTCAATTAGAAATAAGAGGAGAAGTGAACCATTAATCTTGGAGGATTCAGTGAAGAAGTGTAGAGAGGATAATGAAAGGATAATTCATATCAAGGAGTAGATTATGAATGATATAAAATCATTGAAGACCATCCAAATATATGATGAAAAGAGTCATAAAATAGGTTATGTGGGGTATAGATCATCTTCAAGGAGAACTTATCACTAAGAGAGAAATAAGGGGTATGCATCAAACAATACACAAAGTACTCCTAAACTTATCTCGAATGAGACATAGGAAGAGGAGGATTGCTTGAGATGAAATAATAGGAGAGCTTAGAAGGATCAAGCCCCCAACTTTTGATGGAGACATAAAAAAAGGGGAATACATTGAAGTATGGATGTTGGGACTCAAGAATTTCTCCCAATTGCTCCAATACACACCTAATATGGAAGCATGGGTAGACATATACCATTTACAAGGAAAGGAATCTGTCTGGTGGGATTAACTAGTTAAGCTAAAAGACATCGACCAAGACATAATCTATTGGAAGAAGTTTAAGAAGTACTTCCAGAAGGAATACCTCTTCGAGCATTACTATGACAAAAAATATGGAATATTTATTCAATCTTAAGTTGGGAAACATGACTATGGATACCTATGAGAAGAATTTCGTAGAATTTCTAAAGTATGTGGTATTCATCAAAGATGATAAGGTAAATATTCAAATATTCATAAGCAGTCTTCCTGAATATTATAGAGATAAAATCCTCTATGATAGACCAAAGAGCCTTAAGGATGTGATTTGGAAGGAAAAACACTTATATGAAAAAAACAAGAGCAAGTCCCCATATCAGAAGAATTGGAAGCATATGAAGAAGAGAAAGCAGGAGAAAAGAAAGAAATGTTTCCACCCTTCAAATATCAGAAACAATAATTCTTATCAATAAGGACAGTCAAGGGAAGAGCCTTTATGGAAAAGTTCGCCTGTGGAATGTTGGATATGCAAGGAAAATCACTTTTCCAATTAGTTTGCGTGTAAGAAAAATAACATTCACAACATTCAAGAGGCTTGAAATGTTGGAGATGTAGGTGGAATTTTTCAAAGGATCTATGCAGCCCTGGATGGGAGGCAAGTTGACCAGCAATCTCGAATGATTGAGGTAGAAGGTAATATTTCTAATAAAACCATTACTATTTTGATTGATTCAGGAGCTAGAAATAATTAAATTGCACCTAATCTAGTTGAAAAATGTCATTTGAAGAAAAGTAAACTTGAAATAGAAATTCTAGTATAGTTAGCTAAAGGAGACAAGATGAAAATCACTAAATTTGGAAAAAAAAATGTCCTTTAGAAATGAATGGAATGAAAACATTTGTAGACTTAAACATCCTAACCTTGGGGTCATATGATGTGTTGATCGAAATGGATTGTTTGGATGTACACCATGCAATTTTGGACTTGCATAATAAAACTTATACTTGTTTGGATGAAGAAGGGATCTAAGTGACAATAAAATGTATACCTAGAACCATATCTCTGAGGCATATCATAGCTCTACGATTGATGAAATATCTTAGAAAGGGATGCCAGTTATATGCAATTCATGAGGAAGAATCAAAAGAAGGAAACGAGCTAGAGATGTAGGATTATCCAGTGCTACAAAATTTATAGATATATTTCAAGAACCGACAGGAATACCTCCTAAAAGGGACATTGATTTTTATATTGACTTGGTGCCAGGAATAATACCTTCATATAAAGTACCTTATAGAATGAGTACTCCTGAATTAAAGGAATGACAAATGTAGTTAGAGGAGCTACTAAAGAAAGGTTACATAAGACCTAGTGTTTCACCTTGGGGAACTCCTGTGTTATTTACGAAGAAGAAAAATCAAACTCTAAGACTTTGCATAGATTATAGACAATTGAACAAAACAACGGTTAAAAAAAGTACACATTACCAAGAATTGATGACTTGTTTAATCAATTGAGAGGATACAAGGTGTTTTCAAAAATATATTTGAGGTCAAGATACCACCAAATTAGAATTAAGAATGATGATATCAGTAATATAACATTCAAAAAAAGGTATGCACACTATGGGTTCATAATAGTAGTGTTTGGTTTTACAAATGTACCTGCAGTATTCATGTGTTTAGCGAATTGAGTCTTTAGAAAGTACTGAGTTAATTTTGTAATTCTATTCTTGGAGCACATCCTTATCTATTCCAATACAAAAGAAGAGCATGAAGAACATCTAAGACTAGTAATGCAAGTTCTTAGAGAACATCAATTTTATGCCAAATTAAGTAAGTGTTATTTTTGTCAAGGAATAATCCACTACCTAGGGCACATCATATTCAAAGAAGGTGTTTCAGTAGATCCTGAGAATATAAGATCCATTATGGAATGGTAAACACCTAGGAATGTATTACAATTAATATCCTTCACGAGGTTAGTTGGATACTACCGATGGTTAATTGAAGGATTATAGAAGTTTGCTCATCCAATCACATCCTTGCAAAAGAAATGTGTAAAGTTTGAATGGAATTCTAAGTGTGAAGATATTTTTGAAAGAACTAAGGAAATGCTTACAAGTGCACTAGTGCTAAAGATTGCAAAACATAAAGGAAACTTTGTTGTATGCATGGATGCATGCAAGCACAACATTGGTGGAGTATTAATGCATGGTGGACATGTGATCAGTTATAAATTTGAAGGAACATGAGAAGAAATATGCCACCCGTGACTTAGAGCTTGCATCTATCATCCATGCTTTGAATATGTGGAGACATTATATAATGGGTAAAACGTTTTAGTTGATAACTGGCCGTGATGGGTGAAAAAACTTGTTTGAGAAGCCTAATTTGAATGCAATATAGAGGAGTTGAATGGAGTTATTATACGAATATGACTTTGACATCAAGCATATCAAAGGTAAGGAAAATAAAGTAGTTGACACGCTTAGTATGAAGATACATGTGATGCATGTAGAAACTATCATCACTAGCACATCAGATTTAAAGCATAAGATCGTTGAATCCAGTGTTATAGATGAACCTTATCAGCAGGTGAAAGAAGGATTGAAAAAACAGAAAATTCCATAGAAATTTGATAAGTATAAGTTTAAATAAAATAGGATCCTCATGCACATAGATAGATTTTGTGTGCCTAATATTGGAGATATAAGGAAGATGGTTATGGAGGAAATGCATGATATTCCTTACACTAGACATTCAAGTTGTTAGAAAACAGTATAAGTAGTTAGGAAACAATATTACTATCCAAGATGAAGAATGATGTTGCAGAATATATATCTAGGTGCATGGAATCTCAAAAGGTTAAAGTTGAACATCGACATCTAGTAGGATTGTTGCAGCCCTTGCCAATACCAGAATGGAAATGGGATGTAGTGACAATGGATTTCATCACCAATTTACCTAAGATGAGATTGTGAAATGATGATATCATGGTTTTGTTAGATAAGTTGACTAAGGAAACACACTTCATCTCAGTAAAGACAACTCATAAAGTAGATAACATTGCAAATATTTACATGAAAGAAGTAACCATATTTTATATGATTCTGAAGGCTATAGTATCAGACAAATATTCAAAATTTACTACTAACTTTTGGAAATTATTGTTCAAGGGGTTTGGTACAAGTATAAACATGATAACAACATACCGCCCTCAAACAAATCGACAAACAGAATGAGCTGTCCAAGTAATTGAAGATATGTTAAGGATGCATGTGATGGATCAACTATCAAACTAGGAATAGTTTTTGCACTTGGTGTCATTTTGTTATAATAATGGATATCATTCCTATTTGAAGATTAGTCTTTTAGAGGCCATGTATGGAAGGAAGTGCAATACTCCCATCAATTGGGATAACCCAACAAACAGAGTCATTGTTGGGATATAATTATTAAAGGAAATGGAGGATCATATGGTTAATATAAAACATAATATAAAGGAAGTTCAAGATATGAAAAAGAGTTATGTAGATTAGAACATAATATCCAGAATGTTTCAAGTTGGATATTATGTGTTTTTTAAATTTATACCCAAGAAGAGTTCCTTATACTTGGGAAATTGCTCCAAGATAGTTACCATATAATGTAGGCGTATCCAGGTAGGCAGAATCCCTACTACAAATTCTTGCATGACAACAAGAATCCACTCAATCCATATGGTGGGAATTCCCTGGTTCATCCTAGACAGCTTTCCCTTGAGAACTCTGAGTATAACTTGGTCCCCACCTTGTATGGGATGTACAAAAATCCTAGGGTTCCCATCGGGGCGCACAAGTCCAATATCTGCATTTAAAATGGATTAAAATTTTTATACATATGTTCATAATGTTATGATTAAAATTAATGTAAATCATAAATCAAAAAATCAAAAAAAATTGCTCTCCCCATGCTCCCCCTAGCGGGAGGACAAGATCATTGTCTCCTCAGAAATACAATCTTAAGTAAGGAAACTTCTCGAGAGATGGAAACTCCCTCTCCCACCATACATAAAATTCATCGTCATAAACACTATGGACCGATCCTCCACCAACTTGACGGAGGAAAACCTCTCCCCACCTGGTCAGTCTAGGTTGGCGAGGAGAAAATGTTGGTAGTGCTACTACAAGACTGATGGAAGGAACTCTCTCAAAGAAGAACGCTACCAATATGCTAGAGTATCCAAAGTTTTTTTGGCTTCCTCTCTTGCAGTCATGGAATTGATTTGTCATTATCATGATCATACCCAAACACCAGTCAAATGCAGTGTCCTACACACACTCCACTGCAACTCTCATCTATGTCTGAGTAGCTACATGCAATGAAGATGATCCTACAACCCTCGCCATTTTGCTTACCACTACTTATAATGGGAAGCTGGTTATGTGAACAATAGGGATGCATGATCCCTTCTTATGAGTGTATAGTAGGTCTCAACATAGTCCTGGACACTCATATGGTCACCACCCCTACAAGTACCCTCGAGGTTCATAGGAATACCTCTACGAGATAGCCCTGTAATGGAGTACATGTCGTCTAATTTTACCTCCAATATCTCCCCTTGAAGATCAAAAGCACCAAGTTTGTGATCCTAATAACTGATCAAATGCTCAAGTAAACGGACATTGGCCCGCATGTTGGAAGTACAGAAGAACTTCAATAAACCACTTTTTCATAAAGCTTGCAAAGTTGTGGAATCTCATAGAGCATCTCGATCCATGTCTTCATTCTCTCGTTCCATCCACTCTAGCACCATGTTGAACCTACCCAATTGACCACTATTGATCATTAGAATCCATTAAATTCTCTCAATTTTGGCCATGTTATAAACTTTCATATGTCACGCAGAACACGAGACTATTCTTTATACATCTCGCATGTCACACATGGGTTTATCTCAAGTAGGTCATGTGTAGAATGCGTGTACATGACTATCTTAGTCGCATACTTGCGTGTACTTCATCACTTTCTTAGGGTCATCTCAAAACCTTAAAATTTAAAAAAAAAATAAAAAATTACAGTAGATAGAATGAAGGAGAGGGAAGAGCCAACCAACCTAACACTTGCGGAATTTGAATTGGTCCATTGTTTTTTCCTCGTCGAGCAATCCAAATCAGAGGTGAAAATTTGCTAAATTGGGTAAAAAATAAAATGGTATGCTTTCTTTTAGTCTTTGAACTATAAATAGAAAATTTTCAAAATTTTGAACCTACAGTCTTTAGTTTAAAAATTAATTTTTATAAATGAACTAAGACCAGGTCTTTTTACTCAATGAAACAGGTTCTAAGTCTTTAATAAGTCGTTATCCAATCATATAGGGTAGGATTTGGTCCTCCATATATACTTTTGCATCTATACCTTATCCGTTGTTAACCCTAGGATTACCTCTTTCACCATGAACTATGGTGATTAGCCATTTTTACCTCATCTACATCATTGTTCCTCCATGGATAGGGCCTCCTTTTCATGGGTACCCTAGTTTAGAACACTTTACTATCTTTTGGTACCCATGTCGCAATTGTGGTAGGTTTGTGGGAGCCTTCTTAGTAGTTTTTCATGACAAAATGAGCCTTCATTTTTCATCTTTTGCGAGCTATCCCTATTTATAAGGCTCCCCACCCTTATGGAGTTTATTTAGGCCCAGGTCTAACTCCTCAAAATAGACTTGACTACTAAGTAAACTTGTTTGTTCAAACTCGTTAAGAATAAGTGAACGGGCATCCACATTGGTGGTAGTTTATCGCTTTTTCAGACCATGTGGAATAGTTACGAAAAAGGAGCACTCTCTTTTCTTCGAAATTCAGAAGAGTATTCTTAGGCATAGTTTAATCACTTTTCCAGATCTGAGGGACTAAACTTATGGAAAAGTAACACCCGATATGAGCTTAGTTTTCTCTCCTTTATGCTCTGAAACTAAACATGAAAAATATTTTGAGCATACTTTA
The DNA here is from genome assembly GCA_001517045.1 of Pseudotsuga menziesii. Lineage (NCBI taxonomy): Eukaryota > Viridiplantae > Streptophyta > Pinopsida > Pinales > Pinaceae > Pseudotsuga > Pseudotsuga menziesii. The sequence continues at coordinate 50,213 of LPNX010133355.1, forward strand.
TGTCTTTGTCATGCTCGCTAAACCCTAAAGAACAAAGCATCGAGTTTACTATTGTAATCCCCATTTCTCGTAATCAAATGGATATTTTCGAGTGATATTTCCTTCCTTCACACTTGTAAACCTCATGCTATTTGTTTTTTTTTGAAGGAGCGTTGGGTAGGTCGTAATTTAACCTTTTTTGGACCTTCCTAGCTAAGTACAAAAAAATGTGTGCCTTACTTCTTCGGAAGCTAAGAGAGTTCTTCTGTGGTTTTCTTTATATTTTTTCAGCCTCAGGAGACTAAATTGTACGAAAAATCACCCCCATGGAGTCTTTTTCGGATTTTCAAACTCTCAAAATATGAAAACACCAACGAGCATGTACTAGTTCAGGCTCATAAAATCCACAAATCAATAGCCTTATCAAGCATTATTCTCTCCGCTCTTCAAGCTTGTCAAAAATGAAGAGAGACGTGAGTTGACTTTCCTGGACTTGTTAAAATTTAACATGAAAGATAAGGAAGAATTACTCTCTTTGGGTTATAAATAGTCGTAGCATGTCCTTCTTGAACATAGCACTCTTTGAACTTTATGATACTCATGTTTCAGTTTACACTTTCATCTCAACTATTACTTTGAGTTTTTTACTCCTCCACTTGTCCTTTATACATGGGGAATCTGATCATGTCTCCTACATCACAGATAAGTCTAGTTGTCATATCTACAAGTTAAAATCTGCACTGGGTCATCTCTATGCCATGCTTACTGTTCAAAGATCTATCCCTTCATCTTATTATTATCCCAATTCCATCATTATCAATTCCATCATTATCCTATCTGAGTATTACTTGTGTATACCTTCTTGTATCAATTTCCTAGTCACTCTTGTGATCTGTTGGAGGATCTATTTCCTTCCTCATCATGGTACATTTTCTCATCAGCATTTCCTGAAGACGAAGACCTAGAGTTTTGACGATGGTACCTTAGGATTCACTGCCATTATTGGTGAAATCCTTTGCTTCAATTGTTAGTTTCACTTATTGTTTGACATTCTATTGAGTTCCTTCCATGTTCAACTTCATCAAATCTATTCACATGGTAGGGATTGTACTGGTTCCTTTGGATTTCAATGGAGACCTTAGGTTCACCTCTATAGCCTAAGTTGCGCAAGATTGTGTTATGATCAGTTGCACATCTTCGAGAGTTTGAAGACTCATCATTGTATATTATGGCTTCAATCCACCTTTGTAATATATGTGGTCTTGTTACTTGTATCATATGATGTAATCAAATATTGTAAAGGAGCTAGTGTTCCATTATATTGAACATGGCATCCTCGGATATGATTTTTTATATGACATTGATATGTATATGTTTCAGGTACTTCCTATGCTACCTTGGACACTTGAGTTCTCCAAGATTAAAAGATTGTAATGTATTTCAACCATCGCCTCCCTCTAACCTCACACATTAGGGGGCATATGTTATCATGTAAAATGGCACTTCTATATCTAAGTAACATCCAATATTCTGTGACACAAAAGGAAAAACTGGAAGTAGCCAAAACACTATATATTGGCATGACTGTTGATACATCATCTCTTGAATAGCTGAATATATTTTTATTTAGACATTAGGGTTGCACACGTGACTATTTTCACAACAACTTGTGTGTCACATGTGAGTATGTGCATTGCAACTCGTGTGTACATTAAACACGTGGGTTTCGTTAAAGCAAGGAGTGTGTCATACGTGACTTTCCTATATCAATACTCGTGTGTATATAATTTCAAGTAAAAAAATATAAATCACGATTAGTTGAGATCAGTTGAGCCCCTAATCATACCTATCTCATTTTTCTCATCCATATCAACCATATAAACCTATCTATTTCCCCATGTATAAGTAGAAGGCATGGGATGGAGCTAATCAATCATTATTAGAAGAGCAAATTTATGCTCATGGTATGCCTTCAGACATATTGGAGCAGCATAACTCAGTGTCCTTGGTTTGCAAAGGAGTCCTTCTTTCAAAAGTTGGGTTGTAATCTCACCATCTCTGTTTATTAATAAATAAAGTTCTTCTTCTAAGAATTTGCACTCTTGTATATGTTGTTTTATGAATATGTTATTTTGTTAACCATTGATATATATAAGATATTTGCAAGAAGAACTTGTTCTTTTCAGATGATTGGAGAATGTCGTGGAAGCTATGGAAGTGACTGGAAGAGGAGAAGAAAATATTGGATCAATCTTCATAAACCAAGTTTGCTAAGTTTTCTTCCTATTCCTATTTCAATTTCTACACAGCTGATTGTCTGCAAGTCTATCTTAGTAATTCGGTAACCCCAGAGAGCCTAGGTTATAAGGGTGTGTTTTCTCGAACAACATGAGCTAAAATAAGCTTCTTTTCCTTTAACCACTACAAGGTTACTATTAACAAAAGTCCCATTCTGGTGATTTTCCACAAATATACCACCATATGACTCGAGGGACAAAAAATCTCCAAGAATAATATCTCTGAAGGAGCGAGGTGCAATAGGAAAAGTTCTTCCCTCTGTTGGATTTAAGTTGAGGGACCTGGGCCCAATGAATGCAATGCAACATTAGATATTGGCATTCATGGACATGGATATTTTAGAGGAAGAACAATGCCCTTAATGCATGATGGAGAGTAGGTTTCCTCAAAAAGTGTGTGGTAGAGTTCCTAGATGCACACAAACAAGGAATGTGTGATAGTTGTGAAGGTCCGTACCACAACGGGAAATCCCTCCACATTCAATAATTATGTGCAAAACCAATGAGGGAACGGGAGCATTTTTGGAGAGAAATATAGAGGGTTCATGCATACTCCATCCATCACTTAGTTCTAGTTTAGATTCCTTTTCCATTTAGCAATTCAATTCTATTTATGGTTTTGCTTTAGTTAGATTTGCATGCATTTATATTAATCCTTGCATGCATTAATTACTAAAGTATGTAAGGTGCATGAAACCTAGCTAAATTTAGTGAAGTGTGTGCAACCTAGTAGTTATCATATGGATATCAAGGAGGATGCATGCATCAAATTATACCTACTCTTATTCTCAATGTATAAAAGAGAAGACAAAGTAGATAATCGTGATAAGGAACAAAAGGGAGAATCAAAAGAGAGATGAAATTCAGAACTGTAGTGTAGTTGTTGTTTCCCCTCAATTTTTATCAAATGCCCCAAATTATTCTCAGGAACTTGTTGATGGAAAATTTTCCTTGTCAAAGCTTGATTTTCTCGTGCCACCACTTCATTCATCCTTATGTAGTTACCTTACACCATCTTAACCTTGTGTTTTGTGTCATTTATGTTGTCTCTTCTTATGGTTTCGTTTAGGAAATACTTTTCTTTGCTTCAATATCCCACTTCTTATTTTCCTAAAACTGAGGAAGTGTTTCTGAAAATTCCAATCCCTTTCAATTCAACATTCCACACTAGGTCTTTCTTAGGGTTTCCCTCCTCTTCCATTCAAATATGAATATGAGTGTTTACAAATAGTAAATTTATTGATGGTGATGGTTTGTCATCATGTCTTAATTTGTTACATTTTACTAGAGGAAATAATGGAATATTTCTTGTAATTTTATCATTATCATTTTGGTTTAGGATTATAAAGGGTCTTGTTGTTATGCCATAGTTTCCCCTAAATACTCTAGAATTATACCTCCATATCCTTCCTCTAGAGTTCCATCTACTTTGGGCCCTTTAGTGAATATGGATCTACCCTCAAAAGGGTCATCAAGGTAGTCTGCAATCTCTTCTTCCATTTTTTATGCCTAGAAACCATAACCCCTGCTTCGTTGTATATTATACACTTAAAATTAATATACTACCACAAACAATTGACAGGGAACATTATGATTACTACCACAAACCCTTCATGGACTTACATCATATTTAAAAGAGCACCTTATGAACAATTTTTTATAGTTTTTTATAAACAACATTTCATGTATAGCAGCAATATGATAGCATTCAAAGACACACACAGTTGGATCTTCTAGTTTTGATAGCTAGAAACAATTTCTCTTTTTTGGGGGTGAAATAAAATATCAAGGACATACATAGAAGCATATTGATATATCTATTGAACAAATTCATAGGATTTTCTTTTGGAGAGGAACAATTTTGTTATATTGGAGCTTCAAGGCTCGTCCTTCTTGTAAATGTATGAATGCATACATCATGCGAGTATAATTTCATTATTATAATAAAATTACAGCTTTTTCCCATGAAAAACAAATTATCGTATGACAAGTACTATTAGACTACATAGGAGAATAAAAAAATGGGGTATAAATTAAGCTCCCTTAAATAAAATAGTTTTCTAATAGCAAGAGTGATATTACTAGAAAAAAAAATATCTTGGAGGAAAAGTTAGTTTCCACAGAGAAATATCAATAGCCAACCAAGGAAATTGTTTGCTTACTAAAATAGAAGCAGGTGAATATTGAAACTCTAAAAAATTCTCACATTTTAGACATGTCCCCATAGTCCAGTAGTTAATGGAGAAAAAACCTAAACTAATAGAGGAAACTAACTTCCTGAATGGTGAATATTCTCAACTTAATATTAAGAGCATGTCATTCGATGAGGAATTGACTTCATTGGAAGTGACTAAGGTAGATTTCATTACATTGACTTCATTTCATCACAATTGGATGAGGTTTGGGAAGAGATAAAGACATTGAAGATCAAATATCATATATTAGAGATGTTCATATCACCCTCTCCCACCACCATAATATTAGATTCAAGTAAATTTTACACTCTTTGGATAGAACAAAAAATAAATGAGTTGCTAAAATAAGTGACATATTGAAAGGCTAAACATTAGGAGGTCACCAATCAAGATGTTACTTTATACAAATTTGTAGGAAAGAGAAATGATTAGATAAAGAAGCAAAGTTGAAATCTAGATGAGGCCTTGAGTGAGGAGTATAACATTTATCCTCCCTAACAATCTGAGCTAGGTCTAGTTTAAATAATGAAACCAACGCTACTTGCTCACATTTCAATATGGGAATAGTTTTTTTTTATATTACTCAATACCATCGCATTTTCAATGAGCACATATACTATATCCAATGAGGTTTCTATATAATTGATGGTAAAGGTGTCAGATATTTGTCTACTGTTTTGTCATATATCCGATGGACATCCAACAATAATTCGACAAGGTGTTATTTTTTATTACATCTTATTGTCTTAGTTAGGATCTTTATTTTAAATAATAACAAGTACAACAATATGCATAAGATAGAACAGATACACAAGACACAAAGAGTTTCACCAGGGAAACCATAATGGAGAAAACCCTATGGCAAACTTCCTCATAATAGTACAGTCATAAAGATTGTGTCATATGATTAACAATCCCAGTATTAAAAAGTCTCCAACATCTATCTATCTCTCCTACTTGTCTCTCTCTCTCTTTCATGAGAACCTGAGTGAGTGTAAGGTGTGTATAAATGAGGGAGGGTGCCTCCCTAGTTATACTAATCAAGTGATTGACCTATTACATGATTGATTCCAACCTATTACACTAACAGGGATGAATTCTCCTAGAGAGACTCCAAAAATACATTACATTATGTTTCATTGGGGACTATTTCCCCGAATTACAATGGAGCTTGCACCTCAAGTTCCATACACAATAATGACATCCCGAAAAGAGGAAAGCATATCTATGATGGGGGTACAACAACATACAATGATAATATACATTAGAATATATGTCGAAGTTACACATACATTAACACTCCCTCTTAACTAGGAAAGTATTATCTCTCTTCCACATTCATCAACACATCCAATCCAATCATCATCATGGAGTCATCATCATGGATTCATCATCATAGTTTTTTGCATCATAATATTCTTATCAATCATCGAATGGTACTATCTGTCATCGAAAGTTTCTATAGAGCCAACCCTTTTTCATGCTAGGTGTACGTCTAGTTTTCATCTAGGTATTCATAACAACTACGAGCAAGCCATCGTGTAGGAATAGTCTAGGACCTTCATTATATTTCCACGAAAATAACTCGTGTCTCCTACCTTCATCACATTGTATCCAAATCATCTCTTTTGTCCTGCACAAAAAGAAGCAAATCACATCGAGAAAAACCTATATGCAAACGACCTGCATTCTATCACCATAGTAGTATGCCGGGATATTTCACGTCATCAAGAAAACATGTTTCATCCAATATGAAAGAATATTCTAGGAGCACACCAAGTGGATTATGTCTCTCCGCAGTCAATCTACATTCTACCAGCATATAAGAATTTCCCAGGTGCACCTCACATGCTTCGTGACCTTATCATCTACAACATTGGAACAAACATATATAGATATATGTAAGGACTGATTACAATCAAACAACTTGCTACAAAATGGATTTTACATTCTAGGTCAACCTCAAGGAATTATTACATTTGAACAACCTACTTTCAGGATATTTTCCATTAAAACAATCTTCGGGGTGTATTACATTCGAGTAATCTTCATACAACGCCAGGGATCCTTTTTACACACGGACAACCAGCAAGACTTATTACATCCAAATAACCTGCGTACCACACCAGGGATCATATTTACATTTGGATAACCTGTCTCAGGAATGATTACATCTAAGTAACATGTCTATCATGTCAAGAATCATATTTACACACATAAAACCTACATGATTGATTACGTTCGAGAAACTTGTTACACCAGGATGTTTCCTACTTGGAGAACCTATCTCATTTCTCATGTGAGATATCATGCATCTGCATCTTCTGGTATCTCTCTATTGCAATCATAGAAACATATCAAGTTTGATTACATCGAAGGATAACCTGCGAGCTTCACCATGAATTATTACATCCAAAGACAACCTACATGACTGATTATGTTTGAACAACATACGATCTTCACCAAGATTTTACGCTCAGTCAACCTATCTCTCTAGCTATGCTAGAACTCGACACTCCCTCTTTCGAGGGGTCACGTTCGAGATCACACCAAGTGTTTCTAAGAAGTAATCAAACTTCACTCTTTCTAGAGGCTTGGTCAACGCATTGGATATCTACTTGTTTTTTGCCACATACTGGAGCTTTACATCTCCTCTCTGCACCATATCCTTGATATAGTTGAACTTGATCTTTATGTGCTTCGACGAACATAGGGTTCTCTGACAGCTTCACGCAACTCTGATTGTCACAGAAGATAAAACTCACATCTAAATTGATATAAAGCAAGTCAGACAGTAGCTTCCACAGCCACACTACTTTGCAACTAGTCGAGCATGCGAAAACATACTCTTCCTCGGATATACTCAATGCCACGCATGAATGCTTCTTGATAAACAAGGAGATCATGCCACAACCCAAACTGAAGAAGAAACCTGAAGTGCTCTTCCTATCAGTGACTCTTCTTGCCCAATTTGAATAAACATATGGAATGTAGGTTAATCTTATGATTCGCATCATACATGAGCCCATAATTCACTGTACCTTTTAGGTATCTCAATACATGTTTTGTAGCTATTAGGTGAACATGTATTAGATCCATTAGGAAAAGGCTGATGGTGTTCAGAACAAAGCATATGTCAGGTCCTGTATTCGTTAGATACATCAATGATCTAATCAGCGGAAGATACATACTAGAATCAACCAACTCAGATGAATCATAGCACGGAAGCTTCAAGTTTGATTCCATAGGTGTGGCTATTGCCGTGCAGTCCAACATTTTGAATCTCTTTATAATATCCACTGTAGATTTTCCTTGTCCAATAAAAATCCCATATTCACTCTGCCACACCTCTATTCCTAATAATTAGTGCATCATACCTAGGTCTTTCATCTCAAGCTCTGTAGCAATTCTCCTCCTTCTATCTTTAATGACTTCATCCTCACTCGTAAGAAACAAGTCATTGACATATTGCAGGAGAATCACTAGTATTCTACCTTCAACATGGCATTAAAGGTTGGAATCTTCTTTACTCTTGGTAAATCATTCACTCATCAGGAGGATATATATCCTTCCATACCATGTCCTCGGTACTTGTTTCAATCCATACAAGTCCTTCAATTTTCACACATGATTATTCATGTCATGTGCCTTGAATCCTAGTGGTTCTTCCACATACACTTCCTCCTCGACTACACCATTCAAGAATTATTTCTTGACATCCATCTGGTGTATATTCCATTTCATAAGTGCATCTAATGTAAGTATGGTCCTAATGGAAGTGTACCTCGCCATGGGTGCAAATGTCTCTTAGTATCCTGTGCCTTCTTTCTGTGAGAAGCCTCATGCTACGAATATTTCCTTATATTTCTTGATGTTTCCATCTGCATTATTCTTGATCTTATCAATACACTTAGAAGTCACGATGGACTTCTTTTTTGGTCTTGAAACTATCTCTTAGACATCATTCTTCATGATCGACTAATACTCCTTGATCATGGAATCCTTCCATTCTTTATTTTCTACAAACCCTTCATAGGTGGAAGGTTTCTTTTCAATGATGTCATGCAACAGATCCACATAGATCTTGTAAGGATGTGTCTTTTTTCTTTCTCTATGAATTCCTTCTGGAGCACTATAGAGAAAGTCCCACCTTTCTGCTTCTTGTATGAGCTCCCATTCCCATGTTGGTTTCTTCTTGTAGGAATCCTTCTCAAGAAGAGTCTCTACTGGCTCTTATATTTCTACCATGCCATGATCTTCATGGTCTTCTAGAATTCCTTCTCCAATTTCCATGTCTCAAACTCTCGTTTCTTTAGGTTCCTCGACCTCTTTAGATCTAAAGTATGTTGAGTCTTCATCAAAGTTTACATCTCTGTTGATGTCAATCTTCTTGAATCCTGGGAAGTATATTCATTAGGCCTTTGATTTATCAGTGTATCATATGAATATACACTTCCTCCCAGAAGGATCAAGCTTGGTCATCTTCTCCTTTGGGATATTTATGTACACCTGGAAATAAAATATTCTAATATGGTTGAATTTTGGTTTCTCTCCTGAGAATTCCTCTTCTAGAGTTTTGTTTTCAAGTACTCAATGAGGAGTACGGTTATGTACATACATAGTTGTCCTTATTTCTTCTGTAGAAAGGTATGTAGGAATATCCTAGTCATGTAGCATTTCTTTCGATGTTTCTATTATGGTTTGGTTCTTTCGTTCCGCAACCCCAGTCTGTTGACAATTATATGGAGTTCTCAACTCCCTCTTAATCCCATACTCTCTCAATATTTCCTTGAATTCTTCCAAGGTGAATTCTCCGCCATTATCTGACCACAAAGTCTTGATCTTCCTTTCAGTTTGGTTCTCAACCAAGGCTTTATATTCCTTGAACTTTATTGAATACTTCCATTTTCCCTTTCAAGAAATATATCCAAGTCTTACATGAGAAACCATCTCTAAAGGAAACATACTACACATACCCTCTTAATGATCTAGAAGACATCAGTATACATACATATGAGTGTACTATCTCCAGTATTCTCTTAGCCTTGCTTTCACAACTAGGAAATGTCTTCTTTGCATTATTTCCTTATACAGATCCTTTGCAAATTCCTTCATTTTTTCTTGGATCTCTGGAATTTCTAAGACTACTTTTCTTGCCCTTAGTAGTGTTATGTTGTGCACATGTGCAAGCCTTCGGTGCCATAGTTCACTTGGTTCTATTGAATACAGGGATAAATTTAGGGGCAAATTTTAGCCCAGTGGCCTATTTTTCCATGTTTTTCTCCCAAAAAAGATTCGCCATTTTGCATTTTTTGAAGCCCTGTTTTGCCCAATTCTGATGGGGTAAAAAAATTTCACCCTAAAAATCGCCAAATTATTATATAAACGATATAAAATCCTTGGAAATTAAAATATTTTTTGAAAAATATCGCCAATCATTTTATAGTTGGCGTTTTAAGAATTGATAATATTCGCCAACATTTATACACTTTTAAATAAGTATGGCTCCTTAAAATCATCCCTGATTGAATCATGAACCAATGCTTATTCAGGTTGTCCCTTTAGTTTGTAGAATCCATCGTCTTGTTCTGCAATCACCATTCCATGATCTATTGTATTTCCTTTAGGCCACATTAGCACTTGGCCATTGAAAAATGAAACTCTCATTTCCTTTGCATCTAGTGCAGAGATGGAGAGAAGATTCTTCTTCAATCCTGAAACATATAACACATCCTTCATCTTTAAATATTTCTCAGAGCCTAGCTTGTATGAAGCTACTCCACTCCCTTTTGTGGGGTATTGATAATCATCCCCAAGTTTAACCTTCTGAGGTGACTCGTGCTAAGACATGTTAACAAATGATTCTTTGTATCCTGTAATGTGTTTAGATGCCCCACTATCCGCAATCCAATCATTACTTCCATGTGAGATAGTTCCAGTAAGTTTTGATATTAGCACTTACTCTTCATATGAATCATCCTTCTCTCTTCTAAATTTTTTGTTTGTTGGTTCATCATCTTCAACAACATTAGCATGGTGTCTCTTTTTCCTGATGGGATAGTCTCTTGCAAAGTGTCCATTTTCATCACAAGTGTAGCATTGAACATTGGAAGGATCTCTCCTGATATTCTTTTGTTTATTTTCCTTCTTCTTGTTATGATGATGGTTCTCCTTCTTCTTCTTCTTCTAGTTCTTCCTGGTGTGAACTATGAGAGATTGATATTTAGTTTCTCCCATATTCTATTCTCTTGTTATGAGTCAAGATTCAAGTTGTTATTTGATTTGAGAAACCCTTGCAAAGTAAGACTATATAGTCTCTAAGTTTTGTCTCTTCACATTCTTCAACTAGTTCCTCAAAGTCATCTTCTGGTTGATGTTCTTTCCTTCGAACATCTTTGTCAAAGAATCAAATACTTCCTTCGGTGTCTTAAATGATGACACATGTAGGACGAAGTGATCCTTGATTGAATCTAAAATGATTCTCTTGGATTTAAACCAATTCTTCTTATCAATAGCCTTATCTTTATCTCCCTTGGGTTCTGTACATTCTCCACTGATGTACTGATCCTAATCATTTTATTCAAGGATCAGGGAGATTATGTACTTCCATGCTAGAAAGTTATCAACCCCTTCAAGATTTTCCTCAAGTTGAGTATGATGAGTCATATTTTCAAATGAGAAACTCAAATGGAAAGAGCAAAGATTTAGATCTTACCGATTTGAAGTGACTGACTTGATTCTGGAACTAGATGACCTAGGGTTTGTTAGAGAAACCCTAATTTTCCAAAATTGGAGTTTGGGAATTATGTTTGGACAGAAAGATGTGCCTCCTTGAGGAGAATTTCTCACCAAGGTGCTTTTCTGAAGACTAAGTTGGGAAGCCTATGAAACTTGATTCCATAATTACTACCCGCATTGGTGACAAGGTCAAAATTGAAACTTCTTCAAAAATGAAACCACTTTCACCAAAATATGTTCCCTACTAAGGTGAGTTATCCTAGACCTCTTTTCTTGATGAAATGTGGAGAGAATACCTTGAACTAGGAATCCCTAGTTTTCACTATTGTGCAATGGCTTCTTTTAGAGAGGCTCTGATACCATGTTAGTTTTTCTTATATCTTATTAGCTTAGTTAGGATGTTTATCTAAAAGAATAACAAGTACAACAATATGCATAATATAGAACAGATACACAAGACACAAATATTTTCACCAAAGAAACCATAGAGGAGAAAAACCCACAAACTTACCATGAATAGTACAGCCACAAACACTCTTCCATAAGATGAACAATCCCAGTAATAAGAAGTCTCCAACAACTATCTATCTCTCCTCCTTCTCTGTCTCATGCGAACTTGAGTGAGTGTAAGGTGTGTATAAATGAGGGAGGGAACCTCCCTATTTATACTAATCAAGTGACTAACCTATTACATGACTAGGGTTGACCTCTTACCCTAATAGGGCCGAATTCTCCTAGAGAGACTCCAAAAATACAGTACATGATGTTTCACTGGGGACTATTTCCTCGATTTACTATGGAGGTTGTACCTCAAGGTCTATACACAATAATGACATCCTGAAAGGAGGAAAACACATATACGATGGGGGTACAACAACATACAATGATAATATACATTAGAATATCTTATGAATTTACACATACATCAACAGGAGGATGCTATACCTTTGATGAAAAAGGTTATCAGATCTATCGTTGAATTTCTAACCCATACATGTCAGTTATTCGATAAGGCTCGGAAGAATAAGTTGTTTGTTAATCAACCAAGTATGGGTCATAAATTAGACAAAATATCATCACTTTTGTCATGGATAAATGGTCACATGTCGGTTATTTGAAATCCTAGGAGGAATAAGGTGTTAGTTAATAAAAAAAATATGGGTCATAAATTCGATGACAGGTCATATTTTTTCATGGATCAATTGTCACATGGCGATTATTTGACAACCCAAGAGTAATAAGGTATCATCTAATCAACCATGTATGGGTCGTAAATTCGACGACAGATCGTTGGATTTTTTCATGGATCAATGGTCCTTACATGTCAGTTATTCGACAAGATGGGAGGAATAAGGTGTCAGTTAATCGACCATGAATGGGTCCAAAATCCAATGACAAGTCCTCAGATTTTTGTCTTTGTTATGTTGTATTTACGTGCCGGTTATGCGATAAGTGGTTTTCATACTTACGACATCATGTTGTATTTGTCGGATATCTGATGATTTTTTATCGACTTTTAATTAAAAAACTACTTTGTCGGGCGTTAGATAGAGTGTTGTCAAAATTCAAACAAATATGTTGGTTGATTTTGGGTTCAAATTTACTAGTGGCTTGAAAAAACGATTTTGGTAGGTATTTATAAATATCTAGCGAAATTAAGGGTATTCTTTAATATCCCAAGAATGAACGTGTTATGACATAGTTTCACAAAATGAAGACCTCGTGCATAGACCATAGGTCCCATAGAAAGGTCTTGTTTGGTGCTTTAAATCCTTGTCCATGTCCCTTGAGACATAGAAGCCACCTTTAGCGCATAAGTCCCAAATTTCATCCATTAGGCATGGTCAAGGAACCATAAACTATACCATGTACTCAAATCCTCCCTACGGTTCCCATATCCCAAGTTAGAGGTAGAATGATACTCTAAAGAAACCATTGGTGGTGGTATAAGGCATTATTATTCGAGTTGTGTAACTAAAAGATTATTTTAAGTCAAAAGGGTTGGGTTTTCTCCCTTAGAAATGTCCATGGTGCTACGACCCATCCCTAATGCTAAAAACCTTCTAATGTTGCATGTATTTCCACTGAAAGATAGATTTCATAAATAAGTCATGTATGGTAGTTTTGAGGCCTTGTTAATGGATTTTGAGCCCTCAGAGCTACTTTTTGGGCATGATGGTTCATTTTCATTGCTTACCCTTTCTCCAAACCTCCAGATCATTACCTAGTTTACAAAATATACTAATGGTGCTAATATGTTAACTCAAATATGAAGGATTCACTTGAGATTCCATATATGTCTGTTCACGACATTGTTTTTGGCTCTAAATGCACAAAATTATTCTTTAGGGGCCAATGCGTAGGATTCCTCTTGTGACATTCTTAAGGGCCATGTGAATCATACCTTCTAATGGAAAGATCATAATAGTGCCCATAGACCCTTAGGAGGTCATATTTTTTTATTTGAGGAATCAATCTTGATCCTAAATTTTTATCCTCTTAATTAGGTCAGAAGCCCTAAATTTTCTCCCTCAATTATTTGTAGGACCCTTGGATCTATACCTAGTGATCATGCATTCCTAATATCATTAGTATCGCTACTCATATCCAAGGATATGCTAGAGGTCATGTGTGGTGGACTAAGTCTTTGTTCCTGAACTTCAATGATTACATTCTTGTTTTATGGTATAAATCCTAAGTTTCATCCCGCAACTATTTATAGGGCCCAAACACTCATACCTACACTCCAAGACCTTAGAATGCCCACACTAGTATTCATACTTGGCATCAAGGCTAGCGATGAGAAATCCTATGTCATGGACTTGGGTGTTATTCATGGAAGTGGATAGCTAAAACTCTTGATCCCAGTGGTTAAGGATAGAGGGGGTGAGCGAGGGAAGAGGGCTTGAGTTGAGAGGAAGAGAGAGGGGGAATTGGATGGATAGGAAGTTATAGGGGGGATTCGGTGGAGAGGAAGGGAGAGGGGGGATTGGATGGATATAAAGTGAGAGGGGGGATTGGGTGGATAAGAAGAAAGGGATGGGATGGGGTTATAGAGAGGGATGGAGGTTTTAAGGAGAATAAGAGAAAGAAAAGAGGATTAAAAGAGAATGTGTGTGCTGTACACATGCAGGATGATACACATGTGCGTTAGTACGTGTACACGCTAGTAAATGTATGTGCCATTAAGCTCAATTTTTTTGTTCCCTTGCCATTTTTATTTAGGGTGGGATTCCCAAACATTAAGTTTCATAATGAGTTATAAAAAAACACACCCAATTATGTATCTTTAGGTTTTTCACCCTTCGTTCTGCATATGCTCCACTTGTGCACTATTGATGAAACTACACACACTTTCAATATTTGTGTGTAGATTATATATATATAATAAATTTGTAATGCTTTTCTATTTTCAATTCATTTTTAATTGCACTTGTGTCAAAATTGTTTAAAACATATGTCATTTATTTAGGTATAGCTTTTTATTGGCTCACGTATTTCGAAAATAGAAAAGATCCTGCACAAGAATATAATAATACCTACCAAAAAAGAGTTGATTGATTATGTTAAGACCATGATAGGGTGGACCAATTCTCAACCATTCTATTTTAGGGCCATATTGACATCCTTAATTTAAAAATATATATAATATTAATTTTAAAATTTTTGGAAAAATAGCCCTGCACAAGATCCACCTGTTACTTATGACTCTACATTTCTTTCACAAAATTTGACAATTTACATACCAAAACGTGGACCAACACAAACATGTGCATTATGTTTTAGAGAAAAAATAACATACCGATCTTATAAGAACGACACTTTGAGGTAGCCATACCTATTTTCCATAAATTAAAGTTGTGTATGCCGGAAGGTAATCCGATTGTCTATGTATCATATTTTTACACCTAATTCTAAATTTTTTTATAGGTACGTCTAATAATTCATTTTAATGATCATATTTATTTTTTCAAGCATGTCATTGCTACTAACATGTCATGAGTGGGTATCATTACCTTGCGTCATTCCACTAGTGACATGGCTATCATCTATAATTGCAGACCATTATCATGTCAACTCAAGAGGATGCTAATATGTGAGAACACCTCATAGACCAATAATGCAAAAAAAGTTAGATCAAGAACCTATTCAGTTATTGATATGTCTTATGTCACCAATTCAACATTATTAGGTGGTTGTTGTGATCCCTAAGAATAAGACGATCTATGATGAACACTTCAATAAACCTTATTACATAACAAGAAATCACAAAAGATTTATTATACCATTTAATGTTTATTTCATGTAATATAAAACCACACCATAGTGTGCTCGACATAAGTGCTCTCGAGGAAGAGTTCAAACATAACAAAAAATATCACACCATACAAAAAAGAAATTGCGAGAGATGCTTTATAGATGAGATGTCGTGAGGCTAGTAACCATGATAATTAATTTGAGTAAATGAATACATATAAGTGATTTTTTTTTAGTAATAATACACATCCATTAGGGATGGAATGCTAACATCAATAATTTGGCTAGCTCAGTCATAGCCAAAACATCCAAATAAAGTAAATTACAATAAATGGGTAATTTACCCTTATGTGGGCTCAATAGTCCAATAATACATCAATACAATACAATAGGTCAACGCATGGCCTTAAGTGATGATTGACTTGATAATCTCCACCCTCCCCCTTACAATGGATGAGGGGTAATGCAAAATGAATTAAATTGACAAATAATCATAATATACATCTATTGGTCATCAAAATACCCCACCTTAATGTTGATGCAAGGGTCATCAAATGTCATACTACACTAAGAGAATATGAGCTACACACCTTTGGTAGCATTGATAAAATTCCAAAGACTTTTTTATGGATCAAATTTGTATTTGGGAATAGTAGAACGTTTAGCTCAATAATAACCTGATATGGAGGTTACCATGAATAATGAATTGTAGGTCTTGAAAGGAAATTGATAGCTTTTGTTAAAGTGGAAACAACCCATTTTTGTCTAGACAAGAATTATGTAGTAGAAGGATCATTATTTTCCTCACTCATTACATACCCATTCATATTAAGGGTATTATCACATGTATGTACACCAGTATAGATCCATCTTAACTATGGATCTACCAAGCGCTGAGAAGGATCAAGTTCTCTTGAGGTGCAAACCCTTTTTACTTCACAAAAATTTCTAATAAGTATTCCTACTTGGGAGGGAAATAGACAACTACACTAACAAGGATCATTGGGTTACATATTTGGTAAAGAAGTACTAGCAATAATTACCTTACCTAATAATGGAAGACTAAGAGAAGCATTTGTGTGAGAAGAGAGACCATAGGATGAAGTAATCCCATAGATATTTTAGACTTCCCAATAACTTCCAATGAATAAGTGAGAGGATTGCATATGGGTGAACAAAAATTAGAGATGGTAAAGGTCCACTACACTAGCTAAGAATCATCAAGTAACCCAAGAAGAAAATACGAGGCGTGATCCCTAAATCCATGTCACAATCCCTCATTGAAATCACCATTAATAAGAATTGATAACAGGCATCCTAGAAAACCATGAGGAAAAGATTCATCAAAGATAAATGAGAATGTTCAATGCCCTAGTGAGAGGTGGGATATCCTAAAAACTATCAATGCAACTAACAAGATCCGTACAAGGGCCATAATGTACAAGTAATATATCTTTCATTTGATTAGATAGTTGGACCCATGCAGTTGATCCAAACATCCGTAAGCGTGAGATCAAGGGATTTCCACGGGGTCTTCCCTCAATGAAATTACACCATAACACCGTTGTTGAAGGGATATTAAAGAATACCCCTAATTTCACTAGATATTGATAAATACCTACCAAAATGCATTTGTTCAAACCCCCTCTTAATACATATTTCTAATTAAAAAAACCATATATTTATGAGATATTCCCTATTTTTACTAGATAACCCTTTTTATACCCCCCAATACCTATAAAACCTCCAACCCTATTCCTCACCCCCCAATACGTACAATATATTGACCTCATTTTTCACATTTTAAAAATCCCCCTTTATGAATGAGCGTGATAAGATATTGGTCAACGAGGTGACTTCTTTATGGATTGTTGCCATGCACTCGCCCACAAGGAATCATACTAATCACCATATGTGTAGGTGTCAAATTAATGCTGTGTTGCACAAATAATAACCTCTCCAAAAACTCAATTACATATCATGAGAATGAAGAATGCACTGGCCATTTTCCATTATTTCCTACTTTTACATTCAACTACTTCATTTTGATAAATATAGGGAGCACTATTGTGCCAAGAATTCTTCAAGATGGAATAAATCATTTAAAGGAATTGCCAATGGGTTCACCTCTCCATTAGTCTAGAGACCCTTGATCTTATGATGCAGTGAGTTTTTCTAAGATAATGGAATCCGCATAATTTTCCAAACACACCTTCAATTTAACGGTGTGGTGTGGATTGAAAGAAATAAAGAATAGTTATTAATAAAGTTGAGGAAGTACATGGTTGCACAAGAGAAGGGGTGACAAAGCACAAATCACACTATGGATCAATTTAATGGGCTTGGTAGTGCATCTTTATCAGCCCTTCAAAAATGATCCTCTATGATGTTTTTTCATTGCACATCCCTTCAAAACACGAGTGAGTGATGGTATGTGGAAGACTATCAATCACACAAAAATGGTCCATGTGTTTGAAGGATCTAAAATGATCTAAACGATAATCGATCTAAGTTTACAAACAACCAAAAAGAAATGTGAGATTAAATTTTGATCAGATTTTAAGTAAAAATAGAAAATAGAGTCAAGCAGACAAGGGACCCCCTCCACTTATATTTAAGCAGAAGGGATCTCTTTTCCAATAAAAAAGGAGATCTGAAACACTAATTTGGTGTTTAGCTTGGTTATAACCTTATATATATATGGGAATAAGCAAATACACATGTGACATAGGTAAACCCCGTTAAATGAATATAGATATTTTAAAATATTTTTTATTTTACATAAATGTTGTATTTTTGAATTATTAATAAAAAAATTTAAACTTATTGTATTCTTAAAATTTAATTATAAAATTAAATTTTATGAATAAATTTATATATTTAGATATATAACTATAGATCTTCGATTTTTTATTTTTTTATTTTTATATACTTTCACCTTTACTCCGATCTCACCAACCGATTCAAAGATTAATGATTTCACCTTTACTCCGATCTCACCCACCGATTCAAAGATTACTGATTTCACCTTTACTCCGATCTCACCCACCGATTCAAAGATTAATGATGTGCAAAATATTAAGGGTAACAATTATTTACACATAGATACATACCCTCATTCCTCAATAGTGATCACAGAACTTCGAAAAAGTGCAGACATACAGAAGAGGTAAAAATAACATTTACATCCACACCGTCAGCTCTTAGGTAAAAATAAGTTTATTTAGAAAACATAAATAAAGTCTCAATCCAATCTTCCAAGATTCATTGTAAGTTTTTGTTTGACCACATCCATCATGTTAATTAAGGAAGCATATAACTTAATTACAAAAGGAAAGAGAACACTAAATGGATTTGATTACTAATAACAAACATACTATAAAATTCAGTTCAACCTTCCGCATTACAAAAACGAATTTCTCTTATTAAGTGTTTGTAATATTAAGAGATAGTAAAGTAAAGAAATTCCTTGTCTTACTATTAAGAAATAGAGTTAGCTTTCGATCGGACCATTTGCACCAATGGGACGACTTGGTTAGTATGAGTCATCACATCACTCATTGCTGGGCGTACAATTAGTGCAAATGGTCGAGTCAAAAGCTAACTCCTTAAGAAATAGTAAAGAAAGGAAATTCTTGTTGTTGTGTATAAGTTTATGAATTTATATTGTATATTAAAGCCAGCATTGCAAAGTAAACAAATCATTTATATAAAAGATAGATAAAGATCTGAAAAAATTATTGTAGTTTCTAATTAAAATATCAAAAAAACAAATCATTTATATAGAAGATAGATAAAGATCTAAAATTTTTTATTGTAGTTTCTAATTAAAATATCAAAAATAAAATAATAAAGATCCAAAATATTTTAGTTTTCACATTAAAATATCAGAAATAAAATAATAAAAATTGCGATGAACCAGGAAAAAAAATATCCATTCTAATCTCTCATCACAAAAACGGTCTCTAACTTACAACTGTCAAAAAACTAGAGAGGGACAATACAATTCTTCAGCCCAAAACCCCGGTCATGTGATTTCAAGAGATTCCCGTCGCTGATGTGGATGCAACGTGGTGTAATGACGATTCAATCAGCCGAAGATCTCTGCCTACGTGTACCCGTTGAACAAGAAAAACAACCAAATAACCTGCCCAAAGACCGGGGAACCCGTACCGGAAACCTCCGGTTTCCGTTTCGTCCGTCCGACGTGGAATCTTCTCGCTGTCGTGTTCGGTCCTCTGTGTCACCAACGGCGGGCATCTGGAAGCGGCAGAGTGGGCACGAGCTGTGCAATTCCAGCCATCGCAGAATACAGTGGGAGTGGTAAATGTGCTGACATGGCATCTGACTTGCCACCTCCTCCAACTGAAACTCCTCTTTGCAGACGGCACATTCCAGAGGAAGATGGTCTCGAGAAACGGTGACGGCAGGCATGGCTTCCATCGCCGTTTTGGAAGCCGGGGGCGTGCCGTAGCCGCTCCGTCGATCCTGCGTATAAAGCCGCTGGATAGGTATGTCAGCCCCAGGTCCTATGAAATGGGCTGCCATAGCCCGTCTTCCTCGGCTCCCTGCAACATTATACGGGGGAGAGAAAGGATTCGCAGCAGCAATGCCGCCGAAAACAGGCGACGGGCGAACCCAGATGACCGTAGATCTCTCGCCTTGCTCCGGTTCGTCTTCATGGACGCCGAGCAATCGAGTTCGTATGGACAGAGCGCGTGTAGCGCGAATTAGTTCAACAAATCCATTATCGCAGCGGGAACAAGTAATCCCATCCCCTGTAACAACAAGACCAGGCACCACAAATTCACGGCAGTGATGGCACCAGTACTGATAATGATGATAATCGTAATTAAAAGGGCCCACCACAGCAGCCATTTCGCCACGAGATATCGCTTTCAAAGTTTTTCTGTGTACACACAGAGAGAAAGAAAGCTGTGTTTATATATTATCGGCCCAGAACGGTGCACTGCGACAACGGGGCAAAGAAAGAAGGATGTCTCTTTATATAGGCCGGTCAATTCAATCCGCGGCCCTGAGAACCATCCGGTCTAACAAAAGCAACAATATATTGTTATTTTTTTTAAGTATTTCATCTTAAAAACCGTTTTTATTTTTATTTTTTGATAGATGATTTCTCCCATAAACTTTTTTGCATTAATTGTTTTTTTACCTTTTTCTACAAATAATACTAAAAAAATAATATTTTTATTTTTTGAATAGTGATTTCTCGCAGAATTTTTTTTTGCAATAATTGTGTTTTTACCCTCCTTTACAAATAACACTAAAAAATAATAGAATGAACATCAGACTCAAAGAGCTTCTTACCATTAGTAAAATTAGACGCCCTCAGACAAAGGAGTACAAATAATACTAAAAAATAATATTTTTATTTTTTGAAAATTGATTTCTCCCAGAATTTTTTTTTCATTAATTGTTTTCTTACCCTCTTTTACAAATTATACTAAAAAAATATTAAAATGAACATCAGACTCAAAGAACTTGGTACCATATGAGTACAAATAATATAAAAAAATAATATTTCTATTTTTTGAAAGGTGATTTTTCTCAGAATTTTTTTTGCATTAATTGTTTTTTCACCCTCTACAAATTACACTAAAAAATAATAGAATGAATATCAAACTCAAAGAACTTGGTACCATTAGTAAAATTAGGCAAAAGCTATCCATTGAGCTGCAGAGTATTTAATGCTATTGCAGCAGGCTTGATGACCGTTGGATCTCGAGCAGTTCAAGATCCAACGATCATCAAACTTACTGCAGCAGCATTAAATGCTCTGCAGCTCAATGGATAGCTCTTGCCGTAAAATTAGACGCACCAAGCCAAAGCAGTCAAAGTAGTAATAAATGGGGAGGTGGTCCAAGGGAGAGTGAGTAAAAACTGGCTAAGTAAATAAAAGTTATTTAAATATTCATTTGAGTCAAAGTAGTAATAAATGGGGAGGTGGTCCAAGGGAGAGTGAGTAAAAACTGGTTAAGTAAATAAAAGTTATTTAAATATTCATTTTTTTTAAATAAGTATTATTTAAATGATGAAAGTTAACTTTTATTGAAATTAATTTTGGTTTTTTGAAAAAAAATTTTAAGAAATAATTCAGCATGTTTTATAATTTTATTTTTTGTGTTTAGAAAATTTTAAGGAAGTGTTTAAAAAAAACCAGAATTTTGACCAGTTTGAAGGTTAAGGAAACATATATTGTAACAGAAAATATTAATTTTTTAAGGAATAATTAAGTATGTTTTATAATTTTATTTTTGTGTTTAAAATTTTTTAAGGGGAGTGTTCCAAGAAGAAATACCATAATTTTGACCAGTTTGAAGGTTAAGGAAGCCTATATTGTAACAGAAAAATTTGAAAAGATAGATCTTTATTGTTAAAAAAAATGAAATTGAGATTTAATGTGGGCATGTAAGACGTTTTAAGAAAAAGTTTTATGCAACCTCAACACTCATGATGTCATAGAAATGATTATCTCTATTAAATAAGAATCACTAAGACAATGGAGTCAAGGTAGTAATAAATGGGGAGGTGGTCCAAGCTAGAGTGAGTAAAAGCTAGCTATGTAAATAAAAGTTATTTAAATATGTATATTTTGTTTAAATAAGTATATTTAAAATGATGAAAGTAAACCTTTATTGAAACTAACTTCGGTCTTTTGAATTTTAAGACAAAATTAAGGAATAAGTTAGATGGTTTTGTGATTTAATTTTTGTGTTCAAACTTTTTTAAGGTGAGTGTTCCTAAAATATTATAATCTGACCAGTTTAAAGGTTAAGGAGGTCCATATTGTAACAAACAAATTTGAAAAAATAGGTCTGTATTGTTACAAAAAATTGAAATTGAGATTTAATGTGGGCATAAGCAAGTAGGTCATTTTAAGAAGGTCCATATTGTAACAGAAAAATTTGAAAAGATAGGTCTTTATTGTTACTAAAAAAATGAAATTGAGATTTAATGTGGGCATAACCAAGTAGGGTATTTTAAGAAAAAAAAAATTGCATCCTCAACACTCATAATGTTAGAGAGATGATTATCTCTATTAAATAAGAGATATTTAAGAGAGATGGTAATAGAAAAATTCCAAACAAATTTATAAAAATATTTAAATATTATTTGAAGTTGTTGTTAAGGTAAAGAATACAAAATAATTAACTTAATGAATAAGTTAAAGGAAAAAAATAATATAAAGAAAGGTTAATCAAGATGATATGTTTCAAGAGAATGATGTAATTGAAAAATAATTATATTACAAATCTACCTTCCTGGCCTAAGTTTAAATATTGTAAGTGACATGATGCTCTATGTACTGATTGAGTGGATTTTGTAATTTGGTCATACCTTGATTCTCCTAAATAGCAGGTGTTGGCATATTTCCAAGTGAATAACTAGAAAAAAAAACAATGAGAAGGGATGGAATAACATAATACTCTAGATTTGACCCTTCTAATGTATTAAATAATATTATGTAAATGATGTAAATATGTTATTATAGATTCTCAAAACTAAGGCATGACTAGTGAAACACTAGGCATATATAATGTAAATGTTTTTAAGACCAAATGGTTAGCTTGTCATGATGACTCAAAAGCTTTGAAAATATTATGATGATAAATAATAAAATTGTCTAAGATGATCATGTCAATAGCACTCGAGGGGTTATGATTCGACTAGAGGGGAAGATGAAAGGAGACCTATGAGAGATTAAATCATCATTTGCCAACTAGAATACTTAGAACTCATTTGATTTCTACCATGTTTCCTAATTGAGCCATTTATTTTCTCTAACTTATCAAATCCGACCATTGAATGCATGTGTGAGGTTAGTGGAAAAGTCTTCGCTTGTAGTTATGGATGCATGAGATGAATATACTTTATGACACTTGGAAGAGCCTTTAATTCTACGGTCATAAGTAATGTCAGTGATCTTTTCAACAATCCTCTCATCTACACGAACATCTATCACTAATTTTCCATTAAGAATTAATATACTACATAACATTCATGATGTTTTCTCCATACCGAGTAAGACTTACTGAGAAAATAACTAGAAATCAGCATTGTAGTGAAGAAATTGCAAACATTAGAACGAAGATGATGGTTGCCGGTGAGCATAGAGGCTAGGCAATATAGGAACATTCACTCAATACTTTTTGTCTCTTGAATGCTTGAAAATCCTTGAATTGATGTTATGGGAGGTTCTCTAAAAATGTACATCAAGTTAGACTCTTTTTGCATGCGCATCGGAGTAACATAAGGGTTGAATACTCTAAAATAGTATTGAGTAGAGAGAAAGTATACCTTCCGTGTTTTCTATGGTGCAATGGAAGAGAGATCGATGGTGGGGATGCCTAAATCAAATGTCTATAATACTTAGTAGTGAGAAAATTGGATAAGCAGGAGAGAAAATGGGTTTTAGGATCAGAGAGAGGAGCATGTAAGTGTTTCCCTTACCCCGATGGCCTCATAGAGTAGCTTGGGGGTGGTATCTACAACTGATGCCTATGATTGTGTGGAAAATTATTCTTACATACCTAGTTTCTTTGATCTTTTTATGTTAAAAGTTAAATATTCTTTGTTCTCTACATTTACATATGATAATAGAACATGTCTAAGAATTCGACGATTTAGACCAGACGACCCTTTTTTCTTGGAATCCAGTGTTTTTTATTTTGCAAAATTGAAATGTAACTATGTTTTAATCCCATTTTTTATGGTAGAAATGGATTTAGCACCTGTAAAAACCCTCGAGGAACCAAAAACTCCAAAACCTAACAATAGTAACTTTGATTTTTATAAATTTCGATCGTATTTTATCAATACCATGCCAAAAAAATCATCCTATTCTGACTCAAATCGTAGATTTTTTAGACTATGCGATGATAACATTTACTTCCTATGATATAATTACTTGTTTATGCATGAAGTGTGTGTGGAAATATATTTAATCCCATTTTTTTTATATGCATTACTTTGCACGTGCATTTCTTACCATATGTCACCCATGACAACCTTAAAATAGTTATGAATTCGAATAATGGCTCCATGGGGTGAAATATAGAAACACGAAATTCATAAATACACACTCTTATAGTTGGAATGATGGATGGGGATGCTATAGAGTGGTATTAGAGCTCTTGGTTTCAACATCGAGGCTTTATGGGATAGAATCAACATTTTCCTAGGTAGAAATTAAAGTTTACATGAGAAGTGTTTGAAAATTTTCCTTTCATAAATTTATGGCTTCGAATTGACCAGATGGTGCTTTAACATGTACACGGATTAGATATTGTGGTTTTAAGCATGAATGAAAAATTTGTTTGAAGAAAAATTGGGAAAATTTTGGAAATGGGTGACAATCCTCGTTATTTTAAAAGTAATAGAGGCTTTGAATGCCAATTTGTTGGGTTCGCAGTTCTTTTAGTAATTAGAGGAGGATCGACGATTGAGATCATAGAAGACGCTATATCATTAAATTGTGTATTTTTGTGCAAGGTTAGGTGATTGAATGATAACCAAAGGGGTCACTAAATGAAAGGCCCATATTGAACCAAGCAGTTACCACTAGAATATCCTGATCATTTCCACAAATCCTATGTGATTGTGTGTTATACCTAGTTCTCATCAACATCATGTTGTGGGACCAAAATCTCAGTAATTTCCTGAATTCCCCAAGTTTTGAAGTTGGAAATGGGAAAGGATCAATATTTCCATACGTTTGGCCACCACTGCACTTTCCCTATGGACAAGATGTGGTAGTTATATCAGTAAAACCTCTTTTATATTTGTAGTAAGCGGTGCCACCACTTTTTACCCATGTACAAAGTGTGGTTCCCACCTGGTAACGCCTTTTCTCCTTGAACAAGGCGTGATGCTTGAGTTATGAAGGAAAACAAAGAATATTTGAGAGGATCCCCAAAGCTAGCCTTCGTGGAGCCTCATCCCTATGGTTCAGGAAACTTGGAACTCGATATTCCTCATTCTAGGATCCTCCCTCCACCTCTTCCATGGAATCCTCAACCTATCGTATCCTCTCACACCTTTATATACTAGCTTACCCCTCATGGGTAAGAGGAGGAAGAATGTGTTATTGCATCCAAACTCTAGCCACATTTAGCCAAGACTAGTGAGTCATTAGTAGGAAAGCTTGAGGATTTGAGGCAAGGTTCATTTAAGAAGAGTCTCTCAACAACAAGGCACTGGTTGTAATATCACCCTCTTTGTACTTTTAATACAAATGTAGTTTCTATTCCACATCCATTTGTAATTTTGTTGTTTAACTCATTATTCTTATTCATAGTATTTTATGCTATCTTGTTACTCTTACTTGTTTGGTGTTTTTTTGTGTCTCTTGCAGTTCACCCACATAGATCATGCACTCCAAAGATCAAACTATTGCAGCTTGTGGAAGGTAATAAGAGAAACTAATTCAAGAGGTTTATATAATCCTAAGAAATTTTTGTATATATTGTTATCGTTTTGTTCTAGTGTTGAGTGGTTCGGGCTAGGGAAACAACCTCTATGAACACTAGATGAGTATTTCATGTTCTGATGTATTAAAACATAGGAGTTTTCGTTATTTTCCTACACTGCATCCTGGGGATTGTTTGGTTCTTCCACGTATTGCTGGTATATCGAACGACCTTTCACATACCCTAGAGGTATATCGAAAGGTACTTCATTTACTCAATGGTATATATGAAGGCCCCTTTCGAATGGTTTTGCATTAGGAAACACTAATATGGAGTGGAGCTCTCATGTACATTATGTATATCGAGAGACACTTGTAGGGATATTGAGACAATCTGAGAAAATCCCTTTGACCGTCCTATCACCGCAATACATTGAGAACAACACTCGGGGATATTGCTACGCATGTGTTATTCAGGTAGTCAAGTATTCAGGAAAGGGTACGGTCCCAATCCTCCTTGTCTCTTTTTACTGTTGGACCCCATGGTATATTGTGAGTTGTGGTGATTTGACAATACTGTGAGGATCCAAAATTTTAAACCACTCTTATCACAGTTTTGATTGTTTCTTTAGCTTGAGTAGCATTTGATTTTCCTGATTAGATAGAGGTTTATTTTTTAGATTAGTTTGACCATTTCACACTGGATGATTTCCTATGGAAACGGTCCCGTCGCATACAAGGATTGTCGTTTGAGCATCCCTTAAATCCTACAACCCGACCTCCAATGGAACAAGATATGGATACGAATTCTGAAGCAAGTAGTGTTTCTATGCCTGAATTGGAAGGAGTTCCGGTCACGGAAGAGGGAGGTGAATTCCCTCCTCCAGCCAATATTCCCATTACTAATTACTCAATACCACCTTTAGTGAAAAAACCCTCCTCTCAAAACCTAGATTTTGTGGTCCCAACCCGTTCTGGAGCTGGGCTCAATCAATTTCATATTGATGAAACAGGTGCTCCTATATTTGGGTCGAATGCTTCATTTTGGGAAACCACATTGGGACAAGCTATCTCTCAACTCAGTTCTACTAGTTCTATAAATGTTTCTTCTATGGATATCACTCCAAACCCTAGAAGGGCATTAGCATATCTCCTACCTAGTGATATTTTGGGTAAATCATTAAATATCCCTTCTAGTTTGATTCTAGCAAATGCTCCACCCGCACCAAGGGTAACTAGGCTTTCCACTCCTCTAAGAGTACCACAGTATGTTCTAAATCCGATGTCGAATTCTCCATTAGGAAGTACTTTTATGCCTCCCATGGGCTTGTCGAATATTGGAAGTCAGTTTTTACCCCTCCACATCCCATGCAGCTAGGGGACCTTATGTGCCTATTTTACATAATATTTCATATCTTACTCCTCCAACAGTAGGATCTAGTGGTCATGTTTGTTATGGTCATATTGGTCCTGCTTCACAACATCCCACATCTGCTTGAGTCCCTCCTCAACATCATAATCAATACCTTAGTGACGAACAATACAATAATATGTTATAAGACCCTTATCTCGGAGGAGTTACAAATCAATGGGATCAACCTAAATACGGACCCTGAGATGCACTTAACCAGGTACAACCACCATTCATGGGTCAGAACACTCCCAACTACCAATAGTTTGTAGGGTATTATGGCCAAACTCAACTGACCTATGGTCCTACTGGGGTACCCTTACCTTATCAATACTATAATTACCCGTAACCTAACCAAAAACTTCCATTTTTTTCTACTTTGGATCTACCAAACTTATCCAAATTGATCAATGATCCCATCCAACATGACCATTCTTGGCCAACAATTCCAGTTAAATTACCATCATACATTCTGAAGTTTGATGGGAAGCAAGGTGAATACCTCTCCACCTGTAGTGTTCTTCAAACTCCCTAATGGATGATTCCATTTGTTTGG
This sequence comes from Pseudotsuga menziesii, assembly GCA_001517045.1. Classification (NCBI taxonomy): domain Eukaryota; kingdom Viridiplantae; phylum Streptophyta; class Pinopsida; order Pinales; family Pinaceae; genus Pseudotsuga; species Pseudotsuga menziesii. The sequence goes on from LPNX010133355.1 coordinate 78,075, forward strand.
GGATATTCCAGAGAACATTGACTGGTATGGAAACTAAGTGGTATATTGAACTTCCACAACACTCGTTTGTGGATTTTAATTCATTGGAAACTATTTTCCTTACCCATTTCAAGTTACCCATCTGATATGAAACTGGTACGAATCTTTTGACCTCTCTTCGGCAGAATACTTCCACTCACATATCCGATCACATTCATGAGTGGAGGAGACGTCAAAAGTTTAATCAAAGCTCATATTCTAGATCAAATGCTAGCTGACTGGTTTACTAAATCTTTGTTTCCTCCTATTTCCCGAGATGTGCCTATGGAGGTGTTGTTATGAAAGAAAAGGCTATTAGTCGAGCTCAATATTTGGACTTATTTATTATCAGTCCACAAATTTATATTATTTTATTCCTAATGCTACTCATCCTAGCACAAATCCTACCAAGCCACCTGTTGAGACTCCTGTAGATGGTGTTATAGGTTTAATCCAACCTCCATCCACAATGAAACCTGCTAAGCAACATAGTTCTTCTACTGCTACTTCTTTTGCTCCTACTATTTCCGCTAAGGTGAATGCTATCCAATCTTTGCAAACACCCAGTAATAAGAAAAAAGGTAAAGGTAAAAATAAAAAATATGGAAACTAGCGGGAGAATCCCAAAACCATGACTCCATAGAATGAGTCCAAGCCCAAATGAAAAGCTAAGTACCCCTGCCTGTTGTGTGGATATGATCACTTCACAAAGGAGTCTCCTTGGCATGAAAAGATTAACAAGTTTATGAAAAATAGACCCTTTCCCATCCCAACATAAATTAATCGACCATACATCTTTGCATTGTCCCTCTTCCTCCACTGAGGAAATCAGAATGATGTCCTCCGAGACTGTTGCACTAACAACACGGAATCAAACATACGATAAACCTCCCGAGAAGAAATATGAAGGTGTTCCTCACAAGAAAACTCCTTCTGTCAATCCTTCTCCTCCACCTCCTTATATTTTCCCTCTTACCATTGATAAACTTAGTCTTGGCACAATCTTTCTCCCTCCTAAGAGTACAATCCCAAAGTCAGTTTCAATCTTAGTGCTCGAGTTGCTAAATTCTACAATGTTGTTGAATATTTAGCCCAAGCACCTTGCATCATGTCTACACTGGAAGTACTCCAAATTTTCCCTACACAGTGTAATAATTTGTTGTCAACCCTAGGGTCCTTAGATTTGGAGAATTCCACTCCGATCACTTTTATTGTGGAGAATTACAAATTGCAGTTATCCCACGAAATCGCATTTCAAATCATGACTACGGTGGTAGGTAGGAAAGTTCATCAGACTGTATTAGAAGAAGGATCTTCCACCTCAGTTTTATCTATGTCTTGTTGGAGAGCCATTGTTTCTCCCAAACTTAATCGGTCACCAAGCACCTTTAAAGCCTTTGAAAAATGAGGTTTCCAACCTCATGGATTGATACCAGCACTATCTATCAAGCTGGGGGGAAATAATTTTTCTATCCAGGTATAAGTGGTTGATGCTTCATTGGATTACAACTTGTTATTAGGAAGAAATTGGTTTTATGCTATGATGGCAGTTGCTTCATCAATATTTCTCACTCTCCAATTTCCTCATCAAGGGAAAGTTGTAACCATCGATCAAATTGATTATTGTTCACTTGATATCACCACTACCACATAAAATAATATTCATATGTTGGGGAAATCCCCTCCTTATCAATCTGTAGGAGTTGCACTTTTGAAATATTCATCCCTCATGGGCGTCTTTCCATCTAATGTTTCTCCCCCTAGTACATAATTTGCTATGGTAAACATGATATCATCCACTACTTGGGGCATGCCCAAAGGAAAAGAGATTGTTGAATTTCCATCTCTAGGTCCACATGAAGCCCTGTACCATTCCATTCAATCTAATTCTAATGCCTACACCAATTATCAACATTTTGTGCAATCAAATCCTTACCATCTACCCTATTGGCTAGATTCTCCTCGTTAACTTTGGATGATCTCTTACAAACTTTTCCATCAGATGGGACTATCATGGAGGTTATGAGTTCGGATGGATCCTTATGGTAATATCATCATCGTAGATTGTCTTTTCTTCCTAATATTGATTTGGTAGATACTGATTTTGTATCTCTTATCGGTTCCGATATTGTCAAGCATCCTCAAACACCTATATTATTACAAGGTGTTGATTATTAAGGTAATTTGTGCAAAATCACTCAAATTGTTCCCATATACATATCAGTGAATCCTATATTTTTTGAACATGTTCACGTTGGCCAGAACTATTCAGCAACAAAACAGTGAGGAATACCAAGCTCTTTTCAAGGAACTCCAAGATTGTTTTCCTGGAGTTACAAAGTGTTGATGTATTTGTAACTTAGGAAGATATTATGATGTATGTTATCATTGTATATTGTTGTACCCCCATTAGGAATGTGTTTACACCTTTGTGGGATGCCTTAATTGTGTGTATACCTTGATTTACAACCTTTGTTGTAAGTCGAGGAAATAGTCCCTGGTGTAACATCATGTAATGTTTATTTTGAGTCTCTCTAGGAGAAGTCAGCCCTATTAGGGAAGACATTTTAGCTCCAGTATTATGTTTGGTCAGTGACTTCAAAGGGAATAAATAGGGATGCGATCTCCCTCATTTATACACACCTCACACTCTCCAGTTCGCATGAGAGAGAGAGAGACAAAGGAGGAGAGATAGATAGTTGTTGAATACTTATCATTAGTGCTTTTGATCATCTTACTATTATGAGGAAGTTTGTGTGGTTTTCTCCTTTATGGTTTCCACGGTGAAAATCTTTGTATCTTGTGTATATTTTATATATTATGCATCATGTTGTACTTGTTATTCTTTCAAATAAAGATCCTAGATAAACTAATCATATCTAAAGAAAAACTAACATGGTATCAGAGCCTCTATGAAAGAAGGCATTGTACAAAAACAAAATTAGGGCTTCCTAGTTCAAGGTGTTCTCTCCACATATCATCAAGGAAAGAGGGATAGGCTAACTCACCTCAGCAAGGAGCATCTTTTGGTGGAATTAGCTTAAAAATTGAAGAATTTTCATTTTTGACCCTGTCACTGTTGCTTGGAGAAACTAGGGCATCAAGTTTTGGAGGCTTCCCACCTCATTTTTCAGAAAGTGACTTTACTGAGAAACTCTCCTCAAGGAGGTGCATCTTTTTGTCCAAACAGAATTCCCAAACTCCAAGTTTCGAAACTTAATGTTTCTCTAACAAGCCCTAGGTCAGCCATCTCCAGAACTAGGTCGAACACCTCAAATCGGTAAGATATAAATATTTTCTATTTCCATTTGAGGTTCTCATTTGAAAATATGACTCACCATACTCATCTTGAGGACAAGCTTGGAGGGGTTGATAACTTCCGAGCATGGAAGTATAGAATCTCTCTAATTCTTGAAGAAAATGACTTGGATCAATTTATCACTAAAGAATTTCTAGAACCAGAGGGAGATGAGGCTAAGGCTGCTCATAAAAGAAGCATGGATAAGGCTAAGATAATCATTATAGATTATATTAAGGATCACCTCATCCCCCATGTGTCTTCATTCAAGACACCAAAGGAAGTATATGATGCTTTGACAAAGATGTTTGAAGGAAAGAACATCAGCGAGAAGATGACTTTGAGGAACCAGTTGAAGAATGTGAAGATACTAAACTACGAGACTATATAGTCTTACTTAAAAAGGGTTTCTCAAGTCAAAGAACAACTTGAAGTAGTTAAGGAGAATGTCGAAGAAGGAAAAATTGTAATTACTACCTTGAATGGTCTCCCTAGATCATGGGACTCATTCATTCAACGGATTTGTGAAAGAATGAGGTTGATCTTTTTCAGCCGACTCTAAGAAGAGTGTGCACAAGAAGAATCTCGACTCATGACAACAGAAGAGAAGATGGGATCAACTAAAGATTGAGATATCAAAGTTCACACCAAGAAGAACTTCAATAATAAGGAGAAGAAGGAGAAATTTCATCACAACAAGAAGAAGGACAAAAAACAAAAAAAGACCAAGAGAGATACTTCAAATGTTTGATGATATACTTGTGATGAAAAAAGAGACACTATGCTCATATTGCCGAATATGATGAACCAACAAACAAAATATTCATATGAGAGAAGGATGATTCGAATGAAGAGTATCTGCTAATTGTAGAACTTACGGGAACTCTCTCACATGAAGAGCAGTGATTGTAATCATTCGTCAATATGTCTGAAAATGAGTCACCACACAAGGTGAAACTTGGGGATGATTACCAATACCCCATAAAAGGGAGTGGAGAAGCTGTATACAAGCTTGACTCCGATAAATAATTAAAGATGAAGGATGTGCTATATATTTGAGGATTGAAGAAGACTCTTCTCTCCATCTCTGTACTAGATGCAAAGGGAATTAGGGTTTCTTTTTTCGATGGCCAAGTTTTGATGTTTCCCAGAGGAAAGAAAATAGAGGATGCAACAGTGATTGGAGAAGAATACAAAGGATTGTACAAGCTAAATGGACATATTGAACAAGAAATGGTTCATGATTTAATTGAACCAAGTGAACTATGGCACAAAAGGCTTGCATGTGTGCACTACATAGAACTACCAATGGAAAGAAAATAAGTCTTAGGATTTCCAAATATCTAGGAAAATCATGAAGGAATTTTCAAAGGATGTGCACAAGGAAAGAATGTGAAGAAAACATTTCCCAACATTGAGAGAAATGCTAAAGGAATACTAGATATAGTACACTCAAATGTATGTGCACCCATGTCTTCTAGATCATTAAGCGAGTATGTGTACTATGTATCCTCTATTAATGATTTCTCATGTAAGACTTGGATATATTTCTTGAAAGGGAAAAGTGAAGTTTTCAGTAAGTTCAAGGAATATAAATCCTTGGTCGAGAACCATACTGATAGGGAGATCAATATTCTACGGTCAGATAATGGAGGAGAATTCACATAAGATGAATTCAAGGAACTCTACAGAGAGTTTGGGATTAAGAGGGAGTTGAGAACTCCATACAATCCTTAGCAAAATGGGGTTGTGGAATGAAAGAACTGAACCATCGTGGAAGCAGCAAGGGAAATTTTGCATGAACAATATCTTTCTAATCATCCTTAGATGGAGGAAACAAGAACAAATGTGTATGTACATGATCGTACTTCTCATCGAGTACTTGACAACAAGACTCCTCAAGAAGATTTATCAGGAGAGAAACCAAAGGTAAGCCATTTGAGAATATTTGGTTGTTTTGTGTACATACATATCCGAAAGGAAAAAAGGACCAAGATCGATCCTTCTAGGAGGAAGGGTATATTTGTAGGATACAATTATACATTAAATACCTACTGAATATACTTCTCAGGATTCACAAATATCGACATCAGTAGAGATGTAACCTTTAATGAAGACTCAAAATACTTCACATCTAGGAGGACAAGTATCCAAGAAGTCAAGGAACCTGAAGAGATGAGAGTCTAAGATATGGAAATTGGGGAATAAATTCCAGAATACCATGAAGATCATGACATGACAGAACCACAAGAACCGGTAGAAATAATCCTTGAGAAGGAATCCCACAAGAGGAAACCAACATGGTCACAAGAGCTCATACAAGAATATAAAAGGTATGGTGCTCCAGAAGGAATTCATATAGAGAGAAAGAGGAAAAATCCCTAAAATAGCTATGTGGCTCTATTGTGTGACATCATTGATGAAGAACCTTCCACCTATGAGGAGGCTGCAGAAAAAAAAAAGAATGGATGGATGCTATGATCAAGGAATATCAGTCGATCATGAAGAATGATGTCTGGGAGATAGTTATGAGACTGGAGAAGAAGTTTGTCATGAATTCAAAGTGAATATCCAAGATAAAAATGCCATAGATGGAACCATAGAGAAATACAAGGCAAGGTTCGTAGCATGATTTTTTTAATATAAATAAGGCATAGTCTACGAAGACACATTTGCACTTGTATCGAGGTACACTTCTATTAGTACCATACTTTCATTGCCAGTAGTTATGAAATCGAAAATACACCAGATGGATGTTAAGATAGATTTCTTGAATCGTGTAGTTGAGGAGGAATTGTACGTGGAAAAACCACTGGGATTCGAGACACATGACAGGAAAACCCATGTGTGAAAAATGAAGAAGGCCTTATATGTATTGAAAAAAGCACCAAGGATATGGTATGACATGATGGAAAGCTTCCTAATAAGCTTGGGATTTACCAAGAGTAAAGAGGATTCCAACCTCTACTTCAAGGCAAAATACGTAAGACCTGTGATACTCCTGCTATATGTCGATGACTTGTTTCTGATAGGTAATGAGGAACTCATTACATATGGAAGGAGGATACTTGATACAGAGTTCGAGTTGAAGGACCTAGGTATGATGCACTACTTCTTAGTGTTATCAACCCAAATGGCACTTCTCCGTCCAAGTGCCGACACTTCATATGTTGGCACACAAAAGGACATTTATGGATTGAAGGTTGCCTAAACACTATAGATGGGCATGACATGAGATGCATGCACTATCCAACCAGCTTGCCATTTTACCTTTTTATATGTTGATTGTTGTACGGGACTCTTTCCACAGCAACTCCCGTACATACGCGACTATCTCCACAGCATCCCATGTACTGTACGCGAGTATCTCCATTGCAACCCGCGTACAGATCTGTATGTGGGTTTCCCTTATAGAAACTCGTGTGTCATACGTGGGTTGCCAGTATCAATACTCACATACACATCCATTCGACATTAAAAATAATAAAACACGATTAATGGAGATTTGTTAATCCCTAATAATTAACTATCTTAACTGTCTCAACCTCCTCAACCTTTGAAACTGCTCTATTTTCCTAAGTATAAATAGAGGCCTTGGGGAGGGCATTAATCAATCATACATGGAGAGAAAAGTTATGCTAGTGGTATATCTTCAAAAGTATTTGGAGCAGAAGAACTCAGAATCCTTTGGTTGCAGAGGAGTCCTTGTTTTAGGCGTTGGGTTGTACACTTATCTCATTCACTATTGTTAATAAAGAGAATCCTTCTTCCAAATTTGTGTTGAGTCTCTTTCATGTATCATGGTTTGATGAATATTTATGCTTAAGCACTCTATATATTGTTTATCTAACTTGTCATATATACATGTATAAGATTGTACTTGGAGGATTTGCTCTTTGTAGGTGAAGGAGGTGCATCCCTGAAAGCTTTGGAGAGGAGCAGAACCAGAGAAGAGAAAGCTTGGATCAACTGTCGCTAATCGGGTGAGTTCAACATTTCTTCCTATTCCTTTTCTGTACTTTAAAGCTGATTGTCTACAAGTTTTAAGAGTACGTTGGTAAATCCAGACCCTTGGTTACAAGGGTGTTTATTCCTGAACAACAGAATTGGCGACTTTGCTGGGGATCCCAGACTGCTGTGGGTTATTTCTATTTACCATTTCCTAGTCTTTGCCTTGATTCTATGTGTGGTATCCTGTCTTGGTTCATGCTTAGGATAGTGTTTGAAGACCTTGAAATTTTTTCTTTTTATTAGAAACTTTTGTACCTGTACGCGGGTTTCTCTTGCATACAGTTGAGTACAGAGGCCTGCATACGCAGGTTTCTTTCTAGGACAGTTGCATACAGTACGCAGGTTGCCCTTATATACAGTCACGTACAATCCTTAGCATTGGATTTTTTGGGTTAGGGTTTGCTTGTCCCTGTCCCTTTATAAAGTCTATTTGCTGGTTGGTTTTCCTTATAAGCATTGTACTGTGAGTTTGATGACCTTATTGGCCACACCTTCTGCTTTCTTGTAAAGCCCTTGAGTTATTTTGTTTGGATTGTCTTTCTGTTGCAATTTGGAGTGGATTTTCCTGTTTGGGTTATAAGTACAAGTGTTGGCTGTCTGAATCAGTGATCAGGGTTCTAGACACTGTTTATACCTTTATATTTTTGGATAGTGATTGGTTTTCCACTTGCATTTATGTCATTTCAGTGATTTCGTTTCATTGCATCCACCCAAGCTAGGGTTCCAAGTCTTCCTTAGGTGGTTGATGCTTGTTCTTATTAATCTGTTTACTTCACTTTGCTTACTTTATAGAGTTAGTTTAATTCAAACATACTCAAAGTTTAGTGCATTTAGGTGCATAGTAGTCTTTGAACATTTTAAAAAGTGAAAAGAAAAACATTTAAAAGCTTTTGCATTTGATTTTGCATAGAGTAGTTTTTCTTTCAGTTTTTAAAATATAATCTCAAAAAAACTACAAAAATATAGTCTTAGTGTTCTCTTTATCGTTGCATTTTTCATCAATTTATATTTACAAAAAGAAAAAAGAAGTTTGTTTTGGTAGTGATAATTTGCTTTGGAAACATAAAACTTTTCTTTTTATATTTCTTATCGAGTCAAAAACATCATAGTCCTTCACTCCACTTCCTTCTGAGTAAAAAATAGCCCTTTAAAATGAACGCGCAATAATTAAAATTTATTAGTAATTTTTATTTTTTAGGGCCATACACCTACTAAATTAGGCTAGACTTGTGGGATAGGAAGTGTAAACTTCCCATAAGTTTTAAAATTCAGACTTAATGGGCTTATCGATAGGTAAATCCTTCTCTTTATCGATAGCCTCTGGGAAGATCCTCTCAAACGGGAGTCAAGCACGAGGCTGCGTGGAGGCATTGGACTGAGGATATAACCCTTCGATTCCTTGTCGAAACGTAAATCAGGAATTTTACACATCTAGGGATTATGTCCTAGATAGAGTTTCGGGCTCAGCTACCCTGCCCATGTGTATGAGTCAGGCTTGTGACTATCCCCCCAGACTGTTGGTATAGCTAAGGTAGCCTTTAGTCTCTTGACATCTAGGGTTCATACCTAGGTAAACCAGAAGGCTATTTCTGGTTCACCTTGGATGGACTTGGAAGGTAACCCTTGTTGAAAGTGTAGGAGGGTGGTGGGTGATTCCTCTGCTTGTGCCTAAGAACCTCTTCAAGGATGCCAAGTAATTGTTCTTCAGCTTTCTTCGGGAAAGCATATCTTTTACCCTTGCTGACTTTTGAGACTTTAGGAATTTTGGTAGTGATTGTTCTGTCATTTGTCTATATTTAGTCGACCTTACGGTTTGAATTGTCAAATTTACAATCATGGAAGACCAACCTATTAGAAGGTCACAAAGGTTGCAAAACCTTCCTCCTCTCATCACATTGGAACCTCCACCTCCACCTCAAAGGTGGAGATTGGACACGGACGGTTCATTTGAACCGATAGGAGTAAGTGAAGTTCCAGGTGAACCAACACTTAGAGCTAACCAATTTGATTTTAATACAATTGAGATAGAAGACTTGCAGGATGATGAGTTTGCAAGGAATTTTAATACACCCTTGACTGACTTAAATGATCCTGTGATCGTCCATGTTAGGCCTTTTGATTCACCTGTTTTAGGTGTCCCTGTGGGAAGGATAATGTCTACTGCAGGAGAAATTTATTTTGTTTTCACCTCATCCTTTCCGGCTGAAGGGGTAATACCTCCCCCGGTACGTGCCCCTAGATCTAGCATGCCTACTACACCATTGACTCCAGCGAGCCGAGTGGTCCAACCGTTGGTTCCCACAAGCCTAGCAGGTGCTTCTGGTGAAATGGTTACTGGGATTCCTAGTATACCTACTATTCCTTCCTCCTTCACACACACTACCCATAGTGGTCCAGTGGGATCCTCGGCTTTTGTCCAAGGATTTCCTTGGAATGGGGGGCATCCCCCATCCACTCCATACGTAGGCCCATCACCTTTTTATGTAGGAGTGCAGTTTGGAAACCCTACCTCTTACGGGAAAGTTTTTCAAACTCCAGTCTCAGCCCCGTTCATGAGCTCTCCCTTTTCATTGTTTAGCAGAGGGATACCTGCTCCCTTTTTTCAAACCCCAGTTTCGACTGGGATGACCCGAACCTCTTATACTGCACCTCCCACCCACAATATTGTGGCTTACAAATGGAATCCGTTTCAAAGAAATCCATCCACTTTGAAACCAGCGACAGGGGTCAAACCCACCTTTACATATGGGAATTTGGGGGAAAGTCCCTCTAATCCCCAGACTGGCACTTTTAGTGCTCTGGTTCGACCCAAGATTCTATTCCTGGAGACATTAAACTTGCATGATTTGTCAAAATTGATGAATGACCTGCTGAGGCATGACCCCTCATGGCTACCTGTTACCACCAAATTTCCATCAGACATCCCTAAATTCAAGGGAAAATTTGGTGAAGATCCTAGGGATCATGCCACCACTTTTAATTTATGGTGTTCTTCTAATTCACTAAATAAATATTCAGTCAGGTTAAGGCTGTTCCAAAGAACCTTAATGAGTACTGCAACAAAATGGTACATAGAGTTTCCTTCTGCTGCGTTTAGTAGTTTTTGGGACTTGGCTAGTGCATTCCTTAGCCACTTTTAGCTTCAGGTCCGATATGACTTCAGAACGGATTGTTATCTACCTTCAGGCAGAACAAGGCTACCCACATCTCGGATCACATCCAAGAGTGGAGGAGGTGAAAGAGCCTTATTAAAGCCACTATTCCTCTCGAGTTTTTATTAGAGTGGTTCCTTAAATCCCTGTTACCTTACATATCTAAGGACGTATCCACTTCAAGAGTGACGAATGAAGAAGAAGCCATTCTCAGGGCCCAACAATTGGATTTTATTTATTCACAATCTAGGATCTTGTATGAGATTATCCCTGAGGCACTGAGGCCTACCCATGATGCAGAGAAACCTAAGCCTAGACCCCATGCCGGTGGTGTGTTCGGTTCCATAAACTCTCCCACTGTAGAGTCTTTGGCCAAACAGCTTCATCAGCTGTCTGTCAAACATTCTACGGCGGAGGCAGCAAAGGCTTCCCCCTCACCCCAAAGTGCAAATGTTTTTGCATAGACCTCTCAGAAGGACAATCAGCATCCCAGTGGAAAGAAGAAGAAAGGAAAGAAAGGGGAGGGAAATCAAAGCAAGAAGAAACCCACGAATAATGCTGATGGGGGCAAGAAATACAAGAAAAAGGTGAAATTCCCATGTAAGTTGTGCCACGAGGATCACCTCACTCACCTTTGTCCCCTTATGGAACAAGCCCCGAAGCTGCTAAAAGCTCAAAAACCGGTTGTCCTGAAGGCTCATTTTCCCCAAGGGCAGAACTTTGCTTCAGCTTCTAATGTAGTAGGGGGAACTCCAGGTTCCCTTGACCCCAACTATATCAACATGGTTCAATCTTTGACTTTGCTACAGACTAGGAATAAAAACTACGAAAAAGAGACTTCTGAGAAGGGTAAGTCTATAGGTGAAACTTCTAACCCTCTCACAATCGAGAAGCATGCTGAAGCTATGCCTAAGATACAGAAAGATGTCTTTAAGAATACCTTTCATAACCCTAATGCTAGGGTTGCTTCAAACTACTCCATGGTTGAAGACTTAGCCCAAACCCTGTGTGCAATGTCAGCTTTAGAGGTGCTACCGAGCTGTCCTGCCCAGCGGGATGCACTCTTAGCAGCCTTAGGAAGCATGGACTCATCGAGTCTCATGGAGAAATTTCAATTGTATGATGTTAAAATTTGCCTACCTTATCATGTAGCCTTATCAATAGATGTCATCCATGGTGGAAAGACCATTGGAAGGGGAATTGTTGATGAGGGTGCTTCTACATGCATTATTTCCTTGTCATGTTGGAAAGCTCTCGGATCCCCAAAGCTAGTCTCGTCAAACACTTTGCTTACTGATTTCGACGGAAGGTCATTCCATCCGCATGGTATCCTACTAGCTTTTGAAATCAAGATAGTAGGGAAAGCGGTGTCTGTTGAGGTAGAAGTGATTGATGCACCTTTGGACTATAATTTTCTTTTGGGAAGAAGCTGTACTTATGCCATGTACGCTATTGCGTAGGCAATCTTTCGGGTGGTAATATTTCCACACGAAGGGAAGCTGGTTACTGTTGACCAACTCAATTTTACTTGAAAAGGCTGCATGGAGTCTAATGAGTCTACTATGCCATTGGTTGATCAGGTCAAACCTGCTGCATAGAGCTTGGGGGCTGGAATGTATGCATCACTGATGGGCACATTTGATCTTCCATCCCTGATTAATTATATAGGTTCTACTAGTGTGGGGAAGTCCATAGCCATGGTTATTGATAGGACTGATCCTTGGGTTCTCCCTTCCCCCCATGAACCGGAAGTGCCCTTATCAGCAGTGGAAGTGGCTTACCAAGCTATCACTCAAACCACTGTTGATCCCATTCTAGACCCTCTCACAGTCTCAGAGGACTTGGAAGAAGTCTATTTGCCCTCTTGGGTGGAAAACTCTTTTCACTCTACGGACTGTTTAGATATGGTTTTACCTTCTGATGAAGCCTTTCTGGAAGCCATGTGTGGACGTGGTAAGATCTGTGAAGATCTTCACCATCGATCCTATTTTCCTCTAGAGCTAAGTAGGATAGAAAATCAAGAGTTTCATATGAGACTGTTAGATGATGTTGATACACCCATCAATCCCTTACCAAGGGAAGGAATGTTTACCAAGGGGAATATGGCAAATATTTCCACTACTATCCCTATCAACATCTCTGTGAATCCAGATGTCGTGGAAAATATCCATATAGGTGCAAACTGCTCTCCTAAGGAGATTGCAATCTATACGGCCTTGTTCAAATAATTTCACAACATCTTTGCTTGGTCATATGAGGAGATTCTAGGCATTGATCCATCGATAGTTGAACATGAGATTCGAACATACCCTGACGCTAAACCTGTTCGGCAAAAGTTAAGACCTGTTAACCCGCGTAAAGTGGCAGCTGTCAAGGCTAAATTTCAAAAACTGTTGAAAGTTGGTTTTATTTATCACATAGCTCTGATGGAATGGGTAGCCAACCCTGTTCCTGTTGATACAAAGCAAGGGACCATACGCGTCTGTATTGACTTTCGAGATTTGAATAAATCCTGTCCTAAGGACAACTATCCCACGCCATTTATAGACCAAATTATAGATGCTTGCGCGGGAAGTGAAGTGTTATCGTTTATGGATGGTTTCTCCGGATACAATCAAATTCAAATAAAACCAGAAGACCAACATAATATTGCTTTCATTTGTCCCTGGGGTACCTTCGCGTACAAAAATATGCCCTTTGGATTGAAAAATGTTGGGGCAACCTTTCAACGGGCAATGAACTTTTCCTTCCATGATATCAAAGCCATTGTCGAACCTTACCTTGATGATCTTCCTACGATTCTCGTAAAAGAATTGATCATCTACATCACTTGCATCTAATCTTTGAGCGATGCAGATACTATAAGATCTACTTGAATCCCCACAAGTGCGTGTTCTATGTCGAGTCAGGGATATTACTCGGATTCATTGTCTCTAATAAAGGCATTCAGGTGGATCCATTAAAAGTTGAGGCCATTGTAAATCTTCCTCCTCCTCGTTCTATCAGGAAACCTCAGAGCCTGTAGGGAAAGTCTAATTTTCTTCGACGTTTCATTGTTAACTATGCCAAGATTACTAAGGGTTTCATGCACTTGCTAAAACAGGACACCCCATTTGTATGGGATGAAACTGCACAACTTGCTTTCGAGGCATTGAAAAAAGCTTTGTTGTTGGCACCCTTACTGCGTCTGCCAGATTACTCTAGGGATTTTATATTGTATCTGGCAGCGTCTGATTCGACTATTGGGGTAGTCCTGGTTCAAGAAAAAGATAAGCTCCAGGAGCATGTCATTTACTATCTTAGTCATGCTTTAGCTGGACCTGAACTCAGGTACTCCCACATCGATAAATTGGCCTTAGCTGCTGTCTATGCTGTTCAGAGGTTACGTCACTAGATTTTACTGAGGACTACAACAGTAGTGGTGGATGTTAATCCTTTTCAGTATGTTTTGTCCTGACAAATTGTTGGAAGAAAATTTAACAAATGGATAGTCATTCTCCAAGAGTTTGACTTGGATTTCCAGTCCGCTAAGTCTAAAAAATCCTTAGTTTTTGCTGAGCTTATAGCAGAATTTCCAACGGAAGAAGATGTAGTCACTGAAGTAGACTCATTCCCAGAAGAGCATATCTTGATATCCACCTCTGACCCCTGCTATGGAGATATACTTATATATCTCCAGACTTTGAAGTATCCTATGGCTTCCTCGTGAGAGGAACGACGCAAATTACGCCTTCATGCTAAGAACTACCTCATCATAGGAGATACTTTATATCGAAGGGGGGTAGATTCCATTTTGCGTCGATGTCTTAACCATGAGGAAACGAATATTATCCTGAATGATTCCCATAGTGGAGCGTGTTGGGGTCATTTATCTGGGTCAGCAACAGCCCAGAAGATACTACGTGCCAGTTATTTCTGGCCCACAATCTTCAAAGATTGTATGGAAGCGGTGAAGCGCTGTCATCCCTGTCAGCTTTACACCAGAAAAATGTGGTCACATCCCGCTTCGTTATTTCCCATTGTCTCAGTGGGCCCCTTAATGAAGTGGGGGATTGATTATGTGACATGCAACCCAGCCTCGGCTGGGGGACACAAATATATCATTGTCGCTGTGGACTATTTTACAAAATGGGCAGAGGCAATGCCCACCTTTAAAGCTGACGGGGAAACAATAGATTTCTTCATGTTCAATCATATTATAGCACGATTTGGTATACCTAAGGTGATTGTCACTGACCATGGCAGCCATTTTCAAAATAGCATGATGACGGAACTGACCACTATGCTTGGATTCAGACAAGAACATTCATCTTCATCCTATCCTCAGGAAAATGGTCAAGTTGAGGCTTTTAACAAGACTTTGAAGACTATCCTCAAACATACAATTGATGCAGCCCATTCTAACTGGCATATCATGCTATACCCTGCTCTTTGGGCGTACCGAAATAATGTAAAATCTGCTATGGGTTTCTCCCCTTTCCAACTCGTTCATGGAGTGGAAGCCGTTACCTCAATTGAATGTGAAATCCCATCCTTGAAAATAGCTATTCATGTGTTACCCGATACAACAGAGCTTGAAGAACGTCTAGTACACTTAGAACATATTGATGAGTAGCGTAGAGATGCACTGACAGCAAATCAAGCTCACAAAAATAGGGTCAAAAGCCAATATGATAAGTCGTTCAAGCCTCGGATTTTCTCTAAGGGGAAACTTGTTTTGCTCTGGGATCAAGACAAAGAACCCCTGGGGGCAGGAAAATTCAGGGCCATGTGGTTAGGGCCTTACATTATGTTGAAGGTCTTAAAGAAGCACATATGAATTAATTGATTTTGATGTGAATAAGCTGCCTGATCCTAGAAATGGGCTCTACCTGAAAAAGTATTATGCTTAGGCTTAGCGCTTTTTCTTGTATTTTATTGTATGTATTTTTATGTACACTAGTTTGTCGGTTTGTGTTTTTTATACCATCTGCTGGTTGTTTCAGATGTCTTTCGAGAGGTACATAGGTTTCAGTGATGGCACCAATTTCCACACTTGTAATCTTGCTTCAGTGGCATGGGTCATTTATTCTCCCTCAAGACAATTAGTTGCCTCAGGAGGCACTTGCTTAGGTCCTGCTTCTAATAATGTTGCTGAGTATAGGGCTCTAATTGAGCTTCTATGGGATTCTTTGTCACGTGGCATCACCCAGCTGGAAGTCCGACTGGACTCTCAACTGGTGGTTTCCCAGCTCAATTGAGCTTATCAGGTGCGGAACCATATTCTATTATGTCAGTTCATGCAAGTTAGGTTGTTGGAAAGAAATTTTGAATTCATTACATTCAATCACATTCCAAGAAATCAGAATTCATTAACTGATGCATATGCTAATTACATTATGGATTGGCATCTAACACATATTTCATAAAAATATACAGCATACACATAAAAAACATTTTTAAATAAACCGGCAATATATATGTGTGTGTGTGTGTGTGTGTGAATATATGTCTATAGATAGGTCGAGTCTCTGATCCTCAGATCCTATCATAACTATATAATATACAAAAAATATACAAAATATGGATCATAGTCCATCAAATTCCCTAGATCTAAGCTGGACCACCCTGGTCCCCCCGGTCTCCCTATACTCTGGCTTCTTCAACCTCCTCGGCTTCGGCAGCCTCAACAACATTTATGTATACTACAACTGCTCTAGCCACCCACCTCAAAAGGCGTATCTAGACAGGTGGAACTCCAACCACAAACTTTTGCATGACGGTTGGGATGTGCTCTATCCACAAGGCGGGTACTCTCTAGGTAAGCCTGGCCAGCTTCCCCTCCAGAACCCTAATAAGCCCCTGGTCTTCACCTAAGACAGGACGCACATACATGCGTGGATGCCCTTCAGGGCGGAACCATCCAATATTTTCATTTTGACATGTTTATAGGATTCGAACTCTTATCCATATGTATATATCTCTATATTTTAAAATTCATAAAAAATTTAAAAGCTTGAAAATAAAAAATTACCTAGCTCTCCCCATGCTCCTCCTGGAGGGAGGACAAGGTCTGGATCACCTCAGAAATCCATCCCAGCATATGGAAACTGCTCCAGTTCTGGCAACTGCTGCTCCCACCAAAAGTAGAAGTCATCATCATACACACTCTGCACTAATCCACCTCCTCCCTGGCGGAGGAAGATATCTCCCCATCTGCTCAGCCTAGGCTGACGAGGAGATTGAACTGGTAGGGGTATTGCAAGGCTCAATCCTGACACTCTCTCTCAAAGAAGGCAACTAGTATGCTAGAATATCCAAAGTTTTTCCTCCTTCCTCTCTTGCAGTCAGAGAGTTGCTTTCTCAAAATTGGGACAACTCCCGAACACCAATCATATAAATCCCCTTGCATGCAATCCACTGCCAACCTCATTTGGTTTCATGTAGTGAGATCAAGAGAAGATGATCCTGCAACCCTCACTATGGTACTTGTCCATACCTGTAGAGGAAGATCATGTATATGTGCAATAGGGATGCAACTCCCTCTCTTTTGGGTACCTGGTGCGGAATATATATCAATGTAGTTTTGGACACTTAGGGGATCACCGCCTCTGCCAGTACCCTCCAAGTTTACTGGAGCTCCCCATCATGATAGACCGACAATGAAGTAAATATCCTCTGAGGTAATCTCCAAGGACTCCCCTTGAAGGTCAAACATGCCTAAATCATGGTCCCAGTAGTTTATCATGAACTCTAGCAGGCGGACATTGGCCCGCATAGGTGATGTGCAAAAGAACTTCAATAACCCTCTTGAATGTAAAACATTCACCGTGGGGGCATGATGGAGTGATTCTTGATCCATATCTTCATTCTCACACTCCCTCCACTCAAGCACCATCTTCAAACCTAGCAAAACAACCATTGTGAACTTTTAGTTTCATGCAAAAATTCATATTTTGGACCCTAAATATTTCTTTTACTCTTCATGCAGCGTATGCGACTGTCTAGTTAGGCATGTCATGTACTGTACGCGAATTTCCTTCAGGGAAACCCATGTACATAACGTGTGTACGTGAGTTTCAATATAGCGAACCCACGTACATAGCATTCCTTGCTTAAGGGCGCTCAAAAATATAAAATTGGGGCCTAAATTTAAAATTTGCTAGGATCAAATTGAAGAGCTCAGGGTGTAGTCTTACCTGACACTTGTAGAATTGGATTTCGTCCACCGGATTGTCCACACCGATCGAATGAAGGTAGAGGTGAAAACTTTATTTTTATGGCTAAAATTCAAAATGGTGAGTTTTATTTATGTTTTTGAACTATTTATAGAAATTAAATTTCTCAAGTGGGTTTTTTCCCTATAGTTCACATTTTGTCAAACTAATACCATTCATTTTTTCCTTATAACAGGTTTTTCATCGTTCTAAGGTGTTTTTTTGCTCATATAGGGTGATTTTTTGTCGTTTCACATGCATTTTTCATCTATACTTAATTCATCTTAAACTTAGCAATCAACATTTTAACCACAGACTATGGTATTCTTAACCATTAGCTCCTTGTATTTACCATCGTTCTTCCATGGATAGCGCCTTCCTCTCATGAGTATCTTCATTTAGAACCCATGTTGTCTTTCGATACTCATGCTGTAGCTGTCTGAGGTATAGGGGAATCCTCTTAGATAATTTTCACGCCAAATGGAGCCTCATTTTGGTCTCTTTTTACAAGCTATCCCTTTATAGGACTCCCCACCCTTATGGAGTTTCTTTAGGCCCAGGTCTGACTCCTTAAAACAGACTTGAATGCCGAGTTAACTTGTCTGTTCAAGCTCGTTAAGAATATGTGAATGGGCATCCACATTGGTGGTAGGTAATCTCTTTCTCGGACCATGCGGAATAGTACGAGAAAGGTGTTGGGCTCCAATCCACTAGTGTAAATTAGACCTTAAGTTTATGTCAATCTAGAGTTTGTAGACTTAGAGGCATATCCCAAATATAGAGACTCAAAGCTAGACCTAACTAGAAATCTAGTTTACCTATGAAACAAATCTATTGAAAGCTAGAATGATGTGACTTTGAAATACAAAACCTCCCTTACAGAAGCAACTTCATTTGATATCTGAGTTAAACAACAATTCATATGTGAAATATTGTAAGATAAAAAAAAACAAATTAAACCTAAACCCTAAAATATAGATCACGATACTCTGCCTATTATCTCAATATTGAAAGCAGTCAAACATTAATTTCCCTTACAGGAATACATTCACAATGTATAACTGTTCTCAACAATTCGACATTGAATAGGCAATGCACAACGATTTTATATTAAATAAGTAGTCTAAACCATTCCTACATCATGTGAATGATTAAATAACAGAGTTTCTAACCTTGTTCAAACAATCCAACTCGTTCTGCAATGTATAAGTAGTTAAAGTGAAGAAATCGAATTCTACAGGATTTAATAAAACATACCACATGCAACGATACAAAAAGATGTGTGCAAACTTGGAAAAGGGGGCCCTCCAATGCTTCATTTACACATGTAGAGAAAATCACAGAGCTCTAAACTTCAATTGCATTCACCATATCGAATTGGCCATACACAGTAATCAAATCCACAGTCTTGACTCCACAACTATACATTTATGATCCAGGAGGTTTTTTTCATGTGTAAAGTAAAATACTTATACAATCTTTAAAAAAAACTGGAAATGCTACAAATCTGGAAGACTAATAATGATATGCGACCCTCGAGATCCTCCATCAGATCCATCAAAATAGACAAAATCGGAACTGTCATGTTTTTATGCTAAGTGGTAGCACAGGTGGTCATCTTTGACCGGCATTGACTCAACACCTATGAGAACCATATCATCTATTCATTAGAAGTTTAACCATCCTTGGACATCAAGGATATTTCTCCCATCTCTCAGTTTACGCCTAGCTGGCCTGCAAGTATCCAACCTAGGAGAAATTATGGGAAGTTAGCACATTCTGTAATTTTGAATGAAACCTTAATTTAAATGCCTTAAAAATCTTATAATTCAATTTTTTAAGAAGCAACAACATTTATACCTTTGACCAAAGTTTTGTGAATGAAATTAAGGTTTTATGGATCAGTATGAAGGTTTATGGAGGAAATTGGAAGGTATTTAGATGACAAAAATAGGTCAAAATGGTGCCCAACATCTCCCCCAAGAGGAAGCTATTGCATGTCCTCATGCACAAAAAGTATCTCAAAAATTTGACCCTGCTTATATCATGACCAAAATTTTGTTGCTGACCCTCTGCTTTTAATCTCCTGTTTAAGATGATGCATCTGTAGAAGTTCAAGATGCATAAAGGACTTTCAGTTTCTCATACTTGGTTTTGTAAATCTTCTTTTGTTTATACCATCTATATGCATGCTTGGAGATTTGTGCCCTTTGAACTTTAAGCTTCCTGTTCCTTTATTTTAACTTTTCATTCCTCAGTTCTAATTCCCTTACTTCCAGTTTCAATCTCTTAATCTTTTTACTGTTTTTGGAAGTTTTCTTCTTTTCCATCTTCATTGGAGGCTACACAGAATTGGTGTCCATCCCCAATTATTCATTCTCTTGTACTGAATCTCCCTTCTTTTCTTCTTCCATAGTTTGTTGCTCTAAGAAAGGAGAAGCTGGATCATTTAATATTTCCTTCCTTGGATGCTTTTTCTCTTCTTTTTCTTGCTACTCCAACAAGATATTGATTTTTTTGGTCTACTTTATCACTTCTTCTGAAATCTTTTCAGTTTCTTGGATATCTTTTTCTTCATGGACCTGCCCTATCTCACTTGTTAGATTTTATTCTTGAATTTCCAAGGATTGTATGTATTCATACTGTTTCTGCTAGCTTTCATCATCCTCTTCTAGTGCCGACTTATTTCAAGCTTGCTGATGCTTCCTTGGCTTTTTCTTATAAGTACTGAAAATTTGATCTTGCTTTTGAAACTATCTTTCTTCTTTCATCACACTCCTAGTTCATATCCTTCTCTGAGGCTATTTTGAGCCTGTTGCCTCAGAGTTGTTTTCATCATCTGTGATCATCAACACCTCTCTTTCTTTCTTTTTCCCCTTTGGAAGTTTTGAGCTTGTTGCTTGAGGGTTCTGTTCTCCATCCTTGGGGTATGTTATCATCAAAAATTTGTCTTCTGTCAAACCTTCTTCAGGAAGCTCTTATTTTTCTTCAAACTGATTATGAATTAAAAATTCTTTCCATGTCATATTTTGCTTCTGTAACTCATATGTGATGATTATTTTGATGAGTCCACAGTGGAAAATGATTGTAATTTTATCTTCTGCATGCTTTTGAACAGCCTTAGCCATCTTGGAAAGACTCTGTAATAAGAAATGGGGCATGTTGATCTCACAATCACCTCTTAAATGCTGCAATAGCTTGATATGGTAAAGATATACAATATTAAATCAGCCTTCACAGGTGATGAATCTTTGGATGATATAGACTATTTCATCCCAGGGATGAACCAACCAGCTCCTTGGTATTCCCTTCTTCGAGTTCATTGATCTTGCCCTTGACCTGCATAGAGAGGGTATCCATGCCTTCTCCTTGAATTGTTTGGTTTTGAAGAATCTCTCTCCTTGCTGTGGTAAGCCAATGATCTGTGCCAAAATGTCTTCAGACAGTCTGAAATTCAAATTTCCCACCGTAGCCCTTTCTCCATCAAACGAATCAGCAAAGGCTAGGCTAACATTATCATTGTGCCCATCAAAATTTTCAAAAAAATTCACTCATTGTTTCTTTTCAAAAATTTCCATACATTTCTCATGAATATCAGTGGGATCGAATTTCTCTGGTTCTAGTCTAGATACCATTTTGCAACTTTAATAGGAAAAGAAATATGCAGCAGAAAACCTCAGCCTTGCAACTTTTAGCTCTGTAAACGTTTTCCTATTTCAAAATGATACTCTGAAACTAGAATTGCTATTGATCTGGCGAATTATTTTGGCAAAATATTTAAGTTTTACCTCCCCTCTGGCATTATTGCTTCAAAATTTCTCCCGCGTGAATGCATTCTTCAGAAAGCTAGTGCCCGCATCCTTCCTCTATGATACACGCCTTCTTTTCACTGTAAAATATTAACCCTATATGCCTTTTCATTACACAGCAATCAGGTCTGCAGATGGAAGAGTGAAGTTTGGTTCAAAGAGGAATGACCATTTTTATATGCAATCCCAATGTCACCAGTTCACAATGTGATTTTCCGGGCACATTTATATATTTTCGTGGGGGCATAAAACCATGTATTTTATAATCGTTATCTGAACATGCCACTTTTTTTATCCAATCACTAGTTCAAGTACAAATTCTCAAGGAGAAAGATTAAAGGTAAGGTTAGAACCATTTCATCTCTATACAATGTGCTTCAGTTCCTTTGCATACCCCAGTGTTTGATTAATGAGCTGTAAGGAAGGGATTTCTTCACTTGGAGTGGAATATTTTTACCTTTTGGAAATACACACAGCCATTCCTTATATAAAATGTTCTATATTTCATATATATTTTAACTTAATGCATAATGCACTAATATCTGGAGTATGAAAATATATAAAAAAAACATTTGAATTCCATTTTTTTTTTAAACATTTCACTTCCTGTTGAGAAGGAAACCCTGCCTGTAGAATGCAGTGTATGTTTTGGCCATTGAAAATTTGCTTCTGGGATTGATTCTGACCACCATTTTGACACCTAGGGTAGGATAATGAGAAGTAAATGGAATGTTGGCATGGATTGTGAAGGTGATAGAGTAGAAAGTTAGGCTTATGAGGATAGGTAGATATGTCATTACTTAAAAACAAAGAATCATGCAACTTTTAAAACATAAAAATTAAAATCCTTACAGACTTTGCTTGATATCCCTTTATGCCGTGCTTACTGCTTGATGTAGCTGGTTTGCAATTTGTTTCTGATTCACATATGTCCTTCTGATGTCTACTTTTTAAAAAAATGTCTAACATCTTAGGTCCCTTCTACTAAACTGGAGTCAGGTCCCTCTGCATTTGAAAAAGACTTGGAACTATCTCAGATTCCTTCTTCTTTGCTAGAAGTCAGGTCCCTCTACATTTGAAAAAGACTTGGAGGGTTCCAAGAAAAAAAGAAAAATGGAAAGAATGAAATGCTTATCCCCCTCACAGGCCTATTTATTGACTTGTCCTCAATTCAAACAAAATCTTTATTAAAAAAACTGGCTAAAAGGCATGAAATTTTGAAAATATTTTTGTGAATTTTCAATGGCCAAGCGAACCTGGTTTTCCAAGGAAAATCCAAGTTTATGTTGTGCTAGTTGCCTGGTTTTCACAACTGAACTCCTTTTTTTCTTGTTGTTGTTGTTGTTATTGTTTTATATCAAATCAGAA
The DNA here is from genome assembly GCA_001517045.1 of Pseudotsuga menziesii. Lineage (NCBI taxonomy): Eukaryota > Viridiplantae > Streptophyta > Pinopsida > Pinales > Pinaceae > Pseudotsuga > Pseudotsuga menziesii. The sequence goes on from LPNX010133355.1 coordinate 100,927, forward strand.
AATAGCTAAGAAGAAAGTGAAGAAGAAACACCAGTGTGTTTATCCAACACTTCCATCTCCCGTTGCTGTGAAATTTGCTGTATGAAATCTTCTTTGTTGATAGGCTTGGTATAGAGTTTGAGACGATGGCCATTGACCACAAATGTACGTGCTTCATCAACGATTGTTTGGAGTTTGACTGAGCCATTGTCATATACCTCTGTAATCTCATAGGGACCAAGCCAATGAGTTGTGAATTTGTCCTTGAAGTATTTGAACTTTGAATCAAACAATAGGGCCCAGTCATCGATGTGAAATTATTTCTTTTTGATAAACTTGTCATACCATTGGGCTCTCTGTTGTTGTATCAAAATATTGTGTTCTATTGTAGCCTATCTCATCTCATCTAGTTGATTCAATTGAAGTATCCTTTCTTGCTGTGCTTCAGAAAGATTCATCCCCAAATTTGCTGCTAACTTGAAGGTATGAATTTCAAATTCTATAGGTAGGAGGAATTGCTTACCATAAACGAGCTGATAAGGAGAAAAACCAGTACTATTTTTCCAGGTGGTTCGGTTTTTCCATAAAGCTTCAGTAAGCTTAGCTGACCAATCCTTCCTATGCATCTGGATAGTTTTGGTGACGATTCCTTCTAAAGTATTGTTTGTAGATTCAACCTGGCCATTGGCTTGTGGATGGTAAGGTGTAGATTTTTTGTGCTTAATCTTGTACTTTGCTGCTATCTCCTGCACTAGTTTAGAAGTAAACTGGGCACCTTGATCAGTGACAATATCTCTAGGAACCCCAAATCTGACAAATATCTCTTCAAAAAGAAAGTTTACCACGGTCTGTTCTATGGCTCTTGGTAATGGTTTGGCTTCCACCCACTTTGTAACATAGTCTGTACATACCAGAATGTACTTCTTCCCTTGTGATGGTGGATGAATCGGACCAATGAAATCAAGAGCCCATTTTTCAAATGGTTCTATGAGAATTTGTGGTTGGAGTGGCATTTCATCAAATCGGACTGGGCCTCCCATCCGTTGACAAGTATCACAGCTCCTAACATACTTCTTAGAATCCTTGAAAATAGAAGGCCAGTAATACCCCAAATTGAGTATCTTATATACTGTTCTTTTCTCTGCAAAATGGCCACCACACGGTTCATCATGACATGCTTTCAAAATATCTAAAACTTTATCTTGTCGTACACATCTCCTAATAATTAGATCATATCATGTGTAAAAGAGATCACGATTGACCCATATATGCCTAGCACTTTGTTTAATAATCTTTTTCTTTTCTTTAGATGATATAGATGGAGGTAGTTGTCCTGATGATAAATAGTTGGCAATATCAGCATACCAAAGAGTGATAACAGAAATTGCAAACAAGTGTTCATCAGGAAAAATATCTAAAACAGGAACAACCTCACCAGTATTGTGTAAGCGAGACAGGAAATCTGCCACTTGATTTTCTCATCCAGGACGATCTAAAATAGTGATATTGAATTCCTGCATTAATAGTAACCATTTGGTTATCCAACCATTAGTGATATATTTATTCATTAAATATCATAAAGCAGAATTATCTATGTGGACAAAAATTTCATAGCCAGTAATGTAATGACGGAATTTGTTCACAGCATGAACTACTTCCAACATCTCCTTTTCAGTGACTGTATAATTCAATTCTGTAGGTGTCATATTTTTACTGATAAAATAGATAGCATAAGTCATGGTATGCTGGTTTTGTCCCAAAGAGGCCCCTATTGCAGTATCAGATGCATCAGTAGAAATATGGAAGGGCAATGTCCAATTTGGTCCCCTTAAAATGGGAGCAGTTGAGAGCTTCTCTTTAAGTGTCTAAAATGCAGATTGACAGTTAGTATCCCATTTGAAATGTACATCCTTTGAAAGTAATTTAAACAATGGTAGAGTTATCTTACTGAAATTTGCAATAAATCTACAATAATAGCCTGCATACCCTAAAAAACTTCTTACATCTGTTTGAGTTGTTGGTTCAGATAGATTTTCAATGATTTGAATTTTAGCAGGATCTACTTTTATTCCAGATGAAGAAATGTGATGTCCTAAAACTATCCCTTTAGTCATCATCATAAAACACTTTTCGTTGCTAAGGGAAAGATTTGAGCCAACACACCTTTTTAAAATTTTCTCCAAGTTTGCTAAGGAATCCTCAAAGGCACTTCCATGCATAGAAAAATCATCCATATAGACTTCAACACACTCATGAATTAGATCTGCAAAAATGGTCAAGACTGCTCTCTGAAAGGTAGCTGGGGCATTACATAATCCAAAAGGTAAAACCTTGCAGGCATATCTACCCCAAGGCCATGTAAAGGTAGTTTTGTCCTGGTCCTCTTTTGCAATGCTAATTTGATTATATCCACTGAAACCATCTAGAAATGAAAAATATTCTTTTCCAGCTAAGGCATCTAACACTTGATCAATAAAGGGAAATGGGAAATAATCTTTTAATGTTGCCTTGTTTAACTCCCTGTAATCTACACATATCCACCATTTGCCATTTTTCTTAGGAACAACAACCAAGGGAGAAACCCATTGGTTGTCAGAGATAGGGTAGATAAATCGTACCTTTAATGACTTCTAAAATTCCTCCTTAACTATCTCTTTTAGTATGGGGTTCATTCTACGTTGAGGTTGTCTAAGAGGTCTGATTTTATCATCTCTGTAAATGTGGTGAGTGCATGTTTCGTGATGAATGCTTGGCATGTCAGTGTATTCCCAAGCAAATGCATGGGAATATTTATTCAGTAAGGCTATCAACTGTTCTTCCTATGATGTAGTAAGATGTGCATTGATATTCAAATTTTTTGCTGGACTGATTTCAACTGTTTTGCTTTGGACATCAGTGATTGAATGAACATTAAAAATATCATGAAGTGCCAATGCTAGAGAATGTATTGTGCAATTTTCCTGAAAATTCTATCCAAAAACTTGATCTGCTATAGCATACTGCATGTCTCCTAATTATTTAGAAATATCAGGTTCAGCAATGAAGTAATCTAGCAAACTTTCGTTGTTTTCTTCTTGAAAATCAAAGAACTGATTGATACTTAGGACAGGCTGAATCACTTCTTCTTCTTCTTCTTTGGTCTCATTAATCCATGATAACTGATCTAATGCAGAAGGTCATTGGGCAGAAGGATAAAGTGTAATTTGTTTTCTCCCTATCCCATGTGAAATGAGCATACTTCCTGATATACACCCTATGAAATCATCAGCCCTATGAAAGCATCAGCTATTGCCAACCAGGGTCTGCCAATAATCAATGGATGCCCTCCTAGATTAGACTTTGGTTGCAGCACTATAAAATCTATAGGATACTCCCAGGAGTCTAAAGAAACAATGATATCTTCTAAGATCCCTTTAGGTGTGATTTTAGACCTGTCAGCTAGTTCCAAAACTGTAGTGGTTGGTGTGAGATTTTTCAAGTGAAGGTATTCCATTGTCTCTAGTGTCATGACATTAATGCTAGCACCTAGATCAATCAGTGTTTTTGGAATTGAAAAATTGTTAGCAGTAATTGTGACCATTGGGATTCCATGATCTACATACTTTTAATAAAAACAGTGTTAGACATTAATCCTGCTAAATTGCCTACCACATGAATTTTTTATGGATCCTTCCTTCTTTTATTAAGACATAATTCACTAACTGCTTTAGTATAGATTGGAATATCCTTTATAGCTTACAGTAGGGGAATTTTGACACATACATTAGTTAACTCATTCAAAACATCAAAATCAGGTAGGGAGATTGAAATTTTTTCTTTGACCAACCTTTCTGGAAAGGGAGGTATATAAGGTACTAATGTTTTTCCTTTTTGACTTTGATTTTCTGACTGTGATTTTTCTATATTTAATTTTTTTGGAGTTTTCTAATTTTCTACTTGTTCTTCTAAAATAACAGGAGATTCTGTTTGTAAGGTTTTTTCAGATCTTAAGTTGATATTTTGAAGTGGGAGGATTGAGTAGGGGAGTGCCATTCCATCATCAACATTATACATGGGTTTATCCATTTTATTATTCGGATTTGGGATTGGCTAGGCTGGAAATTGTGTTGGCCAAGGTGGAGGCTGATTGGATGGCAATTGAAGCTGTTGAGGTTGTTGACCTAGTTGAGGAGCAAGATTGGGTTGTTGGAAAAATGGGGCTTGATTTTGCTGGTATTGGGGATATGCAGAAGGTTGTTGATAGGGCTGTAGATAGGCCTGTTGATATGTTTGGTTACCATGAGTATATCCTCACCAATTTAGAGCAGATTGGGCTAATTGAGGAGACCAAGTTTTCCAGGGCATGGGTGCACTCCATGAATTCTGAGCAAGAGTTTGATAATTTGAATGAAACTGCTGCATAGGATCTTGAGACATATCTGAAAATCATGGCTGCCAAGGTCTTCATTGTCCCATAAAATAGAGAGAGTCCATGCTTTGATTCTCCTCCATTCAAGCTTCCTGCAATTCTTTCAATCTGGGGAAATCATTAGTTTTGTGATTTGAAGTACATAAGCCACAAATTTGAACACTATTTAAAGGACATTCTTTTAATGGGTGTTTCTTTCTACATTTAGGGGAAAAGATAGACAGGGCTTGATCTTGTTGATCTTGTTGTTCTTGTTTTTTCTTGGTATTTGATGTTTCGACCTGGGTGCCTAAGGTACTCAATAGATCAGTCTTAAAATATTCTAATAGATTCCCAAGATCAGCTCTGGAGATACCACTGGTTGCAGATTTAGTTACTTTGGAAGTTACATCCCTTTTCCCATTTCTAGCCTTTCCTCTTGAATACTTCTGACATAAGTCTTGTATCTCATCAAAGGGTAAGTAGGAGATGTCACCTTTTCCAATAACATTCAAAATATCCAGATATTCTTCTCTTATTCCTTTTAAAAATATTGTCCGAATGATCTCAGGTGTCAAGGAATTGTATTTGGATTTCTGCAGGTTGTATGAGAATCTTTCTAGATACTCTTCCAAGCTTTCATCTTCCTACTGAGACATTCTGAAAATGTCATCTTTTAAATCCTTTGATCTACAATATGGCTGATATTTTCTAAGAAAAATTTTACTCATCTCATCCCATCTAGTTATAGAATTCTCTCCTAATCCCATGAACCATTTCAAGGCAGCTGCTTTAAGAGCAGTAGGGAAAATATGAAGCTTGTGGGTGTCATCAGTATATCCATAAGTTCGACACAAGATATCAAACTCGAATAGGAAAGAATCCAAATCTTCAGAAGTCATACCATATAAATTTGGTAGGACATATGGTGGGATATTTTTCATCTTTACCTCTTCCCCTAGGATAATGCTAGTGTCCAAGATGGGGAATTTAAAGGTAGCTTCCTGATCTTCTTCTGCTCTTTCATCCCTTTCATGTCTCCTCTCTTCTTCCCTATCATGTCTCCTCTCTTCTTCCCTTCTCTCTTGTCTTAGTTTATTTTCCATTTCTAACCTTCTCTCATACTCCCTTCTCTGTTTTGCAGTTGGCCCTTTTGATGTTTCTTCCTCAGCCATTTTAAAAGTATCAACTGTTGTAATGAATCCTTTTTTATTAGATAAAGAAGTTCCTATTACTTCTATTTTTGGGGGGGTTTTGATAAATATTCCTTTCTCGTCTCTTTGTCTTGACATAAAACTAAAATCTACTTTGTGTGTTTTTTTTTTTTTGAAATTTTATTTTTATCAGAGAACTAAAGTTTTTTTAAGTCTGCTTCTAAAATGCCTCCCCGGCAATGGTGCCAAATGTTGGGCTCCAATCCACTAGTGTAAATTAGACCTTAAGTTTATGTCAATCCTGATTTTGTAGAATTAGAGGCATATCCCAAATATAGAGACTCAAAGTTAGACCTAACTGGAAATCTAGTTTACGTATGAAACAAATCTATTGAAAGCTAGAATGTTGTGACTTTGAAATACAAAACCTCCCTTAAAGAAGCAACTTCATTTGATCAGTGAGTTAAAAAGCAATTCATATGTGAAATATTCTGAGATAAAAAAAATGAACTAAACCTAAACCCTAAAATATAGATCACGATACTCTGCCTATTATCTCAATATTGAAAGCAGTCAAAAATTAATTTCCCTTACAAGAAGACATTCACAATGTTTAACTATCCTCAGCAATTCGACATTGAATAGGCAATGCACAATGATTTGATATTAAATAAGCAGTCTAAACCATTCCTACAGCATGTCAATGATTAAATAACAGAGTTTCTAACCTTGTTCAAACAATCCAACTCGTTCTGCAATGTATAAGTAGTTAAAGTGAAGAAATCAAATTCTAAAGGATTTAATAAAACATACCACATGCAACGATACAAAAATATGTGTGCAGACTTGGCAAAGGGGGCCCTCCAATGCTTCATTTACACACATAGAGAAAATCACATAGCTCTAAACTTCAATTGCATTCACCATATCGAATTGGGCATACACAGTAATCAAATCCACAGTCTTGATTCCACAACTATACGTTTATGATCCAGGAGGTTTTTTTCAAGTGTAAAATCAAATACTTAAACAATATTTAAAAAAAACTGGAAATGCTACAATTTTGGAAGACCAATAATGATATACGACCCTTGAGATCCTCCATCAGATCCATCAAAATAGACAAAATCGGAACTGTCCTTTTTTTTTGCTAAGTGGTAGCACATGTGGTCATCTTTGACTGGCATTGACTCGACACTTGTGAGAACCATATCATCTGTTCGTTAGAAGTTTAACCATCCTTAGACATCGAGGATCTTTCTCCCATCTCTCAGTTTACGCCTAGCTAGCCTGCAAGTATCCAACCTAGGATAAATTACGAGAAGTTAGCACATTCTATAATTTTAAATAAAACCTTATTTTAAATGCCTTAAAAATCTCATAATTCAATTTGTTAAGAAGCAACAACATTTATACCTTTGACCAAAGTTTTGTGAATGAAATTAAGGTTTTATGGATCAGTATGAAGGTTTATGGAGGAAACTGGAAGGTATTTAGATGACAAAAATAGGTCAAAATGGTTCCCAACAAAAGGATCACTCTCTTTTCTATGGAATGGAGAAGAGTATTCTCAGGCATAGGTTTATCACTTTTCCGGACCCGAGGGACTAAATTTACAAAAAAGGAACTCCCAGTATGAGCTTAGTTTTCTATTTTTCGTGCTCTGGACCTAAACATGAAAAAGATTCTGAGTGTACTTTATGTCTTTGTCATGCTCGTTAAACTCTAAAGAACAAAGCATCGAGTTTATTGTTGTAAGCCCCATTTCTCGTACTCAAATGGATCTTTCCGATTGATATTGCTTTCCTTCACACTTGTAAAACTCAAGCTATATGCTGCTCTCGAAGGAGCATTGGGTAGGTGGTAATTTAACCTTTTTCGAACCTCCCTGACTAAATGCGAAAAAGGTTCACCTTTTCTTCTACAAAAGTTAAGAGAGTTCTTCTGTGGTATGTTTTATACTTTTCCGGCTTCAGGAGACTAAATTGGATGAAAAAGGACCCCCCTAGAGTCTTCTTTGGATTTTTCAGACTATCTAAATGTGAAAACACCGACTGAGCATCTACTAGTTCGGGCTCATTAAATCCACGAATTAGTGACACTATCAAGCAATATTCCCTCTTCTCTTCAAGCTTGTTAAAAAATTAAGAGAGACTCGAGTTGACTTTCCTGTACTCGTTAAAATTTAACAGGGAAGGTAAGGAAGAATTTTTTCTCTTGGTTTTGGGTTAGTGGCAGCATGTCATCCTTGAACATAGCACTTTCTGCCTTTCTTGATACCCATGTCTCAGTGTTCACTTTTAGTTCAGCTATTACTTCGAGTTTATTACTCCTCTTGTCAGTTCTACTTGAGGAATCTGATCATGTCTCCTACATGACAGATAAGTCTAGTTGTTCTATCTATAAAGTTAAAAGCTACCTTGGGTCATCTCTGTGTTGTGCTCACTATTCAAGGACTTAACTCAATATCTGATCTATATCCTGATCCCATCATTGTCGTATCTGTTATCACTTGTGTCTCCCTTCCTTTACCCAGTTCCTAGTCACTCTTGTGATCCGTTGGAGGATCTATTGCCTTCCTTATCACAGTATGGTTCCGCATCAGCATTTCCTGATGACAAAGACCTAGAGTTTTGATGATCGTACCTCAGGATTCACTTTCATCATTGGTAAATTCCTTTGCTTCAGTTGTCGATTATCACCTATTGATTGACAATCTGTTGAATCTGCTCCATGTTCAACTTCAACCTACATCTATTCACATGGCTTGGATTGTACTAGTTCTTTGGGATTATTTATGAAGACCTTAGTTCCCCATTTATGGACTAAGTTGCGCAAGAATATGTTCTACCTATGTACACAGCTTCCAGATCTTTGAAGACTCATCATTATTGTATATCGTGGCTTCGATCCACCTTTGTAATATATGTGGTCTTGTACCCATACTATATGATGTACTCAAACATTTGTAAAGGAGATAGTGTTCCAGTATATTGAACATAACATCCTCAGATATGAATTTCTATATGACATTATTATGTATTTGTTTCAAGTATTACCTTTGATCCATTGGATTTCTGAGTTCTCCAAAGATAGAGATTATAATGTATTTCAGCCATCGCTTCTGTTTGGCCTCACACATTAGGGGGCATTTGTTATCAACCCAAATGGCACTTCTCCGTTCGAGTGCTGACACTTCATATGTTGTCACACAAAAGGACATTTATGGATTAAAGGTTTCCTAAACACTATAGATGGGCATGACATGAGATGCATTCACTATCCAACCAACTTGCCATTTTACCTTTTTATATGTTGCTTGTTCTACGCGACTCTTTCCACAGCAACTCGTGTACGTACGTGACTATCTCCATAGCATCCTGCGTACTGTACGTGAGTATCTCCATTGCAACCCGCGTACAGATCTATACACAGGTCCTTATAGAAACTCGTGTGTCATACGCGAGTTTCCAATATCAATACTTGCGTACATATCCATTCAACATTAAAAATAATAAAACATGATTAATGGAGATTTGTTAAGCCCTAATCATTAACTATCTTAACTGTCTCAACCTCCTCAACCTTCAAAACTGCTCTATTTTCCTAAGTATAAATAGAGGCCTTGGGGAGGGAATTAATCAATCATACTTGGAGAGCAAAGTTATGCTGGTGGTATATCTTCAGAAGTCTTTGGAGTAGCAGATATTAGAATCCTTTGGTTATAGAATAGTCCTTGTTTTAGGCATTGGGTTGTACACTTATCTCATTCACTATTGTTAATAAAGAGAAGCCTTCTTCCAACTTTGTGTTGAGTCTCTTTCATGTATCATGGTTTGATGAATATTTATGATTAAGCACTCTATATATTTTTTTATCTAACTTGTCATATATACATGTATAATATTGTACTTGGAGGATTTTCCCTTTGTAGGTGAAGGAGGTGCATCCTTGAAAGCTTTAGAGAGGAGCAGAACCAGAGAAGAGAAAGCTTGGATCAACCGTCGCTAATCGGGTGAGTTCAACATTTCTTCCTATTCCTTTTCTATACTTTAAAGCTGATTGTTTGCAATTTTTAAGAGTACGTTGGTAACCCCAGACCCTCGGTTACAAGGGAGTTTATTCCTAAACAACACTTAGGCATGGAGGTGTGGAAGAGTGCGGATGGGATTTTCCCTGTTCAAGGAAAGTATGTAGTGCAGATTCTGAAGAGATTCAGAATGTTGGACTACAAGGAGATCACCACACCTATGGAATTATCTTGAAGCATCTGATTTGATTGATGCCACGATGTATCATCATATTATTCTCTCATTAATGTATCTGACAAACACTAGAACAAAAATATGCTTTGTGTTGAACACCTTGAGCTAGTTCTTGATGGATCCAATACATGTTCACATGATAGATGCAAAGCATGTTCTGAGGTACCTAAAAGGTACAGTGGATTATGGGCTCAAATATGATGTGAATCAGAATATTAACCTACACTGTTATGTTGATTCAGACTAGGAAGGTAGCACCATTGATAAGAAGAGCACCTCAAGTTGCTGGTTCAGTTTGGGATATGGCATGATCTCCTATTTCAATAGGAATAAATCATGTGTGGTTCTTAGTATAACCAAAGTAGAGTATGTTGATGCTTGCTCAAGCAGTTGTGAGGAAGTGTGGTTGCGAAAGCTACTATCTGACTTAATTGATCTCCAGTTGGATGTGACTTGTATTTTCTGTGACAATTAGAGTTGCATGAAGCTTTTGAACAACTGAGTGTTCCATGACAAGTCGAACCACATAGATATCAAGTTCCACTATATAAGGGATATGATGTAGAGAGGAGTAGTGAAGCTCCAGTACGTGGCAATAGAGGAGCAGATAGTCGATGTGTTAATGAATCCTGTAGCCAAAGTTAATTTTGAGTACTTTAGAGAAAGATTTGGTGTGATCCAGATAGATATCCCTCAAAAGAGGGAGTGATGTGGTCTAGCATAGCTAGAGAGACAGGTTGTGTGATCATAACATCCTGGCAAAGTTCATAGGTTGATCAGACGTAATTAGTCCTTTAGGTTATCCTTGGATATGTCTTGGTGAAGCTCGTAGGCTATCCTCGAATGTAATTAGTCTTGATGTGTTTCTATTTTAGAAATAACTGATGCATAAGATCTCACATGGGAAATGAGATAGGTTGTCCGAGAGGGAAAAATTATGGTGAAGAATAATGCTCGAACGTAATCAGTCATGTAGGTTTTCCTTGGATGTAATCAGCCCTGGTGAAGCTCACATGTTATCCTTGGACGTAATCATCCCCGTGACAGGTTATTTGAGTGTAAAATGAGACCTAGAGTGGAATGTATGTTACTTATATTTAATACGCCCCAAAGGTTGTTTGAAGCTAAAATATCCTGGACATAGGCTGTTCAGATGTAATAAGTCCTTGTCGTTGACCTACAACATAAACGATCCTGATGTAGCAGGTTTTTGGTCGTAATCAATACTTACATATATATCTATATATGTGTTCCCATGTTGATATGATAAGATCGCGAAGAACGAGAGTTGCACCTAGGTGGTTCTCCATTTACTGGTAGAACACAGGTTGACCGTGTAGAGACGTAATGCACTGAGTGTGCTCCTAGGCAATTCTTGCATAGTAGAAGTTGCAGGTTTTCTTAATGATGTGAAAATATCATGTCTTACTACTATGGTGAAAGAATGTAGGTGGTCTACATATAAATCTTTGTTCTTTGTTTTTTGTTTTGTGCATGACAATAGAGATGATTTGGATACGATGAGATGAAGGTAGGAAACATAGGTTATTGTTGTGGCAATGTAAAGAGGGTCCTGAACCGTTCCTATGAGATGGCTTGCTTGAGATGTGATGAAAACATGGATGAGGACTAGGCCTACACCCAACCAAGAGAGGGATGGCTCTGTAGAAACTTTTGATGACAGATAGTACCATTTGATGATCAAATATAAGAAGATGATGGAAACAACTATGATCATGGTTATATGACTCTGTGATGAAGACTTGACCAGATGTGTTGATGACTGTGAAGAGAGAGAATACCTTCCTAGTTAAGAGGGAGTGTTGATGTATTTGTAACTTCCGAAGATATTCTGATATATATTATCATTGTATGTTTTTGTACCCCCATTGGGGATGTGTTTACCACCTTGCGTGATATATTAATTGTGTCTAGACCTTGAGGTACAACCTCCATTTTAATTTGGGGCAATAGTCCCCAATGTAACATCATGTAATGTGTATTTGGAGTCTTTCTGGGATAATTTATCCCTATTAAAACATATATGTGGGCCCCAGTCTTATGTTTATTTAGTGACTTGAAAGGGTATAAATAGGTAGGTGCTCTCCCTAATTTATACACACATCACATTCTGAATTTTGCATGAGAGAGAGAGAGAGAGAGAGTCAAAGGAGGAGAGATAGATAGTTGTTGAATACTTCTTATTATTGATTTTGATCATCTTACTATTCTGAGGAAGTTTGTGGGGTTTTCTCCTTTATGGTTTCCCTGATGAAAATATTTGTGTCTCGTGTATCTTTTATATCTTATGGATCTTGTTGTACTTGTTATTCTTTTAGATAAGGATCCTAGATAAACTAATTAGATCTAAATAAAAACCAACATGAATAAATTCCAGGCATTTATCCATCCATTGTAGTGCATGAGATCAAGACTTACCTAATGACAAAACCAGTTAGGTAGAAACTCCGCCAGGTCCACTCGAGGAAAGATGCAGTGATAAAAGATGAGGTTGAAAAAAAATTGAAAGCTGGTTTTATTTATCACATACCTTTAATTGAGTGGGTATCTAATATTTTTCCTATTACCAAGAAGTAAGGCACCATTATGTTTTGCATCGATTTTAGGGACTTAAACAAAGATTGTTTGGAAGGCAAGTTTCCTACTCTCTGTATCGATCAAATCATTGAAAACTGTGCTGGAAGTGTCATATTTTCCATCATGGATGGTTTTTCTGGATACAATCATATTGAGATATTACCCATCATCCAGCATAAAATGACATTCATTTTCCCATGGGGAATCTTTTCTTACCATAAGTTACCTTTTGGCTTGAAAAACACTAGAGCCACTTTCCAACGAGCCATGTCTTACGCTTTTCATGATATAAAGCACATTGTGGAACCATACCTAGATGACCTACCCGCTCATTCACAATAGAGAGAGGATCATTCAAGGAATATTAGGGACATTTTCCTAGGTGTCATCATTATCATATTTGGCTTAATCCACACAAGTGCATTTTTTGTGTTGAGACTAGATGTCTTCTTGGCTTTGTTGTTTCCAAGGATGGTATTAGGGTTGAACCTTTGAAAATTCATGCAATTGTGGCCTTACCTCCCTCGACTAAAATAATTGAAATCCAAATTTTTCAAGGGAAGGAAAACTTTATTCCTCGGTTCGTGTGCAATTTTGCAAAAACAAATGCATGGTTATATGCGTATGTTGAAGAATAACACTCCCTTCATTTTGGATGATCAAGATGAATGGGATTTTGATAATTTAAAATATGTCATAACACACTAACCTTTGTTACAGTCACCTAATTACTCAAAATACTTTCTACTTTATACTTCTTCCTCCACTATTACCATTGGTATGGTTCTAGTGCAGGAGTATTCGAACGAACAAGAACATGTGATTTATTATCTTAGTAAGAGTATTTTGGAATCTAAAAATCGTACTCATATGTGGAGAAGTTGTCTTTGGATACGATCATTGCTATACGATGATTTCATCACTACATATTGCTTTACACCACCACCGTTCTCTCGAATCAAAACCCTATGTACTAAATTCTGATGTGTCATGTACTAGGGGGTAAATATTCTCGTTGAAATATTATCCTGCAAGAATTTGACCTCAAGTTCACTAATGCCACTTCCAAGAAATCCTTAGTTTTCATGGAGTTGATTTGTGATGTTCCCCGTGCTATCATGGAAACTTAGCCCAATGATTCATTTCTAAATGAGCTCTTGTTCCTGATCAGCACGATAGACCCATGGTATTGATATTTTGTCATATATCTCCAAACCCAGATATTTCAGCTTGACCTATCTCGCGATGATCGTTAGTGAATTCTCCATCACACTAAACATTATCTAATTCTCAATGATACCTTATACCCGCGTGGTATTGATTCCATTCTCCAGTGATGTTTAACTCATGACGAGGTTGAACAAGTCTTGAATGACTCCTAATCTGGATCATGTTGTAGTCATCTTTTTGGGATGGCTACAACTCAAAAAATTCTTCGTTTTGGGTACTTTTGGCCTTCAATCTTTAAGGATTTCCATGAAATGGTCAAAAAAATCCCAACCTTCCAGCTCTTTCATTTGAAAAAGTGCTCCCACCCTACTCTATTACATCCCTTCATTGTCATTGGCCCATTCTTCAAATCGGGGATGTATTTCAGGCATTGTAAGCCTAACTTAGTCAAGCGGAATGGTGACATCATTGTAGATGTTGATTATTTCACAAAATGGGAAGAGGCAATGCCAACATATGTTGAGGATTGTAAGACTACCATTCTCTTTCTATTTAACCATGTCATTTCTAGGTTTGGATTTCCTTGGGCTATAGTGATAGATCACAGATCCCATTTCCTAATTAGATGATGGATGATCTAAGTGCCAAGCTTGGTTTTTGTTAGGAAAAATCAACCCCCTAATATCCCCAAGCTAATGGCCAAGTGGAAGCCATCAACAAAGTCCTTAAGACCATGCTTCGTAGGATGGTTGGAGAACACAAATCAACTTTCCATTTAACTCTGTTTTCTACACTTTGGGCGTATAGAACTTCCGTGAAAACAACGACCGGTTTCACACATTTTCGATTGGTATATGGATTGGAAGTCGCTTTACCTATCGAATGCAAAATTTTATCACCAAAACTAGTTGTTGAGCTTCTACCCAACACCTTGACTGAGGAAGAATGCTTCATTTATCTAATTAACCTTGACGAGACACGACAAGATGCCGCTCTCACTAATGATTCACACAAGAAATGGATCAAGGCCCAGTATGATAAATCGGTTCAACCTTGGGTATTCAACGAAGGAGATCTTTTTCTAATGTATGATCATAAGCATGATAAACTGGGGAAAGGGTAATTGGAATCAATGTAGTACAGTCCCTACATCATTAGAAAAGTATTGGAAAAAGGGGCCTATGAGTTAGTGGACCATGATGAAATACCTTTTGGGAAGCCTCGCAGTGGGATGTACCTGAAAATGTACTATGCCTAGGACATCTTTGCATCAGTACCTTGTATATATGAGTATATTTGAATTTTTAGTGTGGTTTTGTTATTTTAGTATGTTTTTGGGTCTTGTCCTACATTGCTTATTCCATGTGATGATTTAAATTCTGCAGATGACTATCTTCTATGTTTTTGTCGATAGTGCTACATGCCATACCCTAAATCTCACTTCAGCATCCTGGGTATTGTATTCCCAAGCCAATGAATTAGTTAGTTCAAGAGGAGTCTTCCTAGGTCCCTCTATCAAAAACATTGGTAGTAATCATGCGGTGATAGGGTTGTTAACCGAAGTTGCTTCTCATGATATCCATCACTTGGTCATCTTTATGGACTCCTAGCTTGTGGTTTTTCACTTGAACCACACATACACCATCCAAAACCCAGTTTTTCTTCATCTTTTTCGAAGGGCATGCCTACTAGTGAGGTGATTTAAATATATCCCTTATCAACACATTCCAATATCATATAACTTGTTTACCGATTCACTTGCTAATTACATGTTGGATTGGCACATTGCTCATTCTTGATACATTGATGAGTAAAATAATATAACACATTGTAAATAAATAGTAATAAGACAAAATCTATGTAA